>JAHREE010000279.1:33806398-33876503 GCA_033628505.1 Tringa tobata
TCGTGGTCCCTTCTGTGGAGATTTTCAAGACCCGCCTTGATACAGTCCTGAGTAATGTGCTCTAGGCAATCCTGCTTTAGCAGGAGAGTTGGACTAGATGATCTCTAGAGGTCCCTTGCAACTCTGACAATTCAGTGACTCTGTGAATAGTAGCTATCCATCATATTTGCGTTCTTCAAGAATTCCAAAGTTAGTCTCATTCAATTCTGATATTTCCTCTTTGTCCTTACACATTGATAACAACATTTCAAACAATTCTTTTACATAACCTATTATCCTAGTACAAATCTTCATTTTCTTCACATTGGTTGATAATTTCCATCTGATACTGTTTCTATTTATTGAAGTTCAGATAAATGAAACCTAATATAATTCTCTTCTCTAGAAAATAATTTATCAAAGAGAATGAGTTACCTTATTCTATTGCTTTACCAATTTTCAACAAATTTTAGCAAATCCATGCTGCATCCAATTTCATTATGAGTTTCCTTTCTATTTCAAAGACAATAGAATCAGCATAGTTTTGGTAAGATCTCTAATAGGCTAAAGCAAAACTAGACAAAAAAATGAGAATTTTATAATCAGAGATATTTTTTTTCTTTAATTTTTCAAATAGATAAGGTTATTCCCTTTGGAGCTTACCACTTTGCCCTTACTTGATATTCCCAGTATCAAATAGAAATATAATATCAATTTTTTTTGATATCAAAGAACAAAATAAATCATGTCTCAATCTTTCATATTTTTCTTCTTGGTGATATTCTCCTATCATTTTTGATATTTTTCTAACCTTTGTATTATTTTTGACCTTGCATTAGTTCATGGGTTTATCTCTGTCCTCACTACATGGTTTATCTTCTACTTTCATGACTATGTACCTGCTGAAAACTTAAATAATATCTTTATCTTTAATCCTTTTTAACTTTGCAACTGCTTTCTCTATAGCCTTCTATAATTTCACAACATCTAGACATCAGAAGGCACAGCTGCAACTATGAACATTATGGTTAACTCTCCTGGTTGTTCATTTGTTTCAAAATCAGTTGAAATGTTTCCTCTTTTTAGTTGTGTATATATAATTCTTAAAAGATTCTAATTTAGTGTCCCTCATCAGTTCTTAAGGATTTCTTCACATCTTTAATACTATTGATTAATTATAATATTATTTTATTCCATAAAATAACTTAATCTTGAACTAAAAATATTACGTAGTCAAATACTATTCTGGCTTTGACCAGCAAACATGGCCAGGATTTTAATGACAAGTTAAAGTTCAAAAGCCAGGTTCAGATCAGAGGAATCCACATCTCATTCACTCTTAGCTGCTGCCATGATGGCTGTCAGGCACTCTTTTGATGTGTTAGTTGTTAACTCTCATACTTTCAGGCAATTACTTTCAGTAAGACTTTAAATTATTTCCTATAGTATCCATACTCCGCATCCGCTTTTTTTCCTTTCAGATGATCTCTGAAGGTCCTTTTCAACCTCTGCAATTCTGTGACTGATTCTGTGATTCTATGAATGTCAATTCATTAGAAGAATATGTGCAAATCCAACTTCTGGTGACCTAGTATGTGGGTAAGATGATGAACAACAGTATTTTTCAAGGATGTTCATAAATTTTGTCAAAATCCTGAACGCTAAGGATTATCTGATAGTAATGAAGAAACAACCACATATATTGGATGGAATCAGTGACCAAGAAACTGATTTTGGGGCTCACATGCATCTCCAGAGATACGTTAAGGAGCGAGGCCAGGACAGAGGAGAACACAAAGCTATACACTGTCTACTCTGAGACTCTCAGTTCAGACCCCACTGATAAAACTTTGGAACTTAGACACAAATAGGAAATTCAGTTATGTAGCATCTTGGTTATTTCCTCTTCAACATATTCCTGTAGTTTCTAATATGATTCAGTTGTAAGCACCGAGTATCAGCAGAAGTCTGTTAAATATGGACATAAGCAAGAGGAATTGAAAAGAATGACTTAGTCACCTAAAATTATTGTCTGTCCTCTGAAAGTGACAGCCTAATATGAATTATATTTTAATTATATTCTTTTTTTTTTTTTTTTCTAGGTGAAAATAAACATATCTTTATTGAAGTAAATAAAACAACATTTTGCAACAGTTGACTCCTCTGACCCCAGGTGTTTAGTATTTCATAAATGTATCTAGTGGAGCTCTTAAGGTTGGTCTTTATCTTTATTTCCACTTGAAAGGATAAAAATATTCAAAAATCACATGAAACCTGATCAGTAGGGGGAAAGATGTAATCGGTCTGGCAGAAATATTTTTTAAATTTTTGAAATATAGTGAAATGTTCTGATACATTTAGTTGTTGGTCTAGATCTGCAGTAGTTTAGATAGCTCAACAGTAGTTTAGATAGCTCAACAGATGCCATTCTGTCATCCTCATGATTATTCAAAAATCTTTGGAAAATGTATTTTGTTAGTGGCTTAGAATTCTGTCTGTTACCACTGATTAAAGGTTAGTTTCCCCAAATCAAATGGCAGTATACGAGACATTGTTACTGCAAAATTTATCAACCTTTCTCTATCCCACTGAGGCTGGTTTTGTATAATCAGTGACTTCAACATGATCAGTTAAAAAATCCCAACAACACTCTGTGGCATTTTAGATAATTTCTCTATTAGGGAACTCACTTTTTTTCCGGTCCCTAATGATGGGTTGACATTCAGTTATGATGTGACTACCTGTACCAGGAGAATTATTGAAGAACATTTCATAGCAGTTTATTGATATAATTTCATTGGTGTTTAATTAGTCCAAAGTTAAATGATAAAATTAAGTTTGGATACTTAAGACTCTTTCTGAATTTATAAAAATGTGTGTGGTTTTATATCTGACAATTTAAGCCCGAAAAAGCCTAGAATGGTTTTCAGCATCTAAATCCTTCTTTTCCCCTAGAAAATCTTCCTTGGTGATGCTCATGCTATGTATTGTTTACAAATTACCACCGAATAGCACTTTCATCTGGTGTTCAATACTTCTGCAACATAATGGCTGCATGTTAATAGCGGGCTGTGGTTGCCATTGGCAACCACACTGCTTCAGCATTGAAAAGCTGGAAGCGGCAAAGTACCATATTGTGAGAGCAGCCAGACAGATCCCAGTATGCTGGCTGTCCACCATAAATTTCCCAGCTGCAGCAGCTGAACAAACAACACCTTTTCTGTCGGATGCTGTAAGCAGGCAGGAGTCAAGCAGATCACATCTAAAACCGAAGTGTCAGGGGCTGAGCTCCCTGGACCCAAGCAGAGGGCTGAGGAGGGGACATCAAAACAGCCTGTCTCAGGGTTAGCTACCGCAGCACACTGAGGACAGCACCTGAAACCCTTTGGGTGCTGTAAGATAGAAGAAGGTCATTCAGTTAATACTCATAAACAAACAAGCAAACAAATAAACAAAAACCTTGTCAAATCACCGGTTCTCTGAAGCCTGTATAATTTTAATCATTTCTCCTTTGCTAGGAAACCACAGCAGTTTTGAGCTCCAGTTTTGTTCTGCAGTGCAAATGCACAATTGGATATAAATTGTTTAGGTTGAATATTGTTTAATGAAGTCATAAGAAAAGATTGAGCAACCTGGTCTAACGTGAGGTGTCCCTGCCCATGGCAGGTGGGTTGGAACTTGATGATCTTTAAGGTCCCTTCCAACCCAAAGCATTCTATGATTCTGTGATTTCAATCCAGAGTATGTTGTACTAAATGTTTAGCTTCATTGTGTGATACACTGATCACGTTTATTTATTTAGGTATGTTTGCAAGGAAATGACCTCAACCTGGGATGCACCTTTAAGAGCTGAGGGAGCTGTCTGATGTCATTGCAATTATCTTTGAAAGGCCATGATGATTGGATGAGGTTCCTAAGGTCTGGAAGAAAGCAAATGTCACTTCTGTTTTCATGAAGGGCAAGAAGGAGGATCAGCCTCACCTAAGTAAGTCCTTGGGTAGGTGATAGAGCAAATAATCCTAGAAAACATTTTAAGACCTAAGCAAGGGTGTGATGGTGACTGGAAATAGCTAACATGAGTTTACAAGGGGGAAATCATGCCTGAGTAGCCTGATAGTCTTCCATGATGAAATTACTAGCTTAGTGCATGTGGGGAGAGCAGCAGATTATGTTTTTCTTTTTATCTTAAATTTAGTCACTTTGACACTGTCTCAGCATAGATGGACTAATGAAGTATAAGCTGCATAAGGGGACAGGAAGGTTGAACTGCTAGGCTTAAAGGGTGGTGATCAGTCACCCAAAGTTCAGCTGGAGACCTGTTACTAGAGGAGGACCCCAGGAGTCAGTATTGGGTCCAGTATTGTTCAATCTCTTCATTAATGTCCTGGATTCTGGGACTGAGCACAAATCCTCAGCAAATTTTCAGATGTTACAAAACTAGAAAGAGTGGTTGATGTACCAGATGGGTGTGCTGCCATTCAGGGGCACCTTAGTGAGCTGAACAAATGGCCAGCAAAGTGAAATCCCAATTCTGGCACCTAGGAAGAAATAGCTCATGCATCCCTGCAGGGTGGGAGCTTACTGGCTAGAAAGCAACTTTGCAGAAAAGGACTTGGGGGTCCTGGTCTACAGCAAGCTGACCATGGGCAAACAATTTACCCTTGCAGCTAAGAGGTCTGAAAGCCTCCATGGTTCCATTGGGAGGAGAGTTGCTACCAGACAGAAGGAAGTAGTCCTTACTCTCTATTCGCACTCACACTCACATCTGGAGTGCTGTGTCCAGTTCAGGGCACCCCAGTACAAGAGAGAGAATGACATACTGGACCAAGTCCAGTAAAAGGCGAGAAAGATAAAAAAGGGATTGGAAATTGACTGGATTTTTACTACCGGTCTGGGTTTCACAATTGGAATTTTGGATTGAGATTTTTACTTATAAATTTCCAGGCTAGTGAACAACTTTTGTTTGGGTTTGTTTTGAGATCTCGAAACATTTCAATATGGAAAGTGTGCTTTGGTAGAGAACACATTAATACAACTAGATATGGTACAGTGAAATACAAGGCTTTATTCGTTATTGTTTGGTTATGATTTTGCTTTTCTTTTTATCGTTTTATTGGGTTTATGTTTTGTTTTGTTGTTTGGTGGTTGAGATAGCACTCGTGATTTTTTCTTTCACATTATCAGCAAATCTGATGTCAAGTATTTATTTTTGAAATTTACAAAATGATTTCATAAACTATGGTCCCACTTTAGTATACTTTATGAAAGATCAAATGAGATCAGATGGGTTTCTCCATCTGGCACTCCAATATTATGAGAGTAAATTTGCCTGTCTGAGTATGTCAGGATTAATGGAGATCAATATAGAATGATTTTCCTCTGTATTAATTTCAGTAACATCTAAAAAATGCAGATTAAAACAAAATATTTGAAACAGCAGCAGTGTGAAGACCTTGACTGCAGGTGATAATACCATAAACCTTTGTACAGGGTGCAGAAGAGGTGCCAAAGCTGATTCTTACATTTATTCAGAAGCATAAGACTTTTTACAGGAATCAAGTTTTACAGTTTAATTGAATAAAAAAGGAGTGTGATCCACCCCAAGGAAAAATAAAAATCTCTAGAGCAAGATTAAAATCTTGACATTTTTTTCTTTAAATATAAATTGAAAACCGGGTTTATTTAATTCTTCTTTATGTCTGAGCATATGATGGTCGCATCATGGCAGCAATTTAGAAATCTTGTGAACTGTTGTGAGCTTTGAGTACAGACCAGTTTCCTACCCAATGAAGCTGCTATATAGCTTTTGTACTATTTTTTTTTTAACAATAAACTGTTACTATATTTTCCACAATTTTCTCAGGCCCATTTCCATTTGTTTTGGCTAATTTCTAATAATAGAAGCAGATCTTTCTTAATAGTTCTAACAAAAGTTCTTATCTCCGTTATATGCAGGCCCACAGACCACATCCTATAAACTTCTATTTTTTTCTTACCAGCAATGTGATCCATGTCCACAAATTACTACAAAGGAAGTCAACCTTTTCACCTCTCAGACATATTCCGAGACATTTTTTCTCATGAGAGAGCACGGCCAAATATGTTATTCTTAGCCTGTGTATACAGATAAGTAGTTCTTCCATAAAACCACCACTTTTTTAGTCACTGGATGAAATATCTGCTTCACTGTCATTTTCTGGAACAGGTAAAAATGTCAGTCATTTATTGAAATGATTTGCACTATAAGCATTCGATTTCACTACCAGATTTTTCCATTTGGTCATTACAAGAAGTGTCTGAATATTCCAGAATTACATAAAATGACTGATTTTACTGTTATGATCCTATTGCAAAACCTCTTGTACCAGTGTTATGAAATGTGAAAAAAAAAACTAGGAAAAAAGTAGCATCACCAGCAACTTCTTGCTGAACTTAATTACTGCCCTTTGCAAGGGGATTTTGGCAACACTTATTCTGTTTCAAAGCACCTTCAAAAGAACATTTGTGTCCTAATATAACCTCAGACAATAGCCAAAGTTTCAATTTTCAACTTTCTGAATATTTCTGAATATAGTGAAACAGCAACAAAATAGAAAACATTCTGAGATGTTGCCCTTAGCTGAATCTTTGCTTAACTGTTCACTTGGAGTACTGTTACATTTAGGAAACAATTTTTTCAAGGAATTTTCTGAGTGATCTAATAGTTAGGAAAAGAAGAGATCAACTACTCAATACAGTCTATAATTAAATTTTAGTGTTCATCTCTTAGACCGCACTCATTATACATCGAGTTTGTACATGTCATCTTGAAAAATCAGGTAACATAAAGTAGGCACTCAAAAAGTGATTGTAATATCATGAATCACTTTATACAGATAGACCATGAATGCATTTAGGCTCATAATTAGAAGAATGCTTTTAAAATTAAACTAGTAAGGCTCTGGAACTGCTTTCCAACTAGAGCACTGAGAGCAAGAGACCTAAGAAGATTTTATCATTAATATGAGTACAGTTGTTACGAGTTTAAAAGGCTATCTGCCATAGTATAAAGAGAGGCAAGTACTACGTACTTAGAAACATTTTTTGTCATATAATTTAGTAGTATATAAACATCAGGCATGGTGATGCATCCCAATTTGATTCCCAATTCAGCTTCATTTCTCCTATATATCCTTCAAAATATCTAATAAATGATTAGCCTTTGTATGGGGTTTACATGGCAAGGTTTTGGCAGTGGGGGAGCTGCAGGGGTGACTTCTGTGAAAAGAGGCAAGAAGCTGCCACCATGTCAGACACAGTCAATGCCAGCTGGCTCCAAGACATACCTGCCACTGGCCAAGGCTGAGCTAATCAGCATCAGTGGTAGTGCCTATGGGATAACATATTTAAGAAGGAGGAAAAGCTGCTGCACAAGAGCAGCAGTGAGAGGAGTGAAAATGATGAGAGAAACAACTACACAGACACCACAGTCAGTGAAGAAGGAGGGGGAGGAGGTGCTCCAGGTGCCTGTTGTGGAAGCTTACAAAATCAAATTATTGTAGAACCATAGAATAGTTAGAGTTGGAAAAGGCCTTGAACATCATCTAGTTCCAATGCCCCTTTGTTGGAGTGGGATTCGGTCCCGGAGTAACGATGGAATCTCAATATGAGTATGATCGTTCTCCCTCCATTAAAGCCATTACACGGTTTATATAGACAGTCAAGCAGAGCACGCGGCACAAAATAAAATATAATTGGTACACTATGCCTGTCCACGCGCCTTAAGCAATTACATGATTGGTAGAGGGTTGCTGTTCACGCGCAGGGTCTTGTTGACACTGACCAGATTTAGTTCTTCTTATCTTGCTTACTACATTCCTTCAAGGACAGGTTATCTCATCCTCGGGGCCTGCACCAGCTGCAAAGACTGGGTTGCTCACGCTAATAAGATCATGTCCTTTCTCAGTTAACCATTCCTCCACACCCCTTCTATGGGCAGGGACTATCTTCCACTAGACCGTGTGGACAAAAGTCTGGGGGCTTTAGGAACACTGCATCCTTACTTTTCATGCCCTTGATTTTCACGCCTTTATAGTGTGGCCATGTATACCCCTTGGGTGAGTGTCAACAGTCATATACACACCTTGGTCAAGGGATAAGGAAGTTATAGTCCCCAGCCAATAAAAGCTGACATGACTGTACATGACTATACATCAGATTTGACTAGGGTATAAATCAGTTAATCCTGCTCAGAGCAGAGGGTCTACAGTCGGGGTCTCTCCCTTTAGGTCAGGATGCTGTCCAAGGAAACTCCTGGAGGTTTAGAGCCCTCATCTTGCAGCTGAGTGAGTGTGCAGATATTGGATCGTCATTTAAAGCTAAGAATACTTGAGTCAGTTGTACAGTATAAATTCCTTGTATATTCTGCACCTGTAGTTTATTGACGTTGTCAGAGTGTTGAACAATTTTGATAAACCTCATTTCTAGTTGGTTCTCTGCTAAAAATTATTTGGTCAGAATAAAGTTTATTTTGAGTTTATCACCTATCTAAATTGGAGACAAATGGATTTGGTACGTGGACCTGTCAGCGGATAAGAAATTGCCTGGATGGCCACACTCAAAAAGTTGCAGTCAACAGCTTAATGTCCAAGTGGAGGCCAATGACAAGTAGCATTCCTCAGGAGTTGGTACTGGGACCAGTGCTGTTTAACATCTTGGTCGGTCACACAGACAGTGGGATTGAGTGCACCCTCAGCAGACGATATCAAGCTGTGTGGTGCAGTCAACATGCTGGAAGGGATGACATCCAGGGGGACTTGGATAAGCTTGAGAGGTGGGCCTGTGCAAACGTCATGAAGTTCAACCAAGCCAAGTGCAAGTTCCTTCGCAATCCCAAGCACAGAGGGAGAAAGTATTGAGAGCAGCCCTGAGGAGAAGGATGTGGGAGTGTTGGTAGACAAGGTCAACATGAGCTGGCAATGCATGCTGGCAGCCCAGAAAGCCAACTGCATCCTGGGCTGCATCAAAAGAGGTGTGGCCAGCAGGTCCAGGGAGGTGATTTTATGCTGCCGTGGTGAGACTCTACCTGGAGTCCTGCATCTAGCTCTGGACCCCTTAGCACAGGAAAGACATGGACCTGTTAAAGCAAGTCCAGAGAAAAGCCATGGAGATGATCAGAGGGCTGGAGCTCCTCTCCTATGAAGACAGGCTGAGGGAGTTGGGATTGTTCAGCCTGGAGTAGAGAAGGCTCTGGGGAGATCTTATAGCAGCCTTTCAGTACCTAAAGAGAGCTTACAGAAACGACGGGGAGGGACTCTGTATGAGGGAGTGTAGAGATAGGATGAGGTTTTAAACTGAAAGAAGGTAGATTTAGATTAGATACTAGAAAGTATCTAATCTAGATACTAGATATTACTAGAAAGTAATTCTTTACTGTGAAGGTGGTGAGACACTGGAACAGGTTGTCCAGAGAATTAGTGGATGCCCCATCCCTGGAAGTGTCCAAGGCCAGGCTGGGTGGAGCTTTGAGCAACTTGGTCTAATGGAAGGGCTGGAACAAGATGATCCTCAAGGTCCCTTCCAACTCTAACCATCCTATGATTGTATGATTATGTGATATGATTCCACATGATACAATTTCTCTGTTCCTACTTTTTTCTCAACAAATAAAAAATCAAAACTTTAAAGAGTTAGGAAATGCCAAAATTAAGGTTGCTTCCATGGGTTGGAAATGTTGGAAGCTATGCAAGATCTGAGGCAAAGAATTTCCAGACAGCAATTCTATTTCTAAGATTTTTAACAAAGACTGATGGTTAAGGCATTGGATATTGGTTTGTGAAGTGATTCACTTATACAGACTTTCCACAAATGCTTTTAAATTTCATAATGAATGCCGGTCTTCAAACTATGGCAAGTACTCACAAAAGAGTCTGTAGGGAAAAGAACAAAGAGAACAATGTAAAGAACAACAGAATTCTGTGCTTTTGAAGCAAAGCTGGAAAATATTGTGCGTCAAATATTTAAGTCAATCTGAGGTAAATTAAAATTGTTTCAATTTTTTTTTTTTCTATCTTAATATATCCACCAAAATACTCTTTATAAGTTGAAGAAACTAAAAATTTAAAAAGATATGAGTACTTAACACCTGTGTCATGTCTGCTTCTGCTCATTTATTGTCTATGAGCCAACACCTGGTCTGAATAGCAGGGAAGCCGAGTAGCTTGTCAATTGTTTTAGTATGTACTGTCGTATTCTCTGTTACTCTCTCTTTCATTCTCTTCCTTCAATGAGAAGAGACAGAACAACTACTTTGTAAGCCTTTAGATTCTCTTTCTGCAAATGGAAAAGTATAGTTCATTGAGTATCAAGTCAGTTTGATTTAATTTCCTCAGGTTTCTGTTTGAAGACTTGAGCTGGATGTTTAGTAATTGGACCTAAGTCTTGCTGCTGCTAATCAAGGCCTGGCAGAGATGGTATTTGCATTGCTGGACTCAGACTAACAGTTTTATCAGTTTTGGGAACATTTTGTAGTCATATTTTTAAGTTCAGGTAGAGTGTTTGTGCCTATTCACTCATATTTTATCAATTCAGGCTTGGCAAATTTATAGTTTTATATCGCACCTGAAATAGGATGCTCCAGTTACAGTTGTGGGGAAGAGTTTATCCAATTGTCTGTATTTGAGTGAGATCGCCATTTATCTCTATCTTGACAGCTAGAATTTTGTATACATGTCCTTGTTATTATTGTCTTTGTTTTGGTCTATTTATAACAATCCTTAGCGGAAAACAAAGCAAATTATAGCTTTAGTTTTTGAGACACAATAAATTTATATTTAATCTTGTTCCAGTTTTCACATGCACACACAAAAAAGCTGTTTCTTTTAGTTTTATTAACAATGTTTAATATTGTATTTGTGGCCTTTCTCACTTCATTACTCTTTGATCTGACTTCACCTTCATGAAGGTGCCTTCCTAAGCAAGTGAGAGTATTTTCCAAGTGTATTTTCCATCTTTGGCTACCTCTTTACCAATTTAACTTTTTTAAAATCTTTGCATCTCTTGAATGATTCATTATAAATTTGACAGAGATCATAAAAGCTATGAAATTCACAAAAGTTTCAAGGAGAGAGCTATATGGAAGAGGAACAAAGTTATAAATGTCCTCACATCAAGTAAGGTTGCAACATAAACGTGCAATTTATTCTAGTTCTAACTCCGTACCAAGGAATATATATGGATAATTGCTTTTAAGTCAAAAACACAAACAAAATCTTATATTGGTACTTCTACATCTGTGATTCTCTTCTGCTGTCCAACCTCATGTTTGAAGTGTTTATTCAGAAAACTGATGTGAAGCTTTGCCTTATAAACACTTTCTTTGTCAGGGTTAAAAAATACCAGGTAATTTTGGACACATTTTAGTTAAAAGCATTCCAAGCTTTTTCTATGAATTCTTTTTATTGTTTTGAGTCTCATTGGCTTCACAGATTGCTTCCTTTGCTTTCCAAAGCATGCCCTTTGTCAACTGAATATTTGTTTATTCCTCACTTTAATTAAAACTGGTGAACCTTGATTACTGGCATCTTTCTGTTTTATGCACCACACTATGCCTTCTCAACTTTGATAAACCAAGACTGAAATAATATAATTCCTCATTGGTTAGATGAGTGTCTGGTTGAGAGCCAGTGCAACTATCATGTCCAGTACAGAAGCTGTTATATTTGGCTTCTTCCATTTTTAATAATTTCTTCTCAGAATTTAATAACCATGCACACATCTCTACATAAGAGACCTGCGCCTGAAATGACCATATGTTACAGCAATTTAATCTCTCCCTGAGTGACTACGACAGTCAATGAAAATATGGCTTATGTTTTGCCCCATATGCAACTGAACCGAGCCCTTGGTCTGTCTGTGGTAGCTGTGCTGTTCTGGCTTGGTACTCTACCTTAAGTCTCCAGCATATCACATTTGTTCACTTCAACAAGCCCATCATGCAGAGTTTCCGCCTCAGTGGATTTGGTGCTTATACCCTTCCAGAAGTTAATTTTGCCTATCTGTCCTGCTTGCTGTCAGAAGAAGTGAGAGGCCATTTAACTTATTCTAGTCTGATTAAAAAAAATTACTTTGTACTATGCTGTAAATATTGGCATTTTATACATGTATTTATATTCTACCATTATTTGGAATAGATCTTGCAACATTATTTTTTCATTTATCTTATGAAAAAAAATATTCCCAAGTTTTAATAAAAACTTGTCTATGGTGTTCAGCACATTCTAACCATTCTAATTTTTCAGGATCCAGTATGTACTAAAACGTAACTCCAGTCCAACTTATCTGACTCCTTACTAATACATGCCTATAATTGCTGGTGACCATCGATAGCACTGAATAATTTGACTTTCCAAGGCTGTTCAGTATTTCTCATTTATATTTATTTCCTTTGGGTCATTTTTTTCTTTCCACACATCACAAGTTGAAGTCAAACAATAACACACTCCAAAAAAGCCAACCAGTTATGATCCATTTTCCTAAGTCTTTCTATTAAAACAGGTTGGTAAGCCTTCATGAGGTCATCTGCAGAGCAACAATGCTCCAATTTCTTAAAAGAGGTGACTACCCAGAGTTTCTCAACTCTTTTGTAAGCACACGATTGGAAGAGCTCACTTCAATGTCCTCTGATGGAAATGTCTACCATAAGGCAAACATAGCACATGGATACTTGCACAAAGCAACTTGCTTACCACAGTACCTGATTCATGAATAAATAGTGGTTCATGTAGACTATAGATTATTGACATGCAAAAATAATTTCATTTTTATACTTTTTTATATTCTCACTTTAAGTGATCTGCTACTCTTTCTTTCTCAAAAAAAACCCAAAACAAAACCACCACCACCAACAACAAAAAAACAACAAAAACCCAAAAACCCAGGGGTTTTCATGTAAAGGTTTTGTGTTAGTAAAGATCTCAAGAAAAGTATCAAAGGTTTCTATTTAGAAAAGCATTTCTGCTGAATATGATCACTTTAACAAGATATCTAACAATTGTCTCCTTTTCACATTCATTTTTGGAACAAAAGCCTATGCATTTGCTGCAAACAGGCCTTAGGCTTGAAGTCCTCATTAGTCTTAGGTAAATATTTCAATATTTTCAAATTGGTGCTTTTAGGCAAGAGTGTGTTAGAAGCTGATGAGTAAGCCAGTGATAAAATAATTTCTAAGGAGCTGTGATCATGAATACATTAGTGATAGTCTAGGGATAATAAAATTATCATAAGGTGGAATTTATGATTCTGTCTAAAGAAGGTGTGACTGTTCAAAAGGTCACACAAATTTGTGTGTTGTACATCAGGGTTAGCTTCAATCTGAAAACATGAGTGCTTCCTAAAGAAAGATTTTGGAATTTGTCAAGAGAAAAAAAAAATTCTGAAGACAGAATACTAGAATTCAGAAATTACATCCTTTAAATTTTAGTCCATATGCTGCAGACTGCCTTTTCTCACATGGTTTAAACTGCAGCTCTGAAAAAATATCACAGTGTCAGCTCTTTGTGACGGGAACAATATATCATGGGATGGATATTTGAGTGTCCGTGCAAGATAAAAATCAGTTTAGTTGAGGATCGTAGAATCATAGAATGGTTAGAGTTAGAGGGGACCTTAAAGATCATCTAGTTCCAACCCCCCTGCCATGAGCAGGGACACCTCCCACTAGACCAGGTTGCTCAAAGCCCCATCCAGCCTGGCCTTGAACACTTCCAGGGATGGGGCATCCACAACTTCCCTGAGCAACCTGTTCCAGTGCCTCACCACCCTCACAGTAAAGAATTTCTTTCTGGTATCTAGTCTAAATCTCCCCTCTTCCAATTTAAAACCGTTGCCCCTTGTCCTGTCACTGCTCTTCCTGGCAAAGAGTCCCTCCCCAGCCCTCCTGTAGCCTCCCTTCAGATATTGGAAGGACGCTATAAGGTCCCCCCAGAGCCTTCTTTTCGCAAGGCTGAACAACCCCAGCTCTTGCAGCCTGTCCTCATAGTATAGGTGCTCCAGCCCTCTGATCATCCTCTACATGGTCCAGCAACTCCCCAGCCACACATCTCCAGAGAAGACATAATCATCTTGAGATAGCAGCTTTAGATAAAAAGGACTTGAAACAAGGTGTTTCACTGAATCTTCACGATTAAAC
Source organism: Tringa tobata (assembly GCA_033628505.1). Lineage (NCBI taxonomy): Eukaryota > Metazoa > Chordata > Aves > Charadriiformes > Scolopacidae > Tringa > Tringa tobata. Next base: position 33,820,545 of record JAHREE010000279.1, read on the forward strand.
ATTTCACCGTTACAGGAATCTTCTGGGTGGGAATTTTGGACAGTTCTGCTCACTCCTTGTTGCACATTTGTATGCTTATATTTGTCGATTAACACCCTGGGAAAAGCATCCCAAAGGCTTACCTAGATGATTCCTGTTGCAGAGTTGATCAAATTGTGCACTGATATAAATTTTGCAAGTGGTGAATAGAAACTGTAGAGAAGGCCACTTAGAATGTCAATAAGATATTAAAGGTATATTTCATGTATAAGTAAAATATAAAGCCAGCAGAGCAACAGAAGTAAATTCTGCATGTGTTGGGGTGGTCACCTAGGACCATGGCCAGTTTGATTATAGGAACTGAGTAAAACAGTGGTTGGGAGACTTCTTCCCAATTCTGTTAAAAGATACCACTGCAGGGACCCTTGCAACAGTGACTCCAACTGCTACCAGCAAGTGAGTGACCACCTTGTTTAGGAGACTGGATTACCTTCATGAGCTTTACCCTATGCCTAAATCCTAATACATCAGTGTCTTGGCTTTTTATCTTCCTCGTTTCAACAAACATTCTGAGTATCTGCACATTAATCTTAAACTTTAGGTTTCGAAACACTTTGCAATCTTCATGCTCATGGAAAAAAAGGTAGTTTTAGGACAGGTTTGTCATGCAGAGTTATCAGAATAAAATCATTGTTTAATATCAGGATGCTTGTCCTAATTGTGTCCTTCAGATGCATTGTGTCATTAGCTTTGATTATTTGTTTTTCAGTTTTTGTCCATCCTGACCAGATGTGTCCTGATTTTATCTCAATTAATCTCTCTTCCTCTCCTCATTTCCACACTTTTTCCTTAAACCTGTTTCTCAAAAGCCCTACTTCTTAGCTTTAGCACATATAACCTCTTATTTCAGCTTCCTGCCATCTCTATCTTCTTTGATTCTTTTTCTCTGCCAGAAGTTTGGCTCACACTTCCCACCCACACATGAAGACTGACACACAGAAAATGTTTCTTGTCTTCTTTTCTCTCCTGAATGGCTCTGGTTTTCCTCTTTATCTTCAGGGCTAAATAATTGATCATCCTTAGCTGATTAATATGAATACAAAGATATAAATACCTTTTCTCCTAAGACTAGGATGACATTCAGCCTGAGCTACATGACCCAAGGTGATTACCTTGAGTTACATGTGGCAGTTTATAGGCCAGACTACTTGTTTTGTTTTTATTTGGTGAGAAGAGGAAGAAAGAGAGACAAAAGAAATGGGGTTGTCTACCTCCACAATTGTTAAAAATTCACAATTGTGAGAGGGCACAAGAACGCTTTTTTGCTTTCATTAATATTGATGTGGAGAAAGGAATTACTAATTTCAAAACCTGAATTTTCAATGCAGTTAAATTCCAAGTTAGAACAGGCATAGTATTCCTAAAGGAAAGCTGAAGTGGTGGTGTTGCTGCTGCTGTTGCTATACCTGGCGCTTCAAGCCTGTATCTGCAGAACTGTCCTCCATACAAGAAAGACACCAGCAGACTGAAAGAGTCCCATAGAGGGACACCATGATGGGTAATGGGCTGGAGCAGGCAATGCACAAGGAAAGGCTGAGAGAACTAGATTTAATAAGCATGGAGACCAGAAAGTTAAGGGGAGAGGAAAGTTTAATTTCTGTCTTCAGCTTTTTGAAGGTGGCAGTTTCAGGGAAGTCAGAGGAAGACTCTTCCCAAAGGTGCATGTTGAAAGGGCTAGACACAACAATCATAAGTTACAGCAAGGGCAACTCCAACTAAATATAAGGAAAAAAAACTATTTCCCAGTGAGAGTGATTAAGCATGGAAACAAGCTGCACAGAGAGGCTGTCCAGTCTCTGAACTTAGAGATTTTAAAACATGCTTTGACAAGACCCTAAGCAACGTGACCTAACTATGAGGTTAGTTCTGCTTTGAGCAAGCTATTGGATTACATCATTTCTAAAGGTCGTTCCCAACCAAAATTATTCTATGATTCACTAGACAGAAAGAATTCATACTGAAAATTACAAACTGCCTATCTAATTTGTCCTTTAGTCATGGAGCTAATTGACCATTCAAGTACAGACGGTTTCAAACAACATCTCCAAAGAAATGAAATTATTAATTTATACTTTGACAGACAAATTAACTTAATTAGTATATTGAAGTTAAAGAAGTAGTGGGATGAGAGGATGAGTGTGGAGGGGGAGAAGTTTAAGGAGAGAAGGTGGATTACCTTGGAAAAAAATTAAAAGAATGTTATAATAAGTAATATGTAGCAGCAAAAATAGCACTTTTTAATGTAATATGAGGCACATAATACTCAAAAAGGAAAAAAATCTGGAAAAATATCTGGAAGGAAAGTGACTTCTGCAAGTCATCTGGCTGCAGGAAGTGAACTTTTCAGATTAAATTAATTACATTATAAATAGATTAAGAACATTTTTTTCTTTCTGTTCTTTTTCTTCCTTCTTTACAAAAAGAAAAGGAAAAACTGTAGTTGCCTTGTCAATTTTGGATGCTGCAAATTAGTATTTTTATTTGCTTTTTACCTCTTTGTCTGCCTAAAGATAAAGACCAATTCAAAACCAGATGTATTTATCTCAAGAATACCCCAAGCCAAGTATTAGAGTGTTTAGACACCTTAATAAGTGTTGAAAAGCTCCAACATATTATTAGTAGTGTCTAAAAGATAATAGGTTACAACTTCCAGTCGCAAGGGCTGGCTTGAGATTCAGTATCATACCAGGCAATCTAGAGTTACTGGTGACTGACAAGGAGAGTTGTCTAACATATCTCAAGGAAGAGAAGACCTGAAATCTGAGACCTTTGGAACATCTGAGACCTAAAAATCCTGATGAAATTTATAAAGGGTTTTTTATTCACCAGATACTGTAACCACAGCCTTGGGCAGACGAATTCCTCACCTGTGTACTATTATTCAGCTATCTGCTCCTTTGCCAAAAATTATTTCAAAGCAAGTGACTGGAAATATGCATAGATGCATGCTGTAGTTTCTTTAAAGTTCAGATGACTAATGCCAGGCTCTGAAGCTTAAAATACCATTAACTCCTAAAAGCTATGGCAAAAAATTAAGAATGTGGAAATTACATTATGTACTCTGATGTGATGCTTGCTTCAGGTGAGTTGATTTTGGCAGAGAATAGATTGGTGACAAAATTTAATCTGGAAATCAAAAAATTCTTAGCATTTATATGACATTTCCAGAGGCTCTCAGAATATTTACAGCTTAATTTCCATGTTGTTCTTCTAGTAGGAACTAACCTAATCATTTTATTTTCAATATATTTGCTTTAGCATTGTTGTATTTTACCTTTCATGATACATTATGTTTGGTTGTTTGTTGTTTTTGTTTTTTTTTTTTTTTGCTGGAGAGCATGACTGGTAGCTTCTGTGTTAGGTACAGTTTCAATACAAAACCAGGATAATTCATATAGATCACTCATCAACTAAATAAAATATGCAGTGGTTCACCAAACAATGTAGCATAGAGTTGTCAAACTACTTAATTGTATTTTGCCTACTTGGTTGCAAAGAGCTTCATGTATGTGTACATACATGCATACAAGTGCACAGACATGCACACATGAAAATGTATGTATATATGTATTTGTATATTTGCTTTAGTTTGCTAATGGTTTTTAAACATATATTTTTTGTGTCATTTTTCATTTCCTACCAGTTGCTGGATGGCCCAGGCCTTGTGTGAGATTCTTAGTTGTCAGCTGGAACTCTATACTGCTCAACTGACATTTGGTGCTATATACTACAGATCCTTTGTGAAGCCATAAACAAACAGCAGTGGGTGAGAACACGGTTTTCCTACCTGCTTTATCATTGGTACTTGATAGAATTACTGTATTTAAAGACAGCTGTATTGGTTACACCATATGTTTTGCAACCATTAGTAAATAACAGTTATCATTCCTACAGAGGAAAACTTAAAAAACTTAAAAGTTAGCATTATTGTTTCAGTTTAAACAGCAAGAATGAAAACAGAAAGATTTAAAATATCTGCCTGGATTATTTTAAAATGTCAAGTCTGTGACTAACAGAACAGCTGTGAAGACAACTGTTATTTATTAATGTGTTGTAATTAATTTGAAATAAATTTTCCAATCATAAAATTTTGACAAATTTGTAAGCCCATTACTAGTTAGAGAAGGCAATCTTGCAATAGTGACTCAGAAAATGATGAATTATTAGCTTGCAAATGATTAAAAAGTTTTATATATATACTTACATATATAGAGAGAAATATCTCACACGGAGATAATGAAATATTTCCTATTCCAAGGAAGTCACTAAAGAGCATCTTTGGATAAACAACATTAATTCAGTTAACACCAAATAATTTTTATTTTATCCTCAATTCAGGAGTGGGCTAAGGAGATAATAAAATATTAATTTTAATATTTGGATTTGAGATAAATTGTAGCAGAATATTAGTGTTGTTCCAGTGTTTAGGAAGAATAAGTGGAATGATCAATAAGAGTTAGCTGATTAGTATGACAAAAATTTTGAGCAAGTAATAGAAAAAATAATTGGAGATGGTGTTAGAAAGATAATAAATCTGACAGTCAATGTGCTTTTATGGGAAAATGCAGTTGATTTCATTCAAATATTAAGATGTTTATGAGGAATTTTTCATGTTACTGTATGATAAAAATGTCTTATACTGTATGATAAAATGCATTAATTCTGTCTTATACATGTTAAATAGATTTAAAGCTAGTTAAGACGTAGATATGTCCCAGTTTAAATTCATATACTTCAGCTAGGCACTTCCAACAAAATCAAAGAGTGATTCGGACAGAGTTTTGAGTTAGTCTTAGTGGTTCCTTCCTCTCTCCTTCAGCTACTGGAACTTGGATGGTACAGGCTACATCTACATTAGTGAGCAATGCAGTCCAATGTGAGTTCATTTGTATAGCGAAAGCATCAGGGCTGAGGACTTTCTGCCCACACTGTATATGCTTTGGGCGAAAGGATGAGATTCAAAAATGTTTTATTCCCTCTATGTTTAGACGATTCTGTATAGAAAGTACTTTTAGTTGAGGAAAACAAGACATGGCAGAGACTAGTGACTGGAAGCTAAAGACAGACAACTTCATAGGGAACAAAAGAAATTTTTAAGCAACTAATAGTGAGAACAAATCAGAAATGGAAGTGATGATACTTTGAACCTTGAAGACTTCAAGTAAAGACTGGAAATTTTGTGAGGTAAAAATTATACTTTGATACACCAAAGTATGGGTTAAAAATATATGTATCTAGATAGAATGTACTGGTCACTGTCATGTATGGCAAACTATGCTGAATGATAAACAATGCTTCTTAGTCTGGAGCTCAATGAAGAGATGAAGAACAAGACCCTCCGTTTTTGTTTGTTTGGTTTTTTTTTTTCAGTTCCTGCACAAAATAGTAAATTGAAAATCTAATAAACATTTCAATTGAGATATATAACAAGATGCAACAGGTGGCAAAGTGGGGAAAAGAATTAAGGACAGTAAATCAAGATAAGTTCATTTTGTATATGAAGTGGTTATCGCAGCTCACCACTTGCATGGCAAAGCTAGATTGAAATTGTCTTTCTCAGACAATAAACTTTACATCTGTTACAGTAACAGTAGTAAAAAATATGCCACCGTTACATAGATTTTTAAATACTTGTTACTGTTATCCACTGAAAATAGATGAATTAGTATTGTGTTCTGCTTTGCTCCTCCAGGGGAGGCTGGAAGAGTCAAAAATAATCTTTTCTGAAGAACAGTATCATTTTTTGAAAGACAGCTTAATATTCAGGGGTCTTGACACTTAACTAACTAAAAAAAAAAATTATTATAAAAGATGAAGCTTGAAAATCCACTAATCCTTAATGAGTATTAATCTCTTAGCTACTTTAAAATAGAGGTGTTTTATATTCATGGGGAAATCCTGCTTAAGAAATTAGGTCCTGAGCATGTGCTGTTCAACACTAAAGTACCACTGGAATTAGTTTCAATTAAAATAATTAATCTGAAATTGGTTAGTGAGCATTCTGATATAGCAGAAACTTGATTGCTAATATTCTAAACAGTTCACACTGGGTTTTTTATTTACAAAAATTGAAGATACATTGTGTTTCCATTCTTATTTGATATGGATGGTTATTTTCATCAGAGTTGGAAGTTTTCCCCCCAATTTCATGCTGGCATGAAAAGAAACATTATGCTTTTTCTCTATTTATAAATTTATCTATTTATCTATTTATAAAATTACTGTACAAATTTATTTTTTCATTGTGCACTGAGACAGAAAAAAAAATCTTTCTTAGTCTGTTTTACTATATCCCATTTCTATGCACATCATAGTAATTATTGTCAAAGATTTACTTAAGAATCCACCCTGTTCCATCAAAATGACACAAAACCTGCCTCACCTGCATGTATTTATAAAAGTGCATGGCCAGTAATAAAGCAAGGACAAATAAATAGCAGATGTCTAACTGCACTCCAGGATCAATAAATTACGCAAATGGGCCATGCCACAGTTTAAACTCTGTAAAGTTTTTCTTGTAGAACAAGAAGCATCAAAGATAACGTCAGAGAGGCGTCCCTGTGTGACTTTGAATCTGTTAAGTTTCCAATAATAGGATTCCTCATGGAAGCCTGAATAGAAAGAGGTACAGCATTTAAAACTTAACTCTAAAAAATGTATGTGTATAAGTATGAATATAAAAGTAAATATTCATATAAATACAAGTAAGAAATGAGTGTGTGTATACATATGTATAAAATGCCACCGATGTCACAATTATAGTTGACAGCATTAAGTCATTATTATGCTTACAGTATGCTTATAGTATTCCTGGCTAGCTACCTGAAGTCTCATATTCTTTAAGAAACTTTACCAAGTCTGCATATCTTTTTGCTGTTTTCCTGAGTCAGAAATTCAGATTGGAAATGGATGCTTTTGAGATAATGAGCAGCTTTGGGGGTATTTGGAGTGCACAAAGAAGTGGCTAAAGATTAGCAGATATTCTAGGAGTCTCATACAATTGGACTCGATGTCCTATTTCTGGCAGCTTGCACTTATGAAGTGCGCTAGAAAAGTAAGATATGTTGCTGTTGCTTAGTTTAACAGTAGGAAAATTAGAAAAGATATATATAAAGAAATAGGGCCAAACAGCCTTATTATTGTCCAGATTCTTCCAAAATGTTGTGATATAGTTTTGTAGGAGATTGTTGCTTTAACTCTCTGAAATGAAGACCTTACTTGTTTCAAAGGTAAAGATAAGTCAGAGTAAATATTCTGAGATTCTGTGTGTTCTTCTGTCTCAGTATCTAATAACCTAATGAGAAAAAAAAACCAAACAAAATCCATATTACTGTTTGTGCAATAAAATTGACTTGAGCCATGCACTTACCTGGCAGTTTAAACTTTTATGTATGTCCCTAATATAGGACTACTAATGATAACTGATTGAGCACCCCAGTGAGCCCATGACTTCCATTTAATGTGCTAACTGGCAAACATGACCTCCATGTATTTCATTCAACACTTTGGGAACCACAACACTTGTATTGGTTTGTATTCTGTTTTTTTACTGATTAATTTGATTCCCTTTAGCTGTTAAAACTAGATAATTTGATCTGGAAATGATGTGACACTTCCATTAAGATCTGAACGTTACTCATATACTGTACAGTAGAACATAAAAAATGGACCTGTCTTGCACAAACTTGCAACACACAATGACAGTGGAGAAATGAAACAGGAAATAAACACACTGTAATGCAATGAGCATGTAATGAACATAAACCAGCAATGTTATAAAAGTGTTAAGAACTGTTTAGTAAATATGAATGTTTACAATTTCTATCAGACAAGTCTGTTTCATTTATCACAGTGTACTTTGGTGACAGTGAAAGTACGACAATGAAGACAATTTATTTGACTTCATTATCTAAACTATTGTGCTTTAATACCCCTGCTGTTCTAGCTTTCCTAATATATCTTCTCAAGGATATCATTATGCACCTGCTATTTTTCTGTATTTTTTAAAAATTTATTATTGGGTTTGTGTAGCTATAAACCATTAGCAATACCCAAATCCTTTCTTAATTTGCCTGACACATATCCATCTCACCACTTACATTTATATATCTTTGTAAGGACAAAGTAGATCTGTTCTTTATAGGTACCCACTGTTACCTTTATTATTCTCTTTATTTATGAAACAACAATCACACAATATATTTGGATTCAAAGAATGAAACATGAAGATTCATATAAAGTTATAAAATAGCCACACAGAAGAATCATAATATTTCTGAGGATATAATGACAGAGATGCATCAAGGAAAAAACAATGAACAGGAGGAGGTAAGAAAATGCAACATAAAATAAGGAAGTTTAATTCTGTTTATTCTTGGTCTTTCAAATTCTTTTATACTGATTTTTTTTCCAGCTACAATGTCATCATAGTGTTCCCTGATAAATGCTGACATATCATTTACAGCAACTATTTAGACCACCTTAGAATGACTCTACTCAGTGCTTGTCATGCTACATCTGGAGTACTATGTCCAGTTCTGGTCCCCACAATTCAAGAAGGATGTGGACAGACTGGAGAAGGTCCAAAGAAGGGTCACAACGATGAAGGGCTGGAGAACCTGACCTTTGAGGAAAGACTGAAGGAATCAGGTCTTTTCTCCCTGGAGAAAAGAAGGCTCAGGGGAGATCTCATCACAGTATTCTAGTACTTACAGAGTGGCTATTAAGAGGCTCTCTCTTCACAAGGAACACGTGGAGAAGACAAGGGATAAAGAGTGCAAGTAGCACTGGGAGAGGTTTAATCTCGACAGAAGAAAGTAATTTTTTACAGTGAGTATGATCATTCACTGAAACAACCTCCCTAGGGATGTGGTAGGGCCCTCATCATGGGAGGTTTTCAAGATGTGATTGGACAGGGTGCTAGATAATCTCATCTGAGCTCCCTTTCCCACTAAATGTTGGACCAGATGATATTTTGAGGTACCTACCAACCTGGGTACAGGCTGTTCTATGATTCTATGAAATTAACAATCTACCTCATCATTTGTCACCTTTGTTTGTAGTGATATTCACAAAATAAATGCTCATGCTTTGCTTCATTTGCTATGACTTCTTCTTTCACAGACAATTGTTTCCTACAGATCCAACAGGAACAAATAAAATAAAGTGGGTTTTTTTAGGTTGACAAATTCAGTATTATAGGAATTCCTAGCCAGAATATTTTTCCTGTTAATCTTTTACAAACTTTAGACTTCTTGATGAAAAAAATTGTCACCAAAAATGTTTTGAGTGCTGTTACCTCTGTCTTGTCATATATTTTAGAGGCATCATAGTACTGTTGCTTCATTACTCTCTTACCTGTAGGTAGTGTTGTATTGTCAGCTGTTGCCTAAGATATGTTATGGGCTCTTTTTTTTTTTTTTTTTAATGATACTCTTTGGGTACAGGGAACCAGAGCACAGAAACACATTGACAGCTATCCGTTAGATAGAATGGACATGGAAACATGAGTATTTCAATCAAACAGCAAAAGACAACAGGTTATCTTTAAGATACATGTGTTCATCTGAAAGATTTAAATTATAACTGCAGATAACAGACTTTTATTCTGGCCAAAAATTGTAATGTTCTAGAGAGGGCAGAAATCTCTTCTAATAAGGTTGAGCTTGTAGCTGATAAGTAATTAAAACAGAACATTTTCTCAACCTTACTTATGGTCAGAGCCTGTCATACTGATGCTCTTCTTAGAGAGACATCAGTTGAATTGCAAGTCACAAGTACACTTAACAATTAAGCATTTTAAATTAGGACTAGATTTTGTACTTGTAGCAGAGGTTTGCGTATGATAACAGCATAGTCTCATGCTGCTTAATAGGATTACATGAGGTATGATACTTTAGGAAAATGCAGACCTCCAAATAAACCCCCCAAAGAATACACTGGGTGATTTTGTGTTTAGCGTAAGGGTAACTGTTGATACAGGGATTGCAGTGAACACTTAATATAAGAAAGATTTGAGCAGAGAGAAGGGGAGGTGGGGAAGGATGACTGAAGAAAGTTTCAGGGGAATGAGGTGCAGACACCTATTCACAGAAAGAGGAATGACAAGAGTTTTCACACATGGAAAGTGAGGTTCAGATGTGCTTCTGGAAACAGTCCTGTAAGGACTGTTTAAGGTACTGTTAATCAGTAGGTGGAAAAATATTGAAACAGAGATAGTTTGAAGGATAAATACTGTACAGTTGACAATAAAAGGGAGAGAGGGAATGTTCAAAAAGGAAAAGGTTCAGGAAATAAAAGTTCAAAAAGTAAAGGATGAGGAGAGTGGGGTAGAGACTGCAAGTAGAGAAGGAATGAGGTGACTGAACAAGTGTGCAGTGGGCAATGCTAGAAGGAGGAAGAGAAAGCTTTTATTCTAAACAGTTTATCTGGCCAGTAGGAGAGTCAACTGAGCATCCATAGCCAGAAACTGGACTTTGTTGTATTTTCAAGTAGAAAGAAGTGTGCTTGCACATTCTGCTGTTCCTATGCATTTATCCCAAGGAACACAGCCCCGTAATCTAATCCCTGCACTTTATTCAGAATTGTATGATTTCTTTTCTTTAAACTCAGAAAGTTTGGTTCATAAGAAAGCTTTTCTGCTTGTATAACTGATGTGTTGCTACATATTACACATGTATAAATTATGCATAAGCATTCAGGACCTTAGAAATGGATCTATCTCAACCTAGGTAACAGGCCCAGCAGTTTTCTGTAAGAGTGTACACCTTTTAGTGTGCTAATAAAATGTAGAAGTGAACATTTCCAATGCAAGGTGAGTGGAATCATTTTGAATAAGAACATACGTAAAACTTTTCTCAACTCAAAAAATTAATCTTTCAGTAAAACTGAAAGACATGAAATGTGTGATCATTTTTGCAGAATTGATTATGGTCATGCAATTTTCATAGTGAGGAATTCATTTTCCCTGTAGGAATTTGTGGGGTTTTTTTCATGTGTTCGACATTTTCTAGTACCATTCAGAAGTGGAAACAGTGAAAAAACATGTAAATAATGATCTTGATCCCTTAAAAATCCAACTTACAAGATACTAGAGACTCTCAAATGCAGTTTGATTTAAAAATATCCAAGCTCCACAAAAAATTCAATTTTATCTGTAGCTTTTCATTGTTGGGAAGAAAAGTGGCGGTGGTTGCCAAGGAAGTTGGATTGTTCTAAACCTACTAGCTTCAAACTCTTTTTTAACTATTTAATAAGTTAATTATTTAGGTATCCTTAAGATTTTATTTTTTTTTTAATCTTTCTTTCTAACTCTCTTGACTTTGTAAAATTCAAATTCTGAACCAATTGCCCAAACACCTTATTGAAAATCAATTCAATTTTATGAAAATACATCGGAATTTCTTCCTTGTCTTTTCAAAATATTATAGAAAACTCTGAGGAGAAATTCCAGAACTATTAAATATGTAAACATGATAAGCAGGTTCACCTTCAACAAAGTGAGTTAAATTAATAGGTGCAAGTTTCCCATATGACAGTTGTGAATGGAAAAAGAAAAAATTACCTTTCTAACTGATCTTAAGAGGAGTAGAAAATAATTAAAACTCCTACCTTATAAACAGAACTTTCTGGTTCCAGGTGTCTATGGAGCTTTGGAAAGTTAAGCTCCATTTCTCCTATTTTCTCTATGTCAAAATCAAGATAGAAACAGGCTAGATATGCCAGACAGCAAAAGATTTAGCAAGGGCACTCATACCCCTAAACTTTGGTGCCTAGTTCCCGTTGTGACACCTTGGGTTATCCAGGATGCCTCCAGGGGGCCAGATGGTGTGACTCACTTCCTAGAGAGTCACTCGTGAAATTCGGTGTGGTGCCCCACAGAGTCTGAAATTATGCTAAATTGCCGTGCTCAGGCAACCAGATCTTCTCTACCTCACCTAATGAGGTTTTTTTAATGGATTACTTTGAGACTTTGTCCAAAGTCTTATCAAAAGCACAATTTAAATGCACCACACAACTTTCCTTTTTCTGCTACTTCATTTGTACATAGAAATAATACAGATGAAAAACAGTAACATTTTCTTTTCTTTTTTGGTTTAGTTTTACTTTTTATTTTTCTGAAATGTTCATATTTGAAATTGAGGTTAAAATACTGTGAAAAAAACATTGACTCATTAACAAAAACTGAAACCAAATACTTTTCTCTTGCATACTAACTTGAAGAGCCCATACCTGAAAAATTTTGAATCTTTCCTATGAATATGCACAAGAACTGCATTAGAATCTTGAGCTGAAAAGCATGACTTAAGCACACTTCTGCTTTAAACTGATTCTCACTCTCTGTAAGACAGAAACTCAGAAAGAAACACTAGTCAGCCTGGATGCTGTTTGTATCATGTGTCCTGCTCCCTCTGAACTTAATTTGTGGAAACCAAGTCTCACAGACATACCATAAGGCTGTCCTGACTTGGGGACAACGGCCAGAAAAATAAGATCTTTTCTTTTTCACAGTGTAAGTATGACAGAGAAAAAGAAATGGAAGAATTTTTGCAAATGGAATTGAGACAACAAAATCATGAACAATTATATGTCTAATCTTAAAAAGAACAAATCATGTTCACCATTCCAGTGACTGGAAATAGAGGGAATACACCATATGTAATAAAGCTTTAGTTTATGAAAATATTTTACATCATTTATCAAAATCTTCCCTGAAAAGACAGTCCAAATTGATCTGCTAGAGCAGCCACACCAGTATCCTCTATACTGTAGTAAATCTAAAGTATTGCCAGTGTTTTCAGTTTAGATACAAGACAGCAGAGAATTAGGGTCTAAGATCAGAGAGCTAGTTCTGTTCTTAATGTGCTGTGATCAGAGGTGGGATAAAATAAAACTGGTAATCTTTCCTACCTCTTTGAACTGTATGGTTTTAATAAGATTGAGACACAGATAACCTCTTTTATTAGTATGAGAAATTGTTGTTATGGTCATTCCACAGTAAAATTCTGCACTGTATGTAGGTATCATGAAGACTTGGGAAAGGACATAAGAGCAAGAGGATAGCCAGCAGGTCAAAAGAAGTAATTGTTTCCCTCCATTCAGCACTTGTGAGACCGAGTCTGGAGAAAAGTGTCCAGTTTCAGGCTCTGTGGTGCAAAAAAAGCATTTCCAAGTTCACTAGAGGACAAGTAGGATGGTCAGGAATTAGGAGAGTCTGAGGGAGCTTGCACGTGTTTAAGAAGAGAGAGATGAGGGAAGACCTTAGAGCTATCTATAAGTAGCTAGTGAGTGAGTATAAATTTGATGGAACCAGACTCTTCCCAAAGGTGCAGGGTGAAAGGACAGGAGATAAAAAGCACGTGTTGCAATATGGGATATTCCAATCAGGTATAAAGAAAAATTTCTTCACTGTAACTGTGGTCAAACAGGATGCCTAGAGAGGCTGAGGAATCTCCATCTTTGGAGATATTAAAAATTCATTTGAACAAGACCCCCAAAAACTTGTTCTAAATTTGAGCCTGGATTTGCTTTGACAGATGGTCAGACCAGAAGACTTGCAGTAGTTTCTACCAATCTAAAATATTCTGATTCTATGATCTTCCATTCAGTCCTGATTCTGTTGTAGACCTCCCCCATAAAATAAAGGTACTAGTTATCCCTACTACTCCAACATTTCTGTCTGTAAAATAGCTGATAAGTATATTTAACTCTTTTAATCTTTTACTTCCATTTTTATCTCATTCTTTTTATTTTTTTGTTTATGGAAACAAAAAAAAAAGTCTGCGTGTTTTAAGTTTTCTTCAAAAGGTACCATCAGTAACTTATTTTTTATAATTCTCACTATCTTCAAAATTATTGACAATTGTGAGATAGCTTTCTTTCATAATCAACCTTTATTCACACTGATTATAGATTATTTCTTTATTCCTTACATCCCCTTTTCCTTAAGTTCCTCATCAATGTAAACCTGGAGACTTTTCCTAGATTTCAAATAATTTCAGGCTTCCTCCACATAGAATAATTTAGGTTTTAAAGTGCAGCAAACTTTTCCTTCTCTCTGGAGTGATGAAAAATTTCCAAAGCATATGAATTATCAATTATTATTTCATTAAATCTAAAATTATTTTCTGTTGCTACATCTTCTGCAATTTTTTACTTTCCCACCAAAAACCAAGACAAAACAGCATCAGGTTTTATTTCCTACCCCACCCCCTGGTCTTATTAATAAGTCCTGGTCTTATTAATAACATTTGGTTTTCAATCTGCTTATGCAAGGGTAAAATTTCAAATAATGATGTAATAGCCAGAGAGTGGATAGTGTTGGAAGGGACCTCTGGACATCATCTGGTTCAACTCTGCTGCTCAAGCAGGGGCAGCTAGAGCAGGCTGCACAGGACTGTGTTCAGATGACATGTGAATATCTCCAAGGATGGAGATTCCACCACATCCGTGGACAACTTGTACCAGTCCTCAGTTACCCCCACACTGAAAAAATGTTACCTGATGTGTTTAAGTTTGTTCCCATTGGCTTTTGTCCAACCAGTGGGCACCACTGAAAAGAGCCTGTCTCTTTAGATCATCCCTTCAGGCATTTATAGACATTGATGAGATTCCATCTAAGCCTTCTTTTCTTTAGGCTAAACAGTCCCAGCTCTCTCAGTCTTTCCTCATAGGAGAAACGTTACAGTCTTTTCATGATCTCTGCGACCCATTGTTGAATTCCGTCCAGTATGTCAATATCTCTCTTGTACTGAGGAGCCCAGAACTGGACACAGCACTCCGCATGGCACCTCACCAGTGCTGAGTAGATGGGAAGGATCACCTCCCTCAACTTACTGGTAGCACTCTTCCAATGCAGCCCTGGATACCATTGACCTTCTCTGTGTCAAGGGCACATTGCTGTCTCATGTTCAACTTAGAGTCCACCAGGACTTCTAGGGGCTTTTCTGGAAAGCTACTTTCAAGCCACATGGACTCTACAATACACTGGCACCTAGGGTTGTTCCTCTCCAGGTGCAGGAGTTTGCACTTCTCAACTATCAGTTGCCTGTTTCCAATACCTCAATGTCTTTCTTGTGGTGAGGGACTCAAAACTTGACACAGTATTTGAGGTGTGGAATCACCAGTGCTGAGTACAGGAGGACAGTCACTTCCCTAGTCACGCTGGCCACACTGTTCTGACACAGGCAAGGATGCTGTTGGCCTTCTTGGTTTCCTGGGCACACTGCTGGCTTATATTCAATGGATGGTCAACCAATGCTGCCCTGTCTTTTCCACCGCGCAACTTTCTGACCACTCTTCCCCAAGCCTGTAGGACTGCATGGGATTGTTGTGACCCAAGTGCAGGACCCAGCACCTAGCCTTGTTGAATCTCATACAGTTGGCCTTGGCCCATTGATCCACCTTGTCCAGATCCCTCTGTAAAACCTTGCTATGCTCAGGCAGGTCAATGTTCCCACCCATGTTGGTGTCATCTGCAAACTTACTGAGAGTGCACAAGATCTCCTCATCCAGTTCAGTGATAAAGATATTAAAGAGAACTGAGCCCTGGTGGAGCTTGTGAATAGCTGCCAACTGGATTTAACTCTATTTACCATCACTCTCTGGGCCAGCTTTTACCCAGTGAAGCATAGACCCAACCAAGCCACGAACAGACTTTCTCCAGGACAATGCTGTGGGAAAGAGCATTGAAGGCTTTACTAAAGCCTAGGTTTACAATATCCACAGCCTTTCCCTTGTCCACTAAGTGGGTCACCTTGTCACAGAATATCAGGTTAGTCGAGAAGGACCTGCCTTTCATAAACTCGTCCTGACTGGGTCTGATCATCTGGTTGTCCTGTATGTGCCACACGATGGCACTCAAGATGAGCTGTTCCATAACCTTCGCCAGCACCACGGTCAGGCTGACAGGCCTGTAGTTCCCTGGATCCTCTTTCCAGTCCTTCTTGGAGACAGGTATCACATTTTCCTCCAGTCAACTGCGCCCTCCTTAATTAGCCAGGACTGCTGATAAATGATGGAAAGTGGCTTGATGAGAACTTCTGTCAGCTCCCTCAGTACCTTTGGATGGATCCCATCTGACCCCATAGACCTGTGTGTACCTAAGTGCTGTAGCAGGTTGCTATTTCCCCTTGGATTATGGGGAGTTCGTTCTGCTCCCTGTCTTCCATCTCAAGGGGCTGGGTGCTCCATAAACCATTGGTCTTACTATTAAAGACTGAGATAAAGAAGACATTAAGTACCTTAGCCTTTTCCTCATCCTTTGTTGCTATGCTTTCCCCTGCATCCAAGAAATGATGGAGACTCTCCTTAGCCCTCCTTTTGTTGCTAATGTATTTGTAGAAACATTTTTTTGTTGTCCTTTACAGCAGTAGCTGGATTAAGTACCAACTGGGCTTTGGTCCTTCCAATTTTGTGCCTGCATAACTTTGTGTAAGATGGCAGCCTTGTCTTTCCAAATGACCCCTTCTCTGAAGGTCATAAGCTCTCTTCTTCTTTTTTGTTCCTAAGTTCTAGCGGAAGCTCTCTGTTCAGCCAGGCTGGTCTTCTTTGCCACCGGTGCATCTTTCAGCACATGGGGATGGCCCATTTAAATAGTATATATATATGTACACACACAGAGGTATGTATGCATACATAAATATATGCATATGTAGAAAATAGATATGCTGTTCCCCCCTCTTGCCTGGAACTGTCATGTATTCATATATAAAATAAAAGCTAGAAATCTTCTGTTACGCTTTTTTTTTTCATATACTGATCCAATCAGTCACATAAGAAAGCATGTAATTGAGAGGGAGTTACTTTTACCACTCATATCACTGAGCCATGATTTCACCTCCTTGTGAGAACTCAGCTAAGTTAACTTAGTTTCCCACTTCCAGACCTGAAAGGTTTGCTATTAGAAAGGAAAATATTTTATGAATCCATTCAGTCAGTTGAGGCAAGGACCTTACACAAGTAAATATATTTTTAGGTCTTCTAAATCAATGCCTTATTTAATATTTTCCAGAAATAAAGATATTCCAAATGAAGAGTGACTATCGCAGTTAGGGATAACAAACATAATTTTGTTCTCATCTTCTGTCCTTAAAGTTATCTGATTATTCTAAATTTTCTGATGCTGATAATTCCTTGCCTTTAAAACCACAAATTTCTCTCCAATACTAATAACTACCCGCCCAGCCCTCTACAGGTGTGTATAGCATTCACTCTACCTACATCATAGTATTTTGAGCCCAGTTGGCTCTGCCTATGCCTATAGACACTTTGAAATTGATGCACCTTGTCTAGAATCTGGACTTCAAAGCAAAACCTGTGTCAAAAAAAACCTTACTGCTTCAGATCAGGTAAACTTTTAAACTCCATTCTGTATGAAAAAAAAAAGTTTTATTTTTGAACTCAGCTTCCTCTTTGAAGTCTGGCTTCAATCCAATTTTAAAGAATCTGTCAGTAAAGTCAGCACGGTTTGACCTGGAGGCTTCATTTCTGGAGGCTATTCTGTCCTCAGCTCAACCCATAGGGATTTACTTGAATGCAACCCCCAAAGAGGTGTCACTACCACCATTCCTCCTCTTTAGGAGTAAACTTGGAGAATCCACTGTACAAGGTAGGGAGAAAAAGGAAAGAATAGACCTAAAATGGACGACTTTGTAGTAGAGACTTTTGGTGTTCTTTCGGCCTGTTCTCACTTCACTCTCCTTCATCCATGTTAAAAGAGAAGGGGTAAAAAAAAAAAGAAAAAAAAAAGGAGAGATCTTTGAAACCCAAACAGGGGGCTCATCTTCAAGACAGCTTTGTAACAAGCACTTTGTAATAGCTCCTTGCTCGCTGCATTACCTCCCACTGCTGAGTGATTCCCAGCTCCTGGAGCTTTAGTCTGAGTACATGAGGAAATTTACTGAAAAAGCTGCAGCAAAAGCCTGGAGCCTGGTGATGTGAGATTGCAAGGCTCTTACTACTGCACCGACAAAAAAAAAAAAAAAAAATGGTACAAGATGCCTGTACCATAAATGTTTCAGACATTTTTTGGTAACAGAAGGAAAATAAAACTAAGTGGCTTTTTGTTGTTGCTAATGTATTAAGCTTTAAGCACAAGATTTGAGAAATAGCAGAATGTTTTATTTTACATAAGTTCGGTTTTTACACTCTGCATAGCTATTATTCCTTTTATGAGTTGAAGTTCAGTTGCCTTCCACTTTATTTCTCTTTTGTAAACCAGTCGTTCTTCATGGATTACCTGCAGCTTGATGTTGGTTCAGGGAAAAGGGAGGCTGCAACCTGTGAAGAAGGATCAATGCAACCAGTCCCAGAGGAGAATGGAGACACAAAGGGACAGGACTCTTCTAGGATACCAGAGCAGCTTGGGAAGATATGTTAAAATTGAACTGAACAGGGAAAAAACATTTCTCTTCAGTGTGGTAAATCGAAATGTTTTGGTGTTGGGTGAAAGGAAAGAAGACACAATTATTCCCCCTCTACCTCCCCCTTCCCCTTCTCATTGTCTGAAGAAAAAGGAAATAATTGCAGGCAGTTTCTAAGACAACACTATTTTCAGAAACTGCATTTTCCACCAAATTAAAAAAAAAATCAAAAATAAAACAAGCAACAGCAGCATTAAGGTGTAGGAATATACAGATTTGTTTGATAATGTTCAAATAACATTTATTCAAGGACTGTATATAATATCTTACGGTAAAAAAAACTTAAACAGCTATATTTTCTGCTTTCTTTTTGTGACAGAGAGCTGACTTACCAGATATAAAACCTTGTTAGGGCTATGAAGGTGTTACTAAAACAATGGATAGAAGTTTAGAGTGAAGTTCAAGCAGAAGACTGTGCAAAAGCTCTTTGTTGTGGAGGTAATGGATTTTAATTTTTTGATATTTGCAAGACTAGATTTAGGGAAAGAAATAATTAATCAAATAAAATTAATAAGCAGATGGAAAAAAGTTGTCTGAAGCTCCTTACAATTTTCAAAGAGCTCCAAGAAATTTAAAAGTAGTTATTGTTTAATATTCCTTAGCAGATTATTTTATGATTCTTTAGCTGAATATTCAGATGCTCTGAAATTAGAAAAAAAAATTGCTTACGAGATAATAAGTTAGGAAGAGATAAACAGTAGTCAGGAATCTTTAGTTCAAAGAGTCATAGATTTTTTCTGGTCCCTAAAAGAATCAGTGAATACTCCCTATTGTTTGGGATGATTTTAGTATTATGAGTATATGGAAATCAATTTGGACAATCAAGCACTTTATTTCTGTGCTGAAACATCAAGTCTGGCATCTCATTTAAAAGTTTAGTATTAGTGCCAGTATTTCTCATTTCTATGAAAGAAGATCCTCCTTTCATTGTTGCAGAAAACGACATGCATAAGTATTGTTTTTACTCTCTCCACTACAGGATTCACATTCATATTAGTTTTTTAGAAATCTTCATTCTAACTTTAATTTTAAGTGTAGGGAAAACATATTTTCCTCCAAAATTAAAGTATGGAAGAACTCACATAATTTGTTAATATTTTCTACAAATAAAAAATATTTTTTCTGCAACTTTGAATCTTTCTGTTTTTTCTTGGCTGGACATTGTAAGTGTCACATAAAAATCAAAAATATTTCTGGTGTTTGCCCTAAAGTTTTATGGCTGATACCTTTTTAAGACTCTAATACCCAAGCAGCAATTGAACTCACCTGCTTTCAAACAGCACCTAATTTTAAGTTTCCCTTAACTTGGTCTGAGATTTCCCAGCATGCCTAAATGTATGTTCAGAGTGCCTGTTCTGCACTTAGCACCTACTTAAAGCCAGTCTAGATCTGAGAACTTGCTTGTCCAAACTCTACGTAAATGCTATGTAAAGGAGCAACCAAGGAAAGAGATGAACGAGAGAGAAAACCTGAGCCTCTATCCTCCGATGAAGCTTGGAGGGCTGAGTCTGGAGTGTATACTTCAAGATTTCCCCTTAGTTCCCTTTGGAATTAATGATAAGAAGCTTAAAATAAGCATGCCAGAGTGCCCTTCTGGTCTGTGATGGTGGTAAACGTTTCTGAAATTTAAGCAAAGTACATTGGATACCTAAGTTACAAACTTACATACTCCCAGCTTTGATTTTCAGAAGTTTTGTTTTTGTGTATATCTGAATCTTTCTGTAGAAATTAAAGGAAATAGAAATGTTAGCAAAACTCCATAAAGAGGGTTAAATTAATAATAATTCTTGCATGTCTTCAAGTGGTTATGGAGCTTAATATATGTTATTAAGTTGAAAAATTCTAGAAGACTGAAAAGTAACACTGTTAGCAACATGTGCAAATCTTGTCAAAAAATAAACAAAACTCTGTGGTGTTTTTTATGCTGATTGCTGTATATTACTTAGTTTTTTGCTACAGCACTTAAAGTACTGTGGGAGCTTCCTACGTGCATAAAAAGGTGAAAAAAAGTTTTCAGGATCTAGAATGTAATACCTACACAAAGCTAAAGAAGAAATCAGAAAAAATAAATAATTAGTGTGGAAATCAAACTGCTTCCCTCAAGTCAGCATGGCAGACACATCTTTATTTGATACTTGAATAGCCACAAAAAAGTGGCTGAGGGGAGAAGGCAACCAAAATGTGCACTTAGGTAAATGAAATCTGGGTAATCATTCATTATATTTCTGTTTTTTTCTGCAAATTGGTTCACATGAAGGAACAGTTAAGTCTATGACCAAGTCTAGTTCCCAGATGAGAAACTTGTCAGTACATTCTGCCCCAGTGTTCCTCCTTCCTGCTTATACCTCAGTGTACCTTTATGAAGGCTGTTTGCCAGTTTCAGGAACCTGACTTATCTGAGGATTCATCTACAGTTCAAGTGTATAGTGCTGGGAGGCAAACTTTATTTATCCTAAAGTAAGTCTTGTTTAGTCATTTAAATCTCCTACACTCATCCTCCTCAATTCTCTCAAGAAAGGCCACTGACTCTGAACTGTCCCAGAAGGTGAGTCAGTCTATCTTAATTAGGTTCCTAAATTCATCATGCTGGGTGTGAAATCCTCATATGTACCATGCAGAAAACAGAGTATGACATACAGCAATATTAGACAGCTTTACTGAGAGAATGAACAACTGAACCACTGTTATCTTATACAGTAACCTGAAGTTCAAACAGGACATTTCAGTGCTAGAATTCTTGCAGTTTTTGATGTTTTCCATAAGCCCCAAAGGGCTGATTCAACAAAGTGGTTTTGTGTCCAGTTGTATAACCTAACTGTGCTCACTGGGTAAAAAATTATTATGTGTCAATAATGCTTGACAAAAAAAAGAAATAAGGGAGGATGGAATTTTTGAACTCTCTATTCAATGCAAAATGCTGTAGTTTCCACCTCTTAATGGTCCGTAAGGGTAATGATAGCACAAGCTAGACTTTTAAAAGCTACTAATCAGCTCCCATTGATTTCAGTGGGAGTTGTATATTTAAATACGTCTAAAATTTTTGTCCAAAATACTTGCACATTTAGTACTTACAAGATTGGTTGCATAACCAGGTACAATAAAAAAAAAAGGCAAAAAAAGGAAAGTGCAAGAGTCACGTGCTGTTATTCGGATTGTGGATGAACCATAAACTAACATATGTACTTAACACCTGGCTGTATCAGAATTTCTTTACTACTCCTACATATGCAAATATATCAGTTCTGAATATATTTGCTAATGCTATGGTTTATCAATATAATATAATTTTCACAAGTATGTATTCTAACATATTGTCAGAACATTCATCTTTTTGCATTAGTGAAAACCAGTCAGCGGGGGCTTCATTAATAAATGTGAGATTTTTTTAGACCAAAAAGAGATTTTTAAGTGTGGTACCTTAATAAGTTTATAGAATTTAAAAATATTTTCAGCTGGGTGTCTTTTCCATGTTAGAATTTAGAAATATAAGACAGTGAAATGAAAATGAAAAGAAACAGTTCTTAAGCCTGTCATGTTCTAGTGGGTTTGAATTTTTACTTTCTCTGTTCTCAGTGCCATGCCTCAGGAGGAGGAGGATGGGATAGCCAAAAAATCAGAATAATAATGGGGAAAATTTTTATCTTTGGAACTATGCTAGGACTAAATGCAGTTTAATTATGTCTATACTCTTACCTTCACACATTTTTTGCCATCCTTAGTGGAAGTTTCCATCCTATTCTGAACTGACAACCCTAGCCCTTCAGTTCTCAGCATAACAGCAAAGGCAGAGGGGTGATATAGCTGAAGAATATGATCATTAACATCCACATGATTCTATCTTATCTCGGTTTTACTTAAGCTAACAGCAAGGTGCTTAGTATATCACTAAGCTACTGATATATGAGAATTTGCCAGAAAACTCCATAAAAAAAATCATCTCTAAGAATTTTTATAACTAACAGTAAAGGGTACCTCAATGTCTATTTCAAAGCTGATTTGATGAATACAGAAAAGGTCAAACTAAAAATAACTAGACTGAATCAGTTATAAGTGTAGTAACATATGCCTCATTTAATAATGAACTCTAAATTTGCTCTGCAGTTTAAGTAGTATCATGAATGCTAATTCTGACAGTAAAGGGTTATGAACTACCTGTCTGCTCAAGTCTGGCACAAGGTCAGGCAGTTATAGAACTAATGAAAACCCTGATGTACCAAAAGGTGGATGATTGACACAAGTGTGCTAGCTGAAGAAAGTGCTGAGGAACTCCAGTGCATTCAAAATGACAGTGTCCTGAAACACAATTTACAACTCTCCATTTGTTTAGCCCAAGTGTAGCAATAAGCCCAAGTGCTTATTGCCGACATCAACAGTGTCAGAATTCAGGGCACATTGTATTAAACTTTTACATGCCAATCACAAGAGAATTTTTTTTTTGGTATGGTTTGTGATGATCACCCTAAGGCCATTATACTCTGAATATGTTATTATGTTCAGAAAGACTTTTTTTTTATATAATTCAGGGCATCCTGAAAGGATGAAAATGAATTTTTGTTAAATCTTTGCAAAAGAAAGACATTATAAAGCTGTAAAATGCTCAGCTAAAAACTTTAAAAACTATTATTTTAAATTGTTTGAAAAACCTGTGCTCTTCCATATGCTAGGAAAACCTTTGTTTCTTTTACCTCTTCCTGTGAACTTCTCTTCGAGACCTTTGCATATCATGTGATTAATTTTCATTTATTTGTTTCCTTTTTCTATCAATCTGTAATGCTATGACTATTTTGGTTTAATTTCCAGCTTTCTGTAAATAAAGAGATGATTTTAAAACATTGAGATACTGGACAACAAAGCATGTTAATCTAATCACATATAATGGGTATCAGAATGGATGGTGTTAGAAAACAATTAAACAGCAATCGATTATTCAGAATTCTTTAAAATATGCAATAAGTAAAACAAACAACTTCTTTTCTTGAAGTATGGTGCTTTTCTGAGTATACTCATTTACCCATATAGGAATTCAGTCATCCAGAAAATGACTAAAGGATGGATCTAAGGTACAAAATTGGGACATTAATCTGGATTATCAAGACTCCATGATTTAGAGACATTTTGATCTGAGTAACTTTCAGATGTGCAGCAGCTCAGAAAATTTCAGTTCAGTTCAGGTAGGATTCTGATTTTAAGAAATATTAAGAGCTATAGTAGATAGTTGAAAAGAATTTTTTTCTGATCCAGTAACAAAAATGTCTTGAATAGGCAATAGATGAGATCCTTTCCTACCTACTAGTAAAGGTTTTTGTCAAACAGAGAAAGAGGTTGGAGTCCCATATGATACTCCTCAGCTATAGGCTACTTGTAGTCTTCATGACTACGTAAATGCCTGTAAACATGTGTGAGCATCGCATCAGTCATCTCAGCAAGTGTCTACATGTCAGCTTCTCTTTTCATTTGGCTACAGGATATCTATCAGACAGCATTTGAACAACTCTGTTTGTCAAGTCTTCAGTGACTGGACATTAATGCTAATGTGTATAAGCTGCATGATTACCAGGAACACATTCTTCTAAAATTTTTTTGATAGTTAAAATATGCCCCAGGATGCATTCTGTAATAGACCAGTTTCTGAATTTAAATCTAGTATTAATCATTATTTTATCTAAGTTTCCCAAGCAGTCATTGTCACTGCCAGGACTTCAAATCTTTTGATTCGAGAAGATGCTCAGCTAAAATAGCTTTTTCAGGGGAGGTGGCCAGGAATATACTCCTGTACAGGATTCATATATACATACTTGAAACACATGATCGACTACATTTTCCAGATATTTATCTTACATAGAAGGAATATTTTTTACCCTGACACCCCTACTATGCCAACCATACACTGACACTTAAACAGAGGATCTCTAATTGCTAAAGGAACTGATTGTTACAGCTTGACCAAACCAGGAAGAGCAAGATGATACTGCTCTTCCAGTCACACAGTAACTGGCCAGAGACATGGTTGAAATCTGAAAGAATATCTGTTATCTCAGTATTTTTCTCCCATCCCTCCTTACATCATCCTTCTTCCAGATAGCTCAACTTGTAGGACTTCTACAAAATTAACTCTTTTTAAACACAAACTTTCTTCAAAACTGTAATGTTACTGTTTGACAAGGCAGTTCTTTTTTGAGCCCCCCCAGATTATCCTCTGTTCATTAGTGGAATGGCAACATTTACTCATTATTTTTCGCTGTTTTCTTTTATAAGGATTTTTTTAGAAAGGATTGTTGTTCTTATGTTTGCTTGTGTAACATCGGGTAAAGTAGCATTGAGATCTAATTCAGTCAAGACACTGGTAGAAAGAGCATGAGTACAGTCTACTGGTCAGTAGAAACTGTAATTCCCTTGGCTTTTGAGATGTTGCATGGAGAATAATGTACCTAGTTTTGAATCCCCCAGTTTAACAAGTTATCAACACCTAAATGAGGTGAGTCACAAAATAGATGGCTAGAGCATAGAATGTACATGGAGAGACTGAGGGAATTGGGTTTGTCTAGACTCAAAACTAAAGGTTATGGAGAGATGTTATTGCAATCTTCCTCCCCTACCCAATGGGCCTTAAAAAGAGGATGGTTCTTCTCAGAGGGTCACAGAGAAATAAAAGGAGGCACTGATCACCAGTCACAGCAAAGGAGATTGCAGCTAGATACAGGTACTACCTTTGGCACATAGAATGGTTAATTCCTGAACAAGTTGCTTGGGCAAAGGCTGGGCAAAGGCTGAAGTACTTGATCTTATTTCAAAGTTGACCCTTGAGCAGGAGGTTGGACAAAATAAACTCCAGAGGTCCCTCGCAGCCTAACTAATTCTGGGAAGCCTAATGCTAATTGTGATGGAATTATTGGTCTATAATGCTGGATAAACCATCTATGTGATCTTTTAAATGCATTGAAGATGTAACTGGAGTTTAAGAAAAGAAAGAAAAAGAAGGTAATAAAAAGTAAGATAAAGAAAGTAAATAAAGCATTCCTTGTATTTGCATTGTGCCTCTCTGTGGCCTGACAGCTACAATGTAATATGTATACACCCATCTGCGCTTTTCAAACATAAATTTGCTTGTGCTGTATGTCACTATAGTAAATCTATAATCACAACAGTTTTTGACTATTAAATAGAAAAAGGAAAATGTGTTTTCACGTGATATTGAGACACAAGGTTCATGTTGGTCTCATGCAGTCACGGTGACTGAACCAGAAAAACAACATTCATTACTGTTTCAGCACGTGCAAGAATCAAGATTTGTACAAAGCTGCTGAACAGAGCGGATTCTCACAGTGATTCAAGGCAAAGTCATTTAGCACAGATGTTTCTGTAATTGTGATGCATTCAGAAAATTCAGTGTTCAGTGGCCCTTGAACACACATTTCCAGACTATATGGTGTATGTTGAGTAATTAATATAAAAATATAAAAAAAAATATAAAAAAATGGTAGGAGCCTAGTCTGGATAAAGTATATACGCTTGAAAGTTATGGAAGGAAGGGCAAGGAAAAAGATGACGAGATTTTTTTTGGTTATTTCTATGCTCAGATGATGTTTTCTCCTCTAGCTTTGTTCTAGGGTTTGGTGGTTTATTTCCTTGCTCGGTTGGTTGATTTTTAGGGTTTAGTTAGCACATGATGCTTCATTGTGGGCTGAGTGAATGGAAAGAGCTGTACTCAACCATGTTGGAATTCTTTTTCATTCTATCACTCAGAAACATGAAGAACACCTCAGATCTGTCCCAAAAAACAGGGATTACTTACTAGCCTTTTAGATATTTGTAGCAATCTGAAGGCAGAATTTGCTTTCCATTAAAAATACAAATGACTGTGTGACCAAATACAAGAAGGAAAGTAATGAGCAGAATCTCTACATTAATTCAGTTCACGATCCCATCTCACCATTATGTCCTGGACTCCTTGTTCTGCCTATGTCTCCAGGAACATTAGCAATATCCCTTACCAGTTAGAAGTAGCACTGGTCTCACTCTCTGGAGAACTAGGAGTAGCTCTATGTCATCAAATCCAGTCTCTTGCCTTAAAAAAAACATTTTGTCCTGCTTTTTCCCATTTTCTTACCTGCCAAAAAGTATTTTCCTGAGGATGTGTCGCAGTCTTCAGTCATATACATCACTGACGTTAAAAAGGACCATACAAAAGAGAGCTCCTAAAGCTTCATAATCTCTTTCTTTTTAGCTATGAACAATAGCAATGTGAACAGTGATGTTGGAAGTGGAAAACCAGAGTTCATTTATCCCTTTCACCTTTCCAGATCTGAATTTTCCATGTGACTAAGTCCTCATTCATGATCCAGAGAAAGCTTATCTTAAATATATATATTTGTATTTATATATATATTTATTTACATTTTTATATATATTTATATATATTGATAAAGGTATATGAAAGGAGACTATTCTTTCTTCATCTTCTACAGCATGGCTTGTCATTAGGTCACAGAATGGCACACAATCTTATGCTATCTCAGGGACCATTTACTCTGTAATCGTTACACATGAAGTGAAAATACTTCAGTAACAGAAGTTGAGACTGACCTACTGCAGATGTCCCACGATTGATCTTCAGAGCTCTGCTCAGAGACACAGATGTTACACACGGAGATGTTCTAGCCACCTACTACTAGATAAAAGGTACAGAACTCTTCCACAGCCTGTCTACTGTGACATAAGGCATATATAAGTGTCACAATCTAAAACAGGGTTCAAAGTTGTGAACCCCATTCAGGTCCTCCCAGTAGTGCAGACTGTACCTGGATCTCTAATTAATCCTTTAGCATATATGACACAGCGAAACAGATTTTAGAGAACCAGTGAAGAGTTTCCCCTCACTCTACTCATGTTGTTCCCAGATAGTACTTTAAGGTAGAAGCGTTTTTTGCAAGATAAGCTTTGTAGGGTTTGATTCCCCTGAATCGAAAAGGAAACTTAGGAACAGTGTCTTACGTTCTGTGTGAATGTTCAGCATTCAGCTATAGTATAGCCAGGAACTAGAGCATAAAGCAAGGTAACATGAATAGTTACTTTAAAAGTGGTGACCACTATTCTATTTTTGAAAGAGAAAACTTAGTCACTTCTTTCCCAAAAGAGTTCACGGTTTCAAACTTAGGCAGAGGTAAAATACTTCCATTTCTCAAGTACTACCGATCACCTACTGCAGAGAGTAAAACATTCACTGAGTGGTCTATTCTGCAACACTTGACCCTCCCACAGTGTAAAGGATTTTTGCCCAGAAAACTCTGTTGAAAGATATAACTCAGTGCACTCTCAGGACTAGACACTTCGTGTGTCAGATGCTTTGCACATAACAGCGTCTGTTGTTATCCTGCCATCTTTTGAAATGCTACCCAACCTGTCCCTTTCATGGCTTGCAGGGTAAAATGGTGTGAGATAAAGGACCATATTCTGCGGTCCACCATAATTTCACACTACTATAATCCCATTGATTTGGATGAAGTTTCACAGGCTGCAGCTGAAAAGATGGTCAGGCCTGCAGCATCAGGGGCTGAATGGCTGAGCTGAGCTCAGTCTGAGTTACCAGATGGGTAGAGTGACCTATTACCTGCATATAATAGCAAGAGAGGTTGGAGAGGTCAATCTCACTTCCAGCGTGATACATGTTATGTCAGAATGGTTTGTGACAGCTCCCACTGGCTCAAGAATGACTCCTGCTGACTGAGAAATGCTTATGACAGCTCCTACTGACCCAGCCAGCAGGAAACATCCCTTTAACTCAACTGGGATAGATGGTACCAACAAAATACAAGAGGTCCAGGTCAGATCTCAAATACTTTATTAGTACATCGTACTCGGAAAATAAAGTCACATAGTCTGGTTCTCCTCCAAGTAGTTAATCCAAATTAGAGTATCACAGCTTGCTTAATATGCTTAGGTAAAGATCCTAAGTGATTAATCTTCTTTCCGCTTTCTCTCTGGCTCAGCTTTTATTATTTATAATCCTCATTATTCATTATATTTATATACTTAAATATGAATATATATTTTATACTTTACATAGTTATATAAAAATATACATGTATATACATTTATATAAATACTACTGAAAAAGCCCAGAAAAAAACATTGGTAAAGGAAATTAGTCTAACCGTGAGTATTAAAATAGATCTGTGTACAACCCAACTTAACTTATTTTATCAAGATGCTACATGAATGTATTTTAACAGAAAGACATGGTTCTCTTCTGCCTTAGAGGACTTTTGGCCTCTCTCCCATCATTCTTTGCAAAAAAGTCTGTATACAGAGAAGTAGCTGTAACACAGAGAAAAAAGTTCAAGCTGTTAAAGCTCGTTGCCACTGAGACAGAGCTGAAAGTGAATGATGTGCTGAAACACAAAGCTGCAGGATGAGATCAATATTTCTGCCTTTTAATCTTGTCTCCTCACCTTCCCTGCTTGCATGCTTTTAAAATTTGCTGCTCACAGTGCTGACCAGTAATAATCACCATATTTATATTGGAATTCATCTCCTTTACATCTGTTGGCATATGGCTTTCAAGATGTTCCATCCTTTTTTTGTCAAGAATGTATAACTTCAGGGTCAATCAAGTGCAATCATTTGTGGTTTATATCAGCAGAGTTCATTTATGTATATGGAAACAAAAGCCCTAATGAGTTACAGTGAATCATATAATAAAGGTCTCTCCTGACTTATGCAAATTTGTCACATAAATTTGATCCAAATAAGGCACAGAAAAGTCCTAAACTATAAAACAAAGTCTCACGTTGGTGACACATACTTGATCTTTTCGTGTATGCATTAGTAATTCCTTATAGTGCTCTGTGTTAATAATTTGCATTTACCCCTTAAAGTTTTTCCTCTGAAAATTTATAGTTGAACAGATATTATTATTGAAAGATTGGAATCATCTTTCTGATAGAATGCCTTGCAAGAATGGCTTATTGAAGTAAAAAAAATTGTCTATTTGCTCAGGGTCTAGTTGTTATATATAATTGATTATACAAATACAAATCTGACTGGGATTGCTGAATCATAAAACCATGGAGGCCTGCCTACAGCTGGAACTGAAAGTTTTTTTCAGAGACAAAAAATTTTTTAACATACTTATATTTCTGCTTTATCTTGCATGTACAGTTACCTAAGCAAAGAGCTATGGTTGGTCTTCTATTTTCACCCAAGTCAGAACCCGGAACCAAAATAAATCTCTGAATATGATACCTGCTGGATCAGTCTTATCTGCATTGATCTTATGAATCATATGAATCATGCCCTATCAGTCTCTGCTTCTTTCCATTCACTGTAAAGGAAGCACAAAGCATCTAGCACAGAGACAACCATCTCAGATGTCATTAGCTTTTTGCTTCCACAAAAATCTGACCAATTTTCTGCCTATTTTTTCAGAGGTGCTTGAATTCTGATACTTAACTTCACTAGAAGTGTTGACCACCAACCAGGGTTTACCCTGGTTGAGTCTGTTTTGCCTGTGATCGCAATTAATGAATGATTTTCCTGTCCTTATCCAACCCACGAGATTTTTCATCTTATTTTCTTCTTGCTGGTCCTGTAGGGGAGGGAGAATGAGAGGGTTGCTGGGTGGACATCTGGTGTGACAGTGTGCATCCCCCTGGGTGCCAACCTGTCCTTTTTCTCCTGTAACCCTGCCCAAGAGACAACCAACCATGGTCGTCATAATGGGTGCATGTAGTTGTGGTAGCTGCACCGGGTCAAAGGTGGTTTCAGGAAGACAGATTACAACGTGATAGCTAAGGGCTAACAAGCAATGCGCTCACCCAACTAACCACAATATTGGTACTGTAGTCAATATGCAAATTTGACTATAGGTCAGTCATCTTACCTTCATAAATAGCAAACAGCCCAAGAGCCCTTTGAGGTCTCCTGCATGGCAGTGGACTGCACACCACAATCTCCCCTTGAGTAGGGACACCTCTCAAGGTTACCTCTTGATATTCAGAGATTCCATACCACAACAGATCCCCAGTAAGTGACTAATAGCATGTTAAACTTTGAAATCTTAGATAAGTGATATAAAGGACTGATTGCACATATACAATCCTTTAGACATAAACCGTTGACCATCTGGGACCAGGACTGGGTCCAGCTGCACCTAGACTTTTCTCTGAGAAGGAGTTTAGAAAGCAAGGGGGTCCTTTCTGAACTTGTGACTCAACAGGCATCTCCCTGACAGTTCTGTCTGACGCTGTGTGCCTTGCCATCAAATCTTGTTAAAACACTGTCACATTTACTATCAAACTTTGTTAAATCGCTGTTTCATATCAATAAATGTATCACTGTTTCTCTCTCTGAGATGTCCACGACATCTGGCCACCAGACAGCCGAGGTCAATTTACCACAAGGATAACCCACCAATATCTGATGTTGCTCGACAGCTATTTGCTTATAGCTAGGATAAACTCTTACTGAAGTCTGATTCTCATACAGATTTCCCTCATTTTGAACTGCCATTTTTCATGGTGACACTCTCTACATCAAACGTGCTCTAAAGTTGTCTGATATAGTGTAGCATACCATAGCAGAAAAGTGGTGAAGTTAGCAGTGTAGTTACCTGAGCACTGTGAGTCAAACATTGAAGTCCATCCTCTGTATTTAGACTTTAATTCATACCCCACAGAAACACATACCCCACATGTCTACCTCATGGTAGACATCAACCTCTTTCCTGTTTGAAATATTCCGAATGACTCAGGACCAGTGTGTCCTAAGTCTCAGAGTAGTTTATCTATGTATCTGTGTAACACACCCAATGAAAACTGTGTATTAAGTCTGAGGTGCTTTTTGCCCAATGAAAGAAGAGACTGAGATGATACCATATGGTCGCATCAGCAGCAGCCATACATTTCAACACAACAGTAAATAGGAAAAAAACCAATGTTGTAAGCTTTTAAACAAGCTTCTTTCTTGTCAAATGAATATTAAATTAAAAACTGAATCACAAGGGATGCCTAACCCAGTAAAGTCTAATACCTGGAAATCAACCTAAAAATGCTATGTTACTGTTCAAGATCTCTCTTCATGTAGAAGGTGAATATGACTTTATAAAAAAATGTCCAAAATCCTATGTTGGGGACTATTCCTTTTTCTCAAACTGAATCCCTGGCTTATATATAGGTTGTACTACACTCAGTGCAGAAACTTGGAGACTCCTGCAGCCTACAACAATCTGCCCATGAATTATCATTGGTGGTTAAATTATAACAATAAATGCTCAAGCAGACTTTGTTTCAGACTGCTAATGCAGTCATTACTAGTAGTATCATTAGGGGTCTCAATGCTCTTTTACCCATTTGACAATTAATGAAACATTATTTACCTCATATTGCTGTGCTGTTCAATTGAACCTTTGTAAATTCTTATCAATTTCCTAAGAAAATTACATACAGATTTGCTAATACAGAACCTCCACTCATCACACTTCCCTCTACAGGCCCTCTGTGCTTACCATTTTGCCAGCCATTATTTGTTTAAAGATCTCCAGTTTCCTGATATTTGGCTCAAGTAGAATTTTGAAATGATGTAGTTAAAACAGTTATGTCATTTCTGAGGAACCCTTTATAGGGAAAAATACTTCAGCTGATTAAGGGCAGCAGCCTGTGTACAGACTTGGTCCTACTCAGCCACGTTTCTGAAGTAGCTCTGACAGGAAACCCTGCAGACACGCTGTCTTTCTGCAAAAACTAGGAATATGGAGGAACATCTAAGTCTGTGTTTTCTCTTTTGACATTACCCAAAGACAACCATCAGACCAGTCTTGAATCCAGGCTGGAATACAGAAAATGTGGACAAAAGGTAAGTTTAGACTCAACAGAAGGTTCTGGCCAATGTTTATAATATAGGGTAGAAATTACTATTGATTTTTCTTTTGCCATTAAATTAAAATACTCTCAGATTTGGCTAGGTGACATATTTTGAAAAAACTCCAACAACCCACCCATATGATCAGAAGATATTTTTTCAGGTGTTAAGTGGATACACTGTAAGATACCTTGTACAAACATATTTTTTTCCTTGTGTCAACACTGCCTAGCACTACTTTATGATTACAGTTTCAAGGCACAGAGGCAATTATAACACATTCTCTGAAGATTTTAATCTGTAAAAAGAATATATAAAGACAAAAATGTCTTTAATGCTTAAGACCAAAGTCTATCTAACCCAGCATCCTGTCTCTGAAATGGCCAGTAAGGGATGTTGAAGAAAAGAATGTAAACATCTCAAACATCTCTAACTTAAAGCAAAACAAAGCAAAAAACCCACAGTGCTAAATTGGAATAAACTTTTTCCTTGTTATGTCCTTCCAGCTTCCAGCAATATATCCTTTAAGAATTTCTTGAGCTGGGGAATCACTTCATCATGTTTAATAGCTCTTGACAGACTTCTCTTTCATTAATTTGTATAATCACTTTTTTAAACCCATTTATGCACGTGGCCTCCACAATATACTGTGGCAATCAGTTCCACAATGAAATTATGTGACCTGTGAAAAAAATACTTCTTTCTATCACTTCTAGACTTGCTAACTAATAATTTAACAGGCTCCATCTAATTCTGATTGCTGGCATGAGAAATATTCCCCCCTTCCATGATACTCTTGACTTTATGGTTTTATTACAGCCTTCCTCAGTCATTCTTTTGTTTTATTTTGCTTCCTTCTTCTCTTCTTTTTTCTCCACCCTAAGACTCCTAATGCATTTAACTTGTCCTTGGACATAAGCTATTCTTTACCTCCGATCATTCTTGTGACTATCCTCTGTACCTTTCTTAGTTCTCATATATCCTTTTGAAATGAGGGATTAGAACCGTATATTGTATTCAAGATGTAAGCACTGTCATAAAGTGAATTTCTATGGATTTCTATGGTTATATAGTATTTCATATTTTCTTCTCAAATCCTTCCTTAATAATTGCTAACATTCTGCTTGCCTTTGTGACCACTGCAGAGTATTGATCTGATGTTTTCTGAGAAATATCCAATGACTCCAAAATCCTTTTCTTGGATTGGAGTCATGAATTTAGAGTCCATCACAGCATATGAACATTTACTGCTATTTTAACCATGCTGATTGCTTTGTACTTGGTGATGTGAAATTCCATACTACACTATATTATGCAGTCAGTAAGTCTCATAGTTTTTTTTCTGCAGCTCTTTGCAGTCAGCTTTAGTTTAGTGTCTCCTGAATAATTAATCAAGTAATTAATAACTGTAGCATAACATATACACATGAGAGGACTGAACAAAGGTAGGGAAGGAATTTCTTAACTTTGCAGGTTTAATTTTATTTCAGTATTTTAAGGCCATGGTTTAAAAATATAGCTATATTGTCTCAAGTGGACATCAGGAAATAATTATTTGTATACACATCTACACACAATCACAAGTGTACACGTTCCCCCCAAAAAGACTAATGGCTATCAGAGTATTCAAAACACTATACAGACATATAGAAATGCCTTAAAGAAAAATAAAATGAGTACAACTTATCCATAAAAATGCATATAAGGACACAGAATAACACCCACTAGGTGTAAAGAGTTTGTTTACTGCAATCAATTCCTCCAAGACACCTTATCGTACAGGAAAGTGTCTGAATGGCAGTGGGCATTCTTCCATTATATATGAGTAACAATTGTCTTGTAGTCAGCACATCTTCATTTCAAGTTACATATTTAAAAACCCTGACCTTTGAAGTAAAAAAAAAATAATAAAAAATAAAAAAGCAAAGAAAGGAAAAGTAAGTTTGTTTTATTCATGGCTTGGAGTTTTGCAGTATTTTATGATTGACACAGAAAGAAATATTATGTTGTACAATTCTGTGGCAGACAGGCCCAGGGCTATTCAGAAGAGAGAACTAATAACCATGCTGGCAAAAGAAATTTCTTATTAAAACCTTGTTAAGGAACTACAATAATTCATTAAGGGTTATATCATTATAAAAATCCATCATTGTTATAGACTGTTTCCTGGGGCTTTGGTTTAGTAAAGTTTGACATGCCCTTTATGCTCTGAAATTAGGTAAAGCTAAAAATGATTTATGCACCAAAAACATTAAACATTTTATAAAGCACAAAAATAACTATGCACAGCTTCCTTACCTTGGCATAGTATCTCAGGGGTTCACAGCCTAAGAAAAAATGTCTTATAAAATGGACAGTTCAAGGTCTTGTATATTCAATGGGTCAAAACCTGCTTACATTAAAAACAGTGGAACTGCAAATATCTTCAGTGGGAACAAGCTTTTACACATGGAAAATAATCGTGTAAGGAGAACTAAGGGTAACATCAAACTGATCTAATGAGATAGGATCAAATGAACAAAAAAAAAAAAAAAAGAAAAATAATAATAATTAAAAGAAATCCCAACCAACAAGTATGAGCAACTGTGATTTTAAAATATCATATAAGGCTCAATAGGCATTTTTGCAGGATTAATTTCTGTCCTTGTTCCATGCATATTTTCACTTCTGGCTAAAATTATGGAAATCATTTCCTCTCAACACAAAACCTGTTTTATTATTTAAAATTAAATGAGGAAAACTGCATCAGATGCGAAGATTATTTAAGGTTCCCTCAGAGAAGTAATGGGCAAACAATATGCAAATCTTTGCCTCAATAACAGTTTGTGGATAATGCTACGTTACCCATCCTGGTCACCAGAAGTACCACAGTGATATGAGTTGCAGAGATCAAATTCCATCCAGAAGGACAAACTGCTCTGAACATAGCTGTAGAAGAGTGTCTGTCAGTGGCATAGGTTCATGATAAAATGGGCTGTTTGGACCCCATCTACTAGTGGGCAGTGGTACAAATGAACACTAGCCAGTCCCTCCCCGGTCATCAGCCAGATGTTTATATCCAAAGTTATACACTTTTTCATATGCATCATTAAGATCCATTTAGATTAATCCAATGCTCAGTTTTATTATATGCCCAAGTCATAGTAGTTCCAGAATGTCCAGACTAGTTATTTTTGCAGTTAATGCTGAAATTAATACAAATATATCACACTAATTGTCACACTTGTTGGCTGTCATGCTGACAGGTCAAGTGCTGAATGGGTCATGGAATCTGAAATAACCTCTCACTTTTGAGATGATTCTTGTCAATCAGAATTGAGGCACACTGGAAAGACAGCATAGATAAGGTTGCACTATTGACACTTTAGCTGTACTAGCTTTTTGGAAGATGGTTGTTTTTTTCTCTCCACAGTTAAGAGAGAGGACTCTCACTGGAAGGGTTGTTAGGCATTCTTTCTGAGTACTAAATTCACATACGGCCACTTGTGCATGCTCTTAGTGAAAATGTAAAAGCTGTGCTATGCATGTGCATTGTTATGCTCAGAATCTTGTTTTGAGCAAAAAGGAAGCATGCATATAAAGACAATAATTTCTTGTTAGCATAACTGAAATCCTCACAACCATTATTAATCCAAATCTAATTTTTAAAGAAAGAGAAAGAGTACTAATACATTTAGAATTGCTATATGTGCACTCCCTACTTTCTACCCCTTTTCCTGGTGATATGCTTGTCCTGCCCATGCTCATTGAGGTCCCAAAGTTGGTGGTTCATTCTGTTGTGTGCGGGGGATTATAACAGTGAGTCATCAGCGTCCTTCTCTGGGAGGAATGTGGTGTCTTTTTCTTCACTCAAGGATCGACCTGGGGTCACTTCTCTATGTTTGCTAACATGCTTTTACACCTTTGCTGTTTCTTCATTGTTCTACAGCTGGATTTAACATCTTCATCACCACAAAATCCAGTTTTGCTTGGCTCCAGGTCTGCCTTTATGTCACTGACAATGGGTGAATTGCTTATCACTGTAAGGTCTCCAATGCCAGCCTGCACCCCACCCTTTATTGTCCCACTCTTGTGCTCCTCCACATTGCATCCTGCATCCTCACCTCTCAAAGACTCTGCTGTTACAGCAGGCCTCCTTTTTTCTACACTAAAGAATTTCATTAGAGCCTGTGACTGCTAAATTGAGTGAAAAAAGGCTGCAGCTGGGTCAAGACAAGTTCAGGCAGAACAGGCCCAACGAGCCTCAGTCCTGAGGTTTTTGCAATCTCAGTATAAAGCATATGGCTTATTACTTACAATGGTAGTACTCTATTAAAGGGTTACAGGGTGAGGACACATCCCGTCTATATTCCATGCACAGAGGTTTTAAAAGTTCTCCCACAAACACAGATCCCAACCCTCTATGGTATAATTTCACCCCAGTGATTCTTTGAAATATGTTTTTAATTGGCACACACAAGGTAGTGGCACACACAAGGTAGTGTTTCTTTCTATTTTAACCAGAAAGAACAATGGCTGACATTTCAGCACTAGGGAGGAGTGGGCAATGAACTCTTGACGTAAGCAAAAGCTCCCTTTTTCCTCTGACATTTACCCTGGAAAGTATATTTGACATTAGGGGATGGAGGTATGGAAGGATGACATGGGGCACAAAAAGGAATATGTTACCAGTCAGCTCTGAATGTAAATGAAATATAGACACTGGGGTCTCTGTGGTTCCTTTGAAAGTCCGAAGTCAACACCGAATGTAAAATTTTTTAGAAGGCCTTCCTGACATCAGAGAGCTATTAGATTCTTCTTTTCCCTGGCAATATTTTGAAATGAAATAGGTAGTGCCACCTGCTGTGAATATTTAAACCTTTCTCTCTCACAGCTCTCTGAAAATGAATAGGCTCATTTATTTTAATGCAACTCCTTTTATTATGCACTTCAGGTGTGTAATCTAAACTACCCAACTCATCAGCAGAATGGTAGGTAAAACAACGTATAGAATTATCACACAGAATGAACCCAGGAAAATGTATCAGTCCAGTTTAAAAAATACAGAATTCTTGTCGGTTCATAATTGTATGGGAATAATTTTGATTTCTGCTTAACTGCTGTTTTGCTCTCTTTGCTCGTTGCCAGCTGGTGTGGATTCGGTTCAATGTGTTCAGTGTTAAATGTTAAAGCCCTATGTGGTTGCATCCTAGTTATTTAGTTCAGTTCAGTTTTCAGATGAATAAATGCAATAAGAAGGTTGTGCCTTTTCAACCTCCACAGCATGTTTTATCTCACCTGTGCAAAATGAAGAAATAGTTAGGACATGCTGCAGTCTCTCTGAATTGCACTGACTCCATGGAGTGGTGCGTAAACCTGAGCAACTGCATTTTTTATGCAGGTTTTGCCAGCACTCAGAAGATACTAGTGAGCAAAAGTTAACTATGTTTATGACTTCAGCTGCCATTATTCCAAAAAAGGTCCAGGTGCTAATTCTGAGTAATGAATGAATTGACACGGGATATTTTCCAAAGCAGTTAGGTATTCTGGGAATGGGACACTGATGTTTACTGGCCTCTGCTGTGGCTGAATTGAATATTATATTGTAAAAACAATATAGATATGGTAGATATGTAGATACAATAGAGATATGGTAGATACAATATAGATATGCTAGATATGGTGCATATGGTAACCATTTAAAGGGTTTTACCTCAATGTTTTCACCAAATAAGATGAATTTTCTGTTCTGTTGTATGCATTTCACTATAAGTTAGGTGAACTATCATTCACGTTGCTCAGCATACACTCTATAAGGTTATGTTTTTCTCTGACTAACCCAGAACATATTTTGTTACACATTCTCCAAAAATTCTTGCCTCTCCCTTCAACTATGTTCCAATACTACAAGAATACTTAGGCCAACATTTATTTTAAATAGACTGACCACACTGCTTTTTGTCTTTCATATTACTGTCTCAGCCAAATACATCCATGGTCTGGGCAGGATTGGCTGCAGAGGCATATGGCTGTCACCATTTCATGTAGTCTGTCTTACACGTATGCCATGATCCAGAGCTAAAAGACCACAGGGCATCAAATCTCAGATGCATTAGGCATCCTAGTAAATCCATGACTCACTAAGTTGTTTCACCTTCATGTGGTATTGGTGGCATCTCTAGCTCTGACTGTGTGATTTGCTGTTGTTCATGACAGAAAACTGTCAAAATTAATATATAGTTAACCACCAAAGACTAACTGACCTGACTCACACTCTGTCCTTATTAACACCTTTTCCTTCCATCAATGTCCAAGTCTTCACTTGCATTACAGCTTAAGTTGCTCTCTTTCCTACAGGCTAAATTGCTTCCAAAGACCATCTATCGCCATCTGAATGCCCAATAGGAGCATGGTTTTCCTCAGTTAACAGCAGCTCTGGCTTAGTCCAGCTATAAATCCCTGATCTTTATTTTATCTTTACCTCTTTTTCTGACACTATCAATTCAGCATAGCAGCGTTTTTTATTGAAGTCAGAGGAAATTTGTATCTACCATGAGATTAATAGATCATATTTTCCCATTCCAATTTAAAACAAAGAACAACTTTTTCCCCTTCCTTTCTTCTTTCTGTTAATGATCTGAGCTATGACTGATGCATGTAGAGTATCTGCAATCATAGAGTTGTCTAGTTCTACCGTTCCCTTCATTTTCTCTTCCTTTTTCTCTTTGTTTGCTTCCCTTGATTGTTCCCACAAGGGGTGCATTTGGCATGAGCGGGAAAGAGAGACAAATGCAACAGACAATGTCCTCTAGCAACACCACCTTCCTGTACGTAGGTTCTTGATCTTTTCAAAACAAAAAGCACCAAAACATGTCCATCAGAACAGAAAATGTTTGAATTCTCTCTGCTAGAGCCAGAAGCTATGCTTTGTTGCAAAACAAATACATATCTGTGTTGCTGAGCCGAAAACAAACGCAGCAGAATAGGATGAAGTTCCAGTGTTACTGGGAGGACTGGAACTGCTCTGCAAATACAAATCACCATAAAACCACTTAAGCTGGTTTGATATACTGACCTATAACTGATGTGAATCCCAAGAATGGTATAAAATAATAACAGCTAGAAAGGCATTCTGGCTTTCTTTCGGTTTTTCTCTCACCTTTGTGAAAATGCTGTATGTACGTGATAGCATAGGAAGAATGAATTCTCTTCCATATTACAGGACAGAGAGCAAGAAAGATAGAAAGCAAAAAAAAAAATAATTCCATGACAGATCACTGACAGTGTTTATATTATGCTGTGCTTCCTCCATAGTGCCTATTGTAAAACTACATTAAACAGGCAAACTCCTTGAAAAGCTGAAGTTGTATGAAAGCTAACACCATTGTAGTGCTTAGCTGCAGCCACATAGCAGGTGTGTGATGGTGGAGCTCACAGCTGCTTCTTTCTCTAGAGAAAGACAAGCAGCACTAAAAACAGCAACAAGCTTTTAACAAAGATGCCACTGATGACCTGTTTCACCCCAGCGACAGACTAGCTGCGGAGCATTTCCGATCCCAACACCCCATTTCAAAGAAGACACATAGAAACATCTAGTGAATATAGAATCTGCGATCCCATGGAGCATCTCATGACAAGGAAAAATATCCTCTTTGATATGCTGGTTTTGCTGGATTTTTTGCAAGGTTGTTTTTTTGTGGTGGGCTTGGGATTTTTTTGCGGGGCGTTCTTTTGGATTTTTTAAAAATAAAGAACCCTTTCACTGACATCCTTCAACCAGACAGCTACTGGAGTAAAGATACAGATTCCTCCAAATGTCAGCCTGTGTCTGATACAGAAGTGGAATAACTTAAACTAAATATAAAATGCATTTGTTTTCATTTAAATTATTTTTCATCTGACATAAACACAGAGGAAACACAGTTAGATTTCTGAAATGCCAGTCCTTGAAAATTAGTTTATCATATGTTCTTTTATAAACAATTGTCTTCTCCCTCCCCCCCCCAAAAAAAAATATATTAGCTCTTTGACTGTACTTGACAGAATCTGTCAAAATTAAAACCTACATTTTACTAAACTTCCTAAAAATCTAAAGGGACGACTACCAAAGGTGTATCCTGATTCTGCCTCTGAAAAAGACTTTAAAATTTAGCTGCAGACATAATTCTTGCGTAGATTTAAATATAGAAATCAACTGAGTGTATTCCATGGGATGTGGTCTTTACTTTTCAGTTCAGTGTTGCATAGAAGACTCTTCATTCATTTTCTGCAGTGTGAACCATCTCAGTGCACTATTCCTTTTACATCACCATGCGGGCACCATGGGAAGAAATCTAGACATCTGCCCACTAAGAATGTACAACTCCTAGCCTTGAAGATGCTACAACTTTAAAAAAAAAAAAAAAAAAAAAAAGAATAACAGAAAGAATAACAGAAGAAGGAGAAAGGTAGTAGATTGTTTCTCACTTTCCTGTACTGAGAAACCAAGATCTGGAAAGAAAATATTAGCTTACACTGGAAGTTTTTTAGAAGAAGTACGGACTAGTTAATCAGAATGGCAGTCTCAGGCCTGAGTTGTAAAACCATTTTGTGTGGAAGCTGCTGGCATTTCCACTCCACAATGGAAAGCGGGCTTTATATGTCCTAATTCTATCATATGCCTTTACAGGTTTTTGATGACTTCCCTTGCCAGGACAGCTGCTTGTGAACTAAAAATACACCTGCACGTCAAAGTGCAGGTGGAATGAGGTTCCACAAAAAGTCACCATTGGATTTGCCCTCTTAATCATTTTTGATTTGGTTATTCATTTTTCCATTTAAAGAAGTGTCCATCCAATGCCTTAGGCAAATACGCATAAAACTTGAAACAACCCCATCAGTGTTTTCTGAGGACTAACCAAGCAGCTGGCCTGAACAGAAAGAGCTTTCACCTGGGATCCTGATTGCTCCCAAAACAGCTCTTTTCCTTCCACAAAGGTACATTTCAGTAGACCTGCTGTAAGTCTTCTGTGACATAGAGACTCTCTGGGTAAACCATTCTCCAAAATCTGCTCTTAGCTCCTCTGGCAGCTTTACTACTCCAGGGATTTCTGAGCTTCTGTTCTTTGCTCTAATGCAGAAATGTATTGTGGGCAGGATAAACACATGGAGTAACTGAAAAACAGCGCATATGAATCTGGCAGTGAAAATGAGCAGGAAGGGAGTTAAAAGACGGATATTTTGAGGAGATAGCAAGGCTCAAGAGTCCATTTGTATTAAAAAAAACAAAACAACTCCTTTAAAATATCCTTTTTCCTTTGCTCTTCCAGTCAGCATGCATGGGAATCAAACATCTGGAGCTACTCTGTTTCTGAAGTTTTAAGTTTATTTCAAAAGAAACCAACTTTTAAAAGTTCATCTCCTTGCATCTGATTTGAGTGCCTTCTGAAAAACTAAGCAAAAAAACAGCTAAGGAAAAGTTGGCATCTCTTTGCTAGAAAGCTTGGAGATTAACCATGTGTTTTGAGGCTCACACAGTAATAGAAGTTATTTGTGTCTTCACATTACAAAAGTTGTCAGCCCTAATTGTAGTAGTGATTTGACAGCATATTTCCTTATCATAATATTCAATACTTATATTGATATAAGCTTAGTAAGAATAGCCTGGTGGAATGAGATTTAGATCCAAATTTAATTTCCCTGTATGTAGGTGTCTACAGAAAACATAGATATATACATTTCCTATGTACTTAACAGAGATTTAATCGATAAAATCAACGAAGCCTAGAGAGCAAATCAAAGGACAAGCCTTTAAAAGTCTACCTAAGAGTGAGCTGAATTGTCCCTCTAAGCTCCTCAAACTGTCCTGATTTACAGCCTCCTCCTGAAGTGATAGAGGACCACAGGATGATCTGACATTGACTTCAAGCCTGTTTGATTTCAGAAACCACGTCTTTGTCCTAGTCCTCAGCAACGCACATGCCTATGGACCCAACATCCCTTACCTGAAAGTCCTTTCTGTTTACTTTATTGTAGTGAGATTGGGTAAAGGCCACTGGTAAAATACAGCGATAGAGGCAGCCTTTCAGAGCAGCAGCCTTTTAGTTTAAGGGGTTACCCTCAGACACTTATCTCTCTATTTAGGCCTCAAATAAAAAAAGCTAAATTTTCAGAGGGCCTGAGTATTATCAGTTCTTGGTGAGTGTTCTCATAGACTAGGGAAAGTTTTAGAAATTGTTTAGCCAGCAGGTCTAACTGTAAAAAGAAATAGCCATGTTTATTTCAAAATGAAATAATCGTATTTGGGAGTCATACTGACACCCAATGGTGTGAAATCAGACACTGGAAAATTTGCAACAGTACAAAGCTACGGTAAATCTTATAGTCAGAGCAATATTTTTTAAATGGTATAAGATTTCTGTAAATGAATCAATAACCTATTTCAGGAATAAAAAAGCCATAACAAAAGTTTTACACAAATTGAAAGAATGGTAATGGATACAATTTAATGAGAAAACTTTAAACCTTAAAGATACAATTCCTGCAGCACCTAATATTCAGCATGTTGATACCAGGGTACCTCTGATAACCTCAGCAAATGAACTTCAGGACAGCCCTGGAATTGTTTTTATGCCGTGGTAAAGATAAGACTTGAGATCCATTTCATGCGCATCTAGGGCAAAGGAGCCAGTAGCATGCAAATGTGCGTAGATGGAAAGGGATGCTTGGAACTGAAAATGTTTATGAATGTGAGGTTTTCCACAGTTATATTTAGGGGTTTACATGTAGCTGAAGAATCAGATGACAAACCTTTCATTACTGTCTTAAAAAAAATCCAGAGAACATACCTCCATACATAATAAGGTTGCTATTAATACTGCACAGAAATGGTCTGGAGTGTGTGTGTTCCTGCTTACATACTCATAAGACAGAATTACCTTTTAAAGTCAATTGAGGTCTAAATGTAAATAGGAGAGTAATAAGACATTTTTTTTGCTGATCTTGGTTTTGGAGTTTTTGGTCTTTCTTTTTTTTCTCTTTCTTTCCGTTCTTTCTCTTTCTTTCTTTCTTTACTTCTTTCCTTCTTTCCTTCTTTATTTTTCTCTTTCCTTCTTTTGTTGAGGAGTTGAACCTAAGTCTAACAGAAATTTGTGATCTGTAAAAAAATAAATAAAAACTAGTTCTAGGATATAACTGTTCCTTTTCTTCAGCTACATGAGAAAGGTTGTCAAATGCACTGTGATCTTAATCTCAGTCTGTTTTATACTGGTACAAATTAATATTTATTTAATTCCATAAAGGCAAGTAGAGTTATGCAGAGTGACACTGGTATAAATAAGAGGAGAATCGGGTTTCGAAAGAGAACATCTTGCTATCTGTTACAGAAGCTGTCAAAATGGATGAAAAAAACCTGTTATGTTCATCCAGAGCATGTACCTTTAAAAGTAGAACTGTCAGTGATTGATGGAGTTCCAATGAAAGATACAGCAATTATAATGCTGCTACATATGTGAACATCTCCCTGTACATGAAGGTCATTTAGGCATAAATGTTCTAAGTTGACCCAGGCATGTTTCTTCTGCCAAAAAAAGTAGAATTAAATGTAAAATATGGATAAAAGTAAAATATAGTAGGTATCTATTAAATATTTCAGGTTGAATTCACCAAACATTTTCTAGGAAAAACAGGGGAATTTTGATTAAAGCCTCAAGGGGTGCATCAAATTAAAAAAAAAAAAAAAGTGTTGAAAGATTTCTGAAATTATTGAAAGAGATTTTATCTTGCAGTTCAGGAACTTACTCAGGATGTCATAGGCCCAAGTTAAACCTGTTCTCCCTCTGAAGTGTTTTGAGTCTACATCTTTCAAAAGAAGGACTTCATGAATATGGTTTCCTGAATACTTTTATGACACAAGCTGGCGTGGGACATTTTCATTACTTGTCTTCAGGAAAAATATGTAAATATTCGTTGGAGATTTAATGGGAAATTTTGTTGGACTTGAGCTCGGAATCAAAATGAATAAGTAATTTTTTAGCAATTAATTTAATTTTTAATTTTCACTCACTCCTTGCACACCATGGAATGTGACAAATGAAATGATGACTGCCTCTGAATATACTCTAAGTTGATGGATAAGATACTGCCCTTCAGTACTAGAGCTCATTGACATCACTGCCTCTACCTTTTTGACTTTTAAGGGGATTACTTACATTTCTTACAGTATAACTTATTATCCATTTTGCACAGGGAAACAAGACTGGAGGAGAGTGAGGGTGTGAAACTGGTAAGGACATCTGAGGAAAAATTGAATTCAAAAACAAAGGGAGAAGGATGGAAGGGAAACTGA
This sequence comes from Tringa tobata, assembly GCA_033628505.1. Lineage (NCBI taxonomy): Eukaryota > Metazoa > Chordata > Aves > Charadriiformes > Scolopacidae > Tringa > Tringa tobata. The sequence goes on from JAHREE010000279.1 coordinate 33,865,164, forward strand.
AGAGCATAAGCAAAATTTGTACCCCATTCTTCCTTCCTGCCTGTTAACTATAATGACCCCCATCCTTATCTGTCAGAAAGGAAACAAACGGCCTTTCTGAAAGGTAGAGCAAAAGGCAGGGCTGACACTTCTGCAACCAGCTCAACAGCAGCATCTTTGCTGGGTGCTGTCTGCAGCACAAAAACCAAGCTGCATTTCCCTTTTAAGCCCTTTTTACGGAAACCTCTCATCACTAGTAATGATTGATGTGTCTTTTATCAAACACATAGCAAATCCAGTAACTGGATCTTTCACATTTACGTGGCATTTTCAAGTGCGTGAAGAACAATTAAAGCTGGCCACTGGGACATTCTCTTTTTTTGTCATAATTCACTAAGGGTTGGGGTTTCAGTCGTTGCATCTTCTAAAGCTCTACAATATTTTTCTATGACTACAAAGGAGTTTTCTATTCTGAGGATTTTAAGATTGTGGTAGGAGTTTTTTGTTGCTATTGTTCACAGCTGAAGGAGAAGGTTATTTGTTTTACTAAGATAAGGTTTCTAAAACATCCTGCTTAAAAAAATATAACAAAAACAGATGATGTTTTCTCTCTTTTTCTAGTTATCTATTATTTTGTGAAGAAACTGAAATGTCATCTTGCCTTCCTGGATAAATTATCTTTCTGTTTAAAACGCAGACAAAAAATCTCCAAGATATAAATAAAGGTCAGCTGAAGAGATTCAGTTAAGAGTAGGCATTGCTAAACACAAAGTTGTTTATCTGGACTTTCGAAAACTTGGATATTTTTCTTCTCTCTTGTTGAATACTTGTTGAATACTCTTGTGACTGTTACACTATGCTGGTTTCTAGTAAAATCAAGAAGGCCAGAGCATAGGCCCAAGTGCTAGCATTGCAGTTGCCCTTCCTGTTAGTCCTTAGCACATGTCTGCGAGCTCAGACCATCTCAGATGATACCCAGGTACATTCTGGGAGCCAACTCAGGTCAGAGACCATTCCCAATAAACTGTTTGCAGTTACATTATTTAAGTGCTAGAGCGTCTAGCCACTAGCTATGATCTATACCAATCTGACTTACAAAAGGTTTCTGGCCTATTTCTTAGTATAAGTGTAGTCTTATTGTCAGACCAGAATTTTACTCATCTCAAACACCATGTGACCTTTGCCAGCAACTCCAAAATGAAGATTAAAATTGGAAATTATTTCATTTGTACACATATGCTATATCAAATGCGTGGTTTCAAACTGCTCCAGCACCAGATAATTATCCTAAGGTATCTAAGCTAGCAATATCACAAAAAAAATTCTCTTGGGTTCAATGAACCCCATGAACGAGGACCATCATCTCAGATGGAATCAATGCATGTCACCAGCTTGCACATTTCTGAAGAGAATTATTTTCAGAGGCTACAGAAGAAAAATCTCCCACCTTTATTTAGATCATAATTCCAGTTCAAGCGGCGCATTTTACACATCTTTGAATCAGCGACATGACTAACAGTTCTCTAGCATAACTCTCATATTGAACTGTGTTGTGCGATGAGATATTTATCAGACAACTGGTCACTTCAGAACTCTGCCTTCTTCCCCCTTTTATTTCTTACTTGTAGAGATATAGAAAGCCCCTTCTTGGTATACCTAAAAGACCAATATATGTTATGACTTCACATAATAGCTTAGTGAATTAAAGGTAAACTTCATACATGGAAAATAATAATATTGCTTTTCTTTCTTGTTAAAAAAGAAAAACTTTGAATTCAAGATGAAGAAAATATTTGTTTAAGGACATTAAAGAAATAAAAGACACAACTCTTAATCGTTTTCAAAGTTTTGCACAAGCACGTGGAAATTGATTACATTCCACTGAAATAAAGCAACTGCAACAGAATCAGAAGCAGACCAGCTATCTTTCCCTCTTTAACATCTCTTCAATTGGAGCAGAAAAAAGATAAGCTCACATTAATGGACGGTATTGCATTATGTAAGCAAGATTAGATATGCAGATAAACAGTATGTTGTCCTTGTCTTGCACAATTACTTGTAAACAAATATCCAGATTACTTATAAACAAATACCCAGTTGAAAGCTGAACTGCAGTCTCTGAAATAATGTTCAGTGAAACAGATTTACAAAACTATTTATAGGTCCAAAAAGCAGTGGTTCAGAGGATGTTTGAAGACTTTTGCATTCTTGGTAATGTGAAGGTGTGTAAAAAAATTCTTAGTAGCTAGGTATCTGCATATTTATAAGTCTAAATATATAAAAAATCCTAAAGTATTTCAGTATTGCCTAAACTTTAACATCTTTATATGCACAGATTGGTGCTGCTTATTCTCACAAATAGGGTAAATAGCCAAGGTCACACAGTTGAAGAATATAGTATTCTTATTTGTCCAGGTGAAACTAAGACCATCTTTTCTTTCTCTTTCCCTTTCATCCAGAAGACAGAGGTCTCAAAGGACTGTAGTGCTGGGTCAAAAGTTAAGAGCAATACCTTTAGATCCTTTCTTCTGCTAAGGCATCAGAAGTGTCTTTTGAGTACTCTTTTTTTTTTTTCTCTCTACATGAACTCCTGGTGAGAATTTTATTTCCTTTGGGGCACTATTAGTTGTGTTACTTTCTAGGCTTTGAGAAGTCTTATTCACTGTCCTGTCTGCCTGGATCTAATCCTGAGGTTTAAACTCAGGATTTTATTTGGCATAACTTGTTTGTCTCAGTATTTAAATGGACTCAGAAGAGAAGTGTTCTCTGGCATTATATTAGATAGGTGTCTAGTGGGATACTCAAAACCTTTTTATGTGTACTTATTTGGTAAGAACTATCTGCCTTACACTGTGTTGAAGTTATTATTTCCTGTTGGGGATATTAAAGGAAAATAATATCCCAGACACTTTTCTAAGGCTTTTTTATTTGTGGTTTTGTTAGTTTTGTGATGTTCAGTCTAAAAGTGGTTAAAAAAGAATTGAAGGACCCAATTATTTCCTAATCATATGAAAACTGACAGTTTAAAAAGCGGTGTTAGGATCCAAATGTGAATAAGAACAGCTTTCTGTTCTTCAAATATACAGAATTACCTACCCTAGAGAACAATGATTGTTTTTGCAAGGCACACTCATTGTGTAAATTGTGTAACTTTCTGAGTAAAGCACAGTATTAGATTACTGCAGTACAAACCTGACTCCTCTGTCTATGCTGGCTTCCCATAGACTAACCAGACAAGTTCAAAGTCTTTATCTCCTTACCTTCAGTTTCCTCAACATCGGGCTCTCAAATTATATTCAACCATCCTCAGCACATATGTATTTGTCAATGGGAAAATATACAAAGCTAAACTTTAAGTGACAAATTTTACCACTATTTCTTAATTCATTATTCACCAGTGCTTAAATACTAGAGACAAGAAGGTTTTCAGTATCTACACTGAATAAGCAGAAATATTAACCACAGGGATTTTTACAACGACCTCCTGTTAGATATGAGGCACAGGCCAGGAATAAGCCTGGAAGCGATTGTCTGAAGAGGAACAAATTGTGCTATGAACAGATCTGAGGTAGGAGCTGAGAATACAATTCTGAGAAAGGTGATTTCATCAAAGTAATTGGTTAGAAATAGTACCTTTGCAGAATGTTTCTTAATGGATATGTTCAGGGCAATATTGAATTGTCAAGTACAGCAAAAAGGATGATGCCATAATCTATACACAAGGTGATCATCACCTGGGGAATATTTCAAAAATTAAAAAAAAAAAAAACACAACAAAAAAAACAAACCACAAAAACAAGCCATATCTTGGAGGAGTTATACAAAAAAATAGATATGATATTTTTAAGAATATTCTGAAGTTCTGAAGATTTCTAGATGTATTAATGGGAGATAAGTTTAGGCCAGGACTTGGCTTCACCCTCCTTCACTCCTCAGAGAACATTGCTTCTAACCACGAAGCTAACTGGAAAGTCACACTGGCCTTTGTTCTGTGTGCAATTCCTAATTCTCAGCCTTAATTTAATGATTTTACTTTTAAAAATGTTTCGGCAAAAGGGGGAACATTTAAAGTAGGAAAAAGGGGGAAATATCTTAAGTCTGTTGTAGAATAAACACTCAGAAAGAAACTGTCCACAAGCCTAGATAAAAATGGAGGAAGACATTAATGATCCATTCTCTGTGTCACGACTTGGATGTTTTCTTCAGTGGAAGCAGACATCTGATGAGTAAATCCATGATTAAATTTTGATTTTCAATTTTGCTGGTTGCCCCTAAGCTCTGCCAATGTACTTGGACTGAGAGCTCTGTGATTTTTAGATTTAAACTATGAACCAGAAGGAGTTCCAGTACCTTAAGGTAGTGGCTTGGGAGGTTTTGTGGGGCTTCATAGATAACAAGTCTTGGTTTGTTATCACACAGTCATATACACCTGAGCAATAAGCTAAAATGTTCACAATTTTACCTTCTTCTTGACTGTTATAACACCTTCATCTCTTGGGCCTGACAAAGTCCCATCTCTTTCTCTCTGACATATGTTAATATTGGCTTTCCCACAAGCACAAAAGCATTCATCTTCAAACTCTATTGTGGTTTTCTAGTTCATTATCCCTGTTCATAAAATTGTTCTACTTCGAACAGGTTAGTGTTTTATCTGCCAGTATGAGCCTCTATTTAAATATAAACCAATGTTCAATATTAATAAATATTATCCTATGATCCTTTGTCCTTTTAGGAGTTCTGAAAGACATTTTGTTTTCATGCTGTCTGTTTCCTAGGAAATTGTAAGAAAACATGCAATGTTTGCCTTCAATATTATGAAAACCCAGAAAGGGTTCACAAAATTCCAAGAAAGCCCCATGAGGTTTGCTGATTTCCACGTAAAAGCAGATGATGAAACGAAATTTAAATTAACTGACAGTAAACCAGGGTCAGACAAAATTAGTAACATTTCAAGGGTACAAGGCAGATGATTCCATGAGACAGTAGCTCTGAGAGCAGAGAGCAACTTTTTCTTTCTTTCTTTCTTTCTTTCTTTCTTTCTTTCTTTCTTTCTTTCTTTCTTTCTTTCTTTCTTTCTTTCTTTCTTTCTTTCTTTCTTTCTCCTTTTTTTTTTTTTTTAATTGCAAACCCTTTGGGTGCTGTTTTGTACTCTTTACAAGTTTTAATAAAGATAGTTTGCTGGTGGGTACCCAAAGTAAAACATGTGGAGGTACTACCTTACCTCTTAAGAATTTTCTGCAGTATACAGTGTTTAACATTTTTATGCCTTTTTGACTCTATGTATCCTTGATTTCATCACTCCCTTAGTAGAGTAGCTTATTTTCCGAGTTAAACAAAGGCATTGGCAGAGAAACTACAAAGTGTTCTAATCTCCTGACCCCTACATTGACAGTTCAATATATTTTAGAACAACTAAAGATACGGAAGTGGAATTATGAAACAAGCAGCCACTACAAAAGAATGTTCTATAAATTTATTGCTTTACTACACAGTGAAACTGCTGTAGTTTTAAGAGAGCAAGGACATACAACTGGAAAATAAAACATAATGGTAGTGGCTCACTAGAAGTAAAAGATAAAAACATCTGTCAAACACAATTGTACAGAAAATGTGAGATTATTGGTTTCATTGGGATTTATTAATTTGATATATTTCAATTCTTAACTGCTAAATGAGGGTGTGGAAAACTGCCACGCAGCTGATGACTTGCAATCACTTTATAAATTGTTCTGTTTTTAATTTTCACCTGTATCTAAAATTCATCCAGCTAACTAGGGAAAGGCTCTCTCCCCTCAGCAGGCAGGTTCATTCAGTAACTCAAAGCACACATAGTCAAGTATCAAATGTCACCACATTGCCATCTTACTGTGAATGACTGGAATTTACTTCCTATTGTTAGTGGTGCTGAAAATTGCTACTAGATTCCACGGAGTTCATAATGTATTGCCTAAACTGAAAACACTTTCAGGGACCGAACTGACCTTTTAGAAAAACTGCACTTTCATCCTTAAAATGCTGGACTAGTGCAATATTTCATTTAAAAGGTTATTTAAACTTTTTTCTTTATTTTTTTTTAAAGGGTAAGGATTGTTGTGCGAAAGAAGTATCTTCGTATAACTCTGCTGTGTCAAAAAACAGGGAACAATACCACTCATTATTTTAAAGATTCTTCAAGAAAACACTGCAGAAAAGACCACAGCTGCTATTCTCCCTGAGAAACAGGCAGATAATTGTAATTACTATTTAACATTTGCGTTCAAGTAAGGCCTAATTTTATTAAAAGTGTTAGAGAGAAACTGTTTCTCTCTGAACATCCTGACAAAAGATGAAAAGCAGAAAATATTTCTCTTCCACGTTACTGACTTGGAACTGAGACACAGAGAAATGGTGAGCTGCCCACTGGCAGACTGAAAAATCTGCAAAAAGCTGAGCAACTTAACCCCTGCTTCCTCAGTAATAGTTAAATGTCCCAACAAAAAGTATCCTCTCCCACCAATTTGGCTGAAAAGGGATTGATTACTTGTAGAGGTTAACCACAATACAGCACCTGTGAATTTAAAAGAAGGAAAAAGGATTTGAACCAGATTGGAGTGTCGCCAGCCTGAGGAATGCTGACCACAAACAGTCTTTTCCCCCACATTTTATCAGAGGAAGGGAAAGAAGTATTAAAGATAGGATTAATCCTCTTTAAGGGGGAGAATGTGGGAAATGATTACTGCAAGCGCTGGTTGGCTGTACTGCTAGGGGATCAGATTTTAGAAAAAAAATAGCAGCCTGCCTCCGAATGATAAATGAATATGTGAGCTTCACTGATGGCACACGACTGTTTTTAGACTTAGAAGAAGTGACAGAAGAAGATGAGCAGTCATGTAAGTGGCAGGGTAAGTGTATTAAAGGCATAGCATAAGAGAAATGAGATGACATAAAGACCAGTGACCGTAAGGAGAGGTGATAAAAAAGAGAAGGGAATATATTAAGGAAATGAGTTAACTGTTCATGTTCTGAATCTTATATAACTCTTAGCTCAATGAAGAAAACAGAATTGTTCCAAAAAATAAATGGAGAAATGTTGAATTAATAGGAGAGAAGGAAATACAGAAGACTTAACTGTATATTTTACAGGCATAATTTTCTTAGAAAAGTTCACGTGCATTTAATACATTTTTCTTGATCATGATCATGAACTTTAGATGGGTATTTGGCATTTCCAGGAACTTTCAGATGGCTCAGACACACAGAATTGAGTATAGATGATATAAACAGACTAGGGTCTATATCTAACAGCCTAACCACGTTTCCTGGCCTGGCTCAGTTGCCGAATAATGCAGATTGCATGCAACTTTTTCCTTTGAAGTTAACAAGAAATTGTGTTGTCTCATAATGGGCTGGATTAAGAGTGCAATACTTTAACTGAGGATCAGCCAGTGAATGTAATTTATTAAGCTGGGATAGCCTATATATTTCAGAGAGAAGTCTCAAACAAAAATTAAGTAACTGAGCTGAAATGAAGCTCTTAGGGACTGCTGCAGAATTATTAGACCAATATAAAATATTTCCTCTAAGGAAATATCTATCATAGGCCAGAAGAGGGTATTAGACTGAGGTCCAGTTAATAAGTGGACCACTTTTTTTTGGAGGTAGGAAGCCAATGCACAAAGATGCTCCACTGCTACAAATTTCTTGAAGTAATGAGCAATGTAACTGAGGTTGTACTTATTGTTTTAACTTCTTCAGAGGTTGAAACAGCTGCTGGTACATCTTGAGGGAGAAAACATAAGCTCAGTCCACACTTTAGCCCTAGCACTGGCACAGGCATGAAACTGTTTCTGAAATATTATTTATTTTCCTGACATTGCCCTACTAATTAAAAAACCACTTGGATCATTTACAGGAGTTGGAACTGTCTTACTGTAGATTCACATGTATTTTTTAGGAACAGAGCACAATAGAGAAGTAATGCTTTGGGCCTACTATTGCTTTGCAGTTGGTGTATCTGCTAACATCTTCTATGTCTAGGTGTAGAATATTCATAGAATCATAGAATAGTTTGGCTTGGAAGGGACCTTCAAAGGTCATCTAGTTCAATGCCCCTATGATAAGTAGGGCATCTTCAATTAGATCAGGTTGCTCAGAGCCCCATCCAACCTGACCTTGAACGTCTCCAGGGACAGGGCATCTACCACCTCTCTGGGCAAACTACTATCCTTTTACAACTTTTTAAACTCACTTTTCACAGCTATTAATGACTGTGCATAACACAAGCAAATGGAATATTCAACCTAAATTATCTCTTTTGCTGATGAAGCTGGATAAGAAAGGATAAGAAAATATTTTCTGCTAAGAATGTATCTGTCATACCTCAGAATAGGATAGTGTAGTGATCTCCACTTAAAAAGTCAATAGTTATCAACAGGTACCATTTTTTTCTATTTGATTTCTAAGAGGCCTTTTACATAGAACTATAAACAGCTGTGGAAAGTAAGTTGCCATGCAAAAATAACTATGGAGATAAATGTTTACATTTAATTGTCAGTAATATATCTATGTTGCTGCATCAGGAGTATACATCTTACGGTTGTTGTTTTATTCCCCCAGGTCAAATATGCTGCAGATGTTCAAGACATTAAATGATACACAGCACTATATTAAACAAAATCAAATGCAACTATAATAGATACTTAAAAATAATAATTAAAAAATCCCCCAAACTAGAAACCACAGTTACTTCTTTTCCTGAGGAAAATAACCAAACTCGCAGTATGTCATCAATACTCTAGTAACAAAAAAAGAAGGGGGGGCAAATTTTGCCCATTAATTTGACATTAAAAATAGACATCAAGTTTAAGTTGAATGGGAAAACCAAAGCTATTTGTATAACAATCCATTTTGTCACTTAGCATGGTAAAGCATTGCTCTGGCTCATATATATTTACTGGTTTTATTTTCTTTTGGAAGAACTATTCACTTGGAATTTTTACTCTTACCTTTTAAGGACATTATAGTACATTTTGATTTTGAGTAGAGCTTGTTGATAAATTTCCATCAAAATCTGGTGATGTGAAATGCATGTTTTCCTTTATATTGACATTTTTCATGGATAAATGTCAGATTGCCATCCCCCTTTTTTTCTTTTTTTTTTTCTTTTTTTCCTTTAGGGAGTGACATGCGGAATGATGACTTCACAACCGTAGAGGGTTCTCCGCCCCTCTGCATCTGCGCAGTGCTTCTTGGTAGTGGTCATTAGGGGTCTCAGTGATGAAGTTAGTAGTCTTCCTCATTTTGAACTTTTCACCCCTGGTGTTTTGTGCAGTTTCAGATCATCCCCGGAGCTCATCCCAGCACCAAGAGTGTACATAGAACATTTTCTTTCAGGTCAGAATCTTGTTAATCCTTGCAATCACTGAAGCTCTGAATTTCCTCATAGGAACTGTAGTTTGCAGGACTTCTGGGACTTGTGATGATGGCACTTATGGTTCATCAATACAGTGCAACTACTGGCAAAGATCTTCCTGGAAAGTCGTCCTCTACATGAAGAGTCCAAAACACAGTAAGAAAGAAACAGAATGTGATCAACATCAATTAAATTGTCTACTTACCTGTTAATACAGACCAGAACAACATAAGAATTTGAAGGATCAGGCTCTTAACAATCTTTCTCATTTCAGAACTCACTGTAAAATTATAAACTGCTATGTTTTCTTCACACATATTTAAACATCAGTGTGCAAGCTATAACTGTCCTATTGGTAGTTATTACAGGCGACAGGACAAAGCTATTTAGGGACCACAGTTCTAATTTTCATTGATTTCACTAGGGACTCAGGCACCAAAATCCTATTCAGTCAGGCACCTACGGACAGTTGTGAAACCAGCAATCGTTACTCATATCGTTGAGTGCTCACCAATTAATCAGTGTAAAACTTGTGAATCGAGAATGACATATTTGTCAGCCCTCTTCACTTCCCACAAACATTTTTGTTGATTTTCACTTATATGTATGATATGAAATGAGTGGAACAGCGCACTTTACTGAATCAATACAGAGCATGATGATTTAAAGTGTCAGGATATACAGTGCAGACAAGAAAAAAAAACAGGAGGCAAGAATAGCAACATTACTGAGAAATGAAATAGAATCTGCTGAGAAAAATGGCATAAACACTTGGAAAGACAGCAGAGAAAGTTTTGATAGAAATTTGGATAATACAGGTAGTCAGGTAATTCACTGATGTAGTTACAGATCTCTTGGGCAGTTAGAGCAGATATGGCAGTACACTCAGCATGGCATGTTAGACCTTGGCTTTAATCTTTATCAAGGGAAAAGTAATTACCTTGATACTGGTTTTGATAGAAACTAAGAAAAAAACTAGGATGAAATTTTTTCCAAGAACTATAAATTGTAGGAAGGGAGGGAGGTGGTGGGGAAAGAGATTCTTGATTTTGATTCTTTTGGTTTTGAGGGTTTTTTTTTGCTTAATAGACTACATGGTTAGAGGTAGTTCTGCGTATAATGCAGTGACTTGAGACAGTATTGAGAACATGCAATATCTAGCAAACAAAAAATCCTTAGGTTTGGTGTACTTAGGAAGTTTCTTAGCAGAGAAAGAAACACACTAGGTTTGATGTCAGAAAGTCTGACTTTGAGTGAATGTGAAATGCTCAGTGGAATCTTGACTGAGATTTTATGGCACTTTGGATATGTACTATTGAAACTGAAATGGAAGAAATGGCAATTAAAATTCACTCTGGTATAATCCAGTAAGAGAAACAGAGAGCAAAGTAAGCTAACAAGGAATACGAATAATCTTGAAAAGTGTAAGACAAAGGAAAAAAAAAATATCCAGAATTCTTTCTCTTTTTTTTTCATGGAAACCATTTCAATTCTAAAATTCAGAGGCAGCACAAATAATATTAGCAACAGTAAGTGAATGCAGGTCTGTAGTGCATGTGCCATAAGTACTTCTATTAGTTTTGTTTGGGAAAGAGTTATTTTTCTTCACAGTAGCTTGTACAGGGCTATGTTTTGGATTTGTGATGAAAAGAGTGTTCATAAGATACCATATTTTAGTTATTGCTGAGCAGTGCTTACATAGCTTCAAGACTTCTTGCACCACCCCACCAGCGAGTTGGCTGGGAGTGTACAAGAAATTTGGAGGGGGGACAGCCAGGAGAGCTGATCCCAACTGACCAAAGGGATACCCCACACCATATGGCCCTCATGATCACCCTGTTTGCAGGGGCTGCCGTTTCTTGGCGATTGAATGGGCTTCAGTCTCCTGACGGTTAACAATTGGTGGGGTTTTTTGAATTGTTCTTCTTGACTTTGTTTTTCTTTGTGGGGTTTGTTTTTTTTTTTGGGGG
>JAHREE010000279.1:33876541-33937294 GCA_033628505.1 Tringa tobata
GGGGGGAGGAGGGGAGACGCAAAGAGGGGGTGTTAACAAGTAGTTATGAGGTGCTTAGCTGCCTACCAGGGTTAAACTATGACAGCACTGAAGGTGATGGATGCTAACAGGAAACAATTAATGATGAAAAGTAAGAAACAATAGAAGGAGCTTGCTTACCTGTTACTTTTTGCCACAGTTTTGCCCCATCTCCTCTATTCACAAAAGCACTTCAACAAACGATTTAGGATTTGTTATAGATAATTGAAAAAGAAAAGCAATGGGCTGAAAACACTACTGCCAAATTTTGTCTTCGTTAAACCATATAAACTTGTTGAAGTTCTTTATGACTTAAGTCCTCACAAATATAGGCTTTGCATCACAAGAATTACTGCAGATAAACTTCATGCCCCCCCCCCCAAAATTATAACCCAGGAACCTTTGTAATGACAGTAAGCCAGAGCTGACACAGGAATCAATTGCCTAAAAGTGTGTGGCTAGAAATAGGCTAGGCACCTTCGGTCATCCTTCCAGGCTTCCAGCAGCATTTCTAGAAGGGCATGGATTTCCTGCAGTTCCTGTGTTGCATTTGCCAAGATCATGCATGTCTCATATATCCTAGGGCGTCTGGTGCCATATTTGGGCAGTCAAGTCACCCTTTGGTGAAAACGTTTATTTCAATACTTTTATTTAAAGCATGCTGAAAGATACAACAGTTAAAGAAAGAAGACAAATAATGAGATACATAATTAAACTGAACAGTGATTTCTAAAACCTAAATAGACATTTGTTATATTTGTAAGCTGTCCTCTTCCCAGTCATCAGATGTGGCTAACACCAAGTGTTACACAGCAATTTTTAAAATAAAAAACCTCAAATTATGTTTGTAGAGTCTGCCTATAAACACAAACCAGCTTCTTTGAAATCTGTTTAGAGTGAAAGGAAATTTGTCTCAACAATTTCTTTCAGTTGTGTGTTTATTGTTTGGCAAAGTCAAAATTTTCAGGACTTGGTTTTTGTTACTGCATTCAGCATTTCATAGAAGAATATCAACAGAGGATGGACAAGCTGTGTAAAACCTTATCTTTTACATTTCTCTAGAGTTTCTGACTCAGAGCTGTAAAAACCCAGGAGTAAACTAGTAAGCAGACAATGACTCAGCCGTGACCACTCGCTCCCCTTTTTGATCTATTTTATTTCCTTTCACAGAACAGTTTATTCCCTTTTGTTCCTGGTCAAAGAATCGATCATTCCCTGCACTTCTCTAGACACTTTTCTACCCTTTTGCTTGCAAGAGGGATTAACATGTCAGTCTCCCTTGCTCTCCTTTTCATACCCAATGTCATAGGCTTCTCTCCCCTGCTTGGTAGAGAAAAGCTGTGGAAATGCAGCCTTAAATCAACTTCTAACAGTCTACTAACTTTCTTCTCCTTTCCCAAATTTTAAATCGTGTCCCATGTTCGTCTACTGAGTACTCCCTTATTCTTCTAAAAGAATTATTATGACCATGAGAACAGGCCTTTTCCTATGGATGCCTGCCAGAAACACCTTATGTGTTTCAGGACAACCACAACCCCTTTTCACCCAAAAGGCAAAAGCTGTCCACCAATGGATACCAGTCATTAGGAAGAAGACAGAAATGATTGCTGAAGCGATGTGTCTATTCAGAACATTGCCTTTGCAACCCCAGCCTGCGGCTTCTCTCTATTTCTGAAGTCTGAGTTCAGCTTTGGCCCCGAGGCTCAGGAGGGACACAACCACCTTGTTTTCCCCAGTGATGCAAATAGCAGGTGCAACTGGCCACCCACTTGCCAATATGTTCTAGACTTAAAGTAATCCAAGGGATTCCACAATGAAATACACTCACACAGATGCTGCTTAAAAAACACTAAGGGATAATACTTCATCATGGAAGCACAATTATTAGAATATGAGATGCCCATTCTAGGATTTACAGACATCACTCTAGTTAACCTCTGTGGCAGATCAACTCAGCTGCTTTAGTTTAATCTCAGTAATCTCACTTTACTGCTTTTCTGAATCTACCCAGGAAGGGTAAAAGTATCCCCTACTGAACAAAACATAAAGTCCAAAAATATCACAGTATTGGAATAGATTTACTGTACAAACCATATTTCTGTTTTAAATGTTAGATGGGGAAAAGGACATAGGAGCAAGAAAAAGGAAACGCACTTCTTGTAATGTTAAAAATGACAACTAAAAGATTGTAAAAATACTTCCTGCATGTTAAATATATCATGATTTTAACATTAAATCTTTGTAGATTATATTAAAAATAACTTAAGGGACTGCATATTTTATGTTCCTGACAAAATCTACTTGCATATTTCTATTTGCCATTTGTTCACCCTGCAGGAATAATACCCATGTCTTTCTTATTTTTTAAATACTGCAAACCTTTCAGCTAATAGCAAGAGAGCAACAGTTTATTTCAAGCTAATACTGCCTTGGTCACATGAGTCCTGATATTTAAAGTATTTTAATCAATATGAAAGAATAACAGATGCTGAGCTCTCCAAATACAATGATATTTACTGTATAAAGCTTCTCCGATAACAAGTTGAAAAGAAATACTTACAGGGCTTTTCTTTGTAAAATAAGATTTTAGCCTCAAGGTCTGAATTTATGTTTTAATCTCTCTTCTCTACAAGGTCTTTTGAAACATCAAGTTTCTTCCCTTGTCCTTTTTCTCTCACAATTGGCCAGTCACTGATTTGGCTTTACATGAATCTCATATTGGCTCAAAAATATGCAAAAATGAAACTAGAAATATGAAAGTCTTCCAGTTATCTGCCCAATTTCTCCACCACCACAAGGCTATTCCTTACTATATACTCCACAGTGTGCTGGTCAGTCTAGTTTAAATGACCTAAATCGTGGAAATTCCTAGGTTTTTCTTGACTCAGTTCCTTAATCTACAAAATTTCACTGTTAAGAAGCATTACTTTGGATTATGTCTTCCAATGATTCCATGTTTAAAAAAAAATATATATATATTAGCAATATTAATTTGAATTAGAGCAAATATCTTATGTTGTCTGCAGCTAAGCAACCATGAATGCCATAAGAGAGCCCTATTGACTCATATGTGAGATTTCTGACTTGTAAATCATACTCTGGATAAAATGATGCTTCTGACTTTACCAGTGAAAGCTGGGTAGAAAGGGTCAAGGAAAAGGAAAAGTTTAGGAGCTGGAGAAAAAATGAAAAAAATAAATAGGATCAGAAGAAGAAAGAAAAAGAGTAGAAGCAACTGGTGCTGTTGGATTGATGAAAACACTGGATAGCTGTTAGTTTAAAATCAATACTATGTTCAGTCATGTAGTAAGTAAAATTCCATGTGGTTGAATGAGTTATTGATGTGGGAGTTTATTTATTTTGCTGTATGCAAGGTATCACAAGCCAAACTTCAGCAGAGTGATTAATATGGCTGAAAAAAAAAATCTTGTAGCATCAGCTGGGAGTTCTGTTTCAGGATGTCGTTTCTGCCTACCTATGATGGCAATGAAATGGTGCGAGCAAGAAGTGCATTTAAATACCTTGGCTTTTGAGGGCTAACCACCAGCAGCTAGGGATGAAAGGGAAATGCTGTAAAGGGAACTTCTACAGTGGGGACTTTGACTCACCCATTTGATGCACTTTTTTTTTTTTTTTTTAACAGAATGATGTTTTACATCGTGCTTCCAAAAGCATGTTGCATGCCTTTTGGGCATTGAACTCAGGAATAGGTGGTGGGTATCTGAAAAGCTGCTGGAATAAGAGGAGCTGGTGATGTAGCTTCCAAGAGGAATTCAAAGAGTTGGTTAAACCTCCACCACACTGCCTGTAAAGATCAGATTCTCAGAGCTGCACTCTTATTTACTTGGAAGATATAACTTAGTTTTCTCTAAAGGAGATCCTGAAACACAACTGAGATGAATTGCGTGGCTGCTCAGAGGATAGGGCCTATGTATGAATCAAAGAGCAAAGTTTTACACAGTAATAGACATCCAAAGAACATTCTGCACCTCAGCTGTTGGTTCTCAATTATGGGCCAGTTGCAGTTTTTTTCTCTCTTTTGTTCAATATGAAAAAGAGACAAAACTCCAGAATGGGTTTTAAAATGGTAGTTATGGCACTCACCTACAATGTAGAAGACAAAGATTTAAGTCCCAGATTTGCACTACATAGAGCAGAAATTTGAATTTTTGTAGTAGTTTCCTACTAAGTGTTCACTGCCCTAATCACTGTTTGCTTTTCTAAAGCTGATAAGTATTTTCTCTATTTTGACCAGAAATTTTTGTTCTGCTTGTAAGACAGAGTTCCTAACACAGTTTTCAATAAAAGTAGCATGTTCTCTTTGAGACACACATGGCTAATTCTTGCAAAACTGAAATAAACAAAAACTCATTAAAGTTAATCTGATTTGGGTGCAAATTTTAGTGAAATAATTGTCCTTCCCCTTTAATGAGTGTCTGAGGAGCTAGGTCCTCAAGCAGAAGCATAAAGGAACAATTTGACTTCTGTGCCAGTTTCACATTTCATAGTCCATAAATAACACTTTGTCTGTGTATTGAACGACTACAAACAGACCCACTAGAAAAAAACAGTATAAATTAAAGCCATCCAGCAACTGAGAAATGCGACACCCGTTTCAGAACTTCATGTTTGTTATTTGCAACCTATTCTAAACTTTTCTGACAATTTTGGTATACTGCCTAAACAGAGGTTGGAAAGAAATATGATGGAAACAGGTACTGTGGGCCAAATATGATCCATTTTCAATTTCAATATCTTTTCTATGTATGCTAGTGGGAACAAAATTTGTAATTCCTACTCAAAAGAACACCCAGTTCAGCATACCCATTTCTAGCCTAATTAGTTAATCACTGGATCATTAATTCATCAAAGAGTCATAATTCCTAGAGAATTATGAACTTTTTTTGTGTGTATTTCCTTGTTATTTACACCATTGAAGGGGAGATCTTTAAGGAGCATGCACTTACAGCCTTCATAAACTTGAATACATTTCATGTGGAAGGATAATTAAACCAATTTTTAGCAGTTACTCTGAAACATGTTTCAGATTTCTATTTCTCATTTTCTGATTTTAAGAACTTGTGAATCTCCTTATTCTTTCACAGCTTGGGATAGAATTTGGTAGACAAATATTTATAATGATGGAAACACTGTTTCTTTATTATTGTTTTAGACAATTATTAAATAATCAGTATAGTGATTTGCATCCTCTTCATGACCACAATTACCAAATATTTTTGTTTAGAAAACAACATACCTTGCAATAAAAGCCTTTGTTCTAAATTAAGTTCGTTAGATTATAGTTCTTACCTTTCTTTATTTTGAATTTTGACTTTCTATTATATGTTTCCAATGGAAGAAGTTCATCAGAATTTCAAGGTTGTCATGAGGACTTAACAGCCAAAAGACAAAAGCAGCTCAGCCATTTACTGTGGTGACTATCAAGTGGCTTTCTTTTTATTCCCATTACGAATTGTTCCTCAAGCTTATGTGCACACTTTATGAGTCAAAAGTACATGTAACAATAGTCATACCTGAGAAGGAGACTTTATATTAAAACTTCATATTCTTAAAATACCAAGCTTTTACTCTGAGATTTTTTCTTTACATGTTATAGAGGAAGATGTACTTAACAATGGTAAAATATTTTTACAATGATTGAAATGAAGCCTAAGTGAAACAGTGTGATTGTAAATGTCCCTTTTGGATTTAAAATCTGTAAATACATTTTACATATCCTTTACTTTCTACCACATTTATCTCAAAGACCACACAGATATTAATTCAAGGGCTTTCTGTATATTTTTTTTTTTTTGCCTACAATTTACTTTCCTTGGTCTTTCAAATTATGCAACAAGATACTTCACATAAATATATAATTCCCAATAACATTATCTTTCAATCCTTTTAATCTTCTTGATACTAGCAGATCTCATTAGCAGATTTTTTGAAACTACATGGCCAAATGCAAGAATAATTTTCACTTGCTCAACTCTGAGTGTCCTTAAGTGCTGCTAAGGGCTGCTAGTCAAAAGACTTGCTGTCTTCTTGCTTTAATATTATTTATTAATCAGCCACTAACTTCTTCCCACCACTGAAAGCATTTTGCAGTAGCATAACCTTTGTTATCCCCACCATTGACGCAGCATACATTGTGGAGTGTCACTGCTTGGACATGGAATCCCAAAGCAGTAATACTGTACTTCATATCCTCTTAGAGCACATATGATATTCTCCAAAATTTAAACACTTCTTCATAAAAATTCCTCCTATCACTCAGCAAGGCTCTTATTAAGCACTATCTCATCAATAAAGAAGCTGAACCCTAAATAAAACATAATTGGAAACTTAATTAATAGATCACAGAATCACAGAACCATTGAGGCTGGAGAGACCTCTGGATGTCATCTGGTACAACCTTCTGCTCAAGCAGGGCTGCCTAAAGCCAGTTGCCCAGGGCCTTGTCCAGATGGCTTTTGAATATCTCCAAGGATGCAGAATCCACAACCTCCCTGGGAAAGTTGTACCAGTGCTTGGTTACTCTCACAGTGAAATAAAGGGTTTCCTGATGTTCAGGAGAAACCTCCTGTGTTTCAGTTTGTGCTCCTTGCTTCTTGTCCTATCACTGGACACCACTGAGAAGATCCTGGCTCTGTCTTCTTTAGACTCTCCCTTCAGGTATTTTTATACACTGATAGAATCCCCCTGATCCTTTTCTGCTCTAGATTGAACAGTCCCAGATTGCTCTATGTTTCCTCATAAAACAGTTGCTCCAAACCCTTCATCAGCTCTACAGCACTTTTTTTGACTCTCTCCCTTATGTCCACGTCTCTCCTGTACTGGTGAGCCCAGGATGGACATAGTGCTCCAAGTGTGACCTCACCAGTGCTGAGCAGAGGTGAAAGATCCCCTCCTTCCACCTGCTGACAACTCTCCTTCTAATGCAGCCCAGGATACGATCGGTCCTCTTTGCATTAAGGGCACATTGCTGGCTCATGTGCAGCCTGGTGTCCACCAGGACCTCCCAAGGCCTTTTCTGCCAAGTTGCTTTCCAGCTGGGTGGAAGAGAGAAGCAATTTCTTCTTTTTCACTAACTTTGGGCTTCACAAAAAGAAGATATAAAAATCACTCAGTGGGTGCGATAGTGGAAAAAAAATAATCTTTTGTAATTAACGTAGTAGAACTTCAAAGTATTCATGTGTTTGGAATCTTATTTTCAGATCAAGCAGAATTATCCATTGTAAATATAAGAAATAGCTGCCAAGGTAGTAGAAGTAAGAGAAAAAAAAATAGAAAAAAAAAAAGACCAAAGAAGAGCTTTCTAAGTTATGATGCTTTGCTACTGATTCTAACTTGTTTACATGCCATAGTGTAGCACTCTGAAATATTCAATAGAAAAAGTAAAAGAAAATAATCTGGCACTGAGAAATCCTGAAATCCTAAAACATTTCAGGTTAGGAATGATTAGGAAACTTTGTACCTGTTCAGTCCTCTGCAGTTTTTTCTTATCACCTGAGCAGACTTCCTGCCAAAGGACAATCTTTAAACAAGGTTTCTGTCTCCTGCTATTGTCTTGGGCTAGCATGGACAAAATGTCCAGGTTGCTTCACAGTCACTGGGAACTGCAACGTCCACTATGTCAGCTGACTATAAACACTACTTAAGGCTTGGGGATCAGAGAAAAATAAAGGGGCCTCAATTGCAGGAAAGGAGAGTAAATTTTGTAAGCTGCAGTTAAACAGAAAAATAAGTGCTTTCTACACAGGCTTTCCAAAGAAATACATAATTCTAAAATTATTTTGTTGTCAATTATTACTGAAATTTGATGGAGATATTTCTTTTATTTTATTTTGTTGCATTAAAAAATCTGAATAACTGAAATTGAAAACAACTATACAAAGAACTTGTCAAACAAAATATTATGAAATTTAAATTTAAAGTATGTAAGATAAGTTACAGCTGATTCTGCTTTTTAAACTTCTTCATATCTCTGAGTTTTGAGAACTGAACACGAAAATATTTTTTTGGTGTCAGAAGCTCAAAATTATAACAAGATATGTCCATATTATCTTTTTCACTTCAATTTTCTTCTTAGGTCCTCATTAGAACATTTTCAAATGCTATTTAAATTTTCTATAATGCAAAATCCTAATCTTGTAATTATCTGCCAGCCAGAGCTTCCAGGAAACATCCCTTTCTCTCAGCAACATCTGGATTTTCTAATGACACTTTTCACAGAAAGTGTTTCTGCTGAGAATATAAGGCCCTACATTCTCTTTCTGCCTCCAGAAAAAGACAAGGACCCATCCATACTCCATATGCAAACACAGGGTAGTGGATCTCCTGGATCCCATCTATGTCATATTTATGTTAGTGGTTCTGTAGGAAAGAAGCAATGGGATTTCATTATTCTCAATACATTAGCTTAGTTAAGGTACAGCTGGCATGCAAAGGGATAGATCTAGACTTTTATAATATAAGATGATCACTGTAGACTAGCTAGTGATTATAAATAGGCATTTCTTTGGCGTAGCTCATTTTGCCTTTGGAATGATTTCTAAATTTAGAAGACAGACATTTGATGTTCAACACCTTCTGAGGTAGACTCTATGTTGGTGAAGATATCTATTATTGTGGACTACCTGGAAAATTCTGTTATGCAAGACATCTCCTCAAGAAAAAAAAAACCATGAAATTGATGAAAATTGCTGTGTAATAGGAATATCACACCTTGCAGGTGCCCTGTTTTGTTGATATTTCAAGTATCATACTCCCGTATCATCACTTTAATGACAATCTCAGAATAGTAGAGGCTGATCTACAGATTATGAAATATTTTCCTTCAGGTATAATCAGGTATTCATAGCATGTTATATAAACTCTCCATTTAATCTTAAGAATTATGCTCATGTACATATACAAATTTGTATATATATGTCTGTGTTCCTGGGTGTGCATATTTATGTATATGTTTGTGCATGTGTGTGTATGCACATATATACCCAAAGCATAAAACCTATACACATCTAAAATATGTGTATTCATACTCAAAACATAATATCTTCATTTTAAGCAACTGAAGTGAGCAAATAAATAAGATCAGTCATAAAAGCATTTTATTTTTAATTGAATAATGTCAGCTAAATATTATCCCATAGCTATCATTCATGTTTACAGCAGAATTCCTTTTTTTTAATGTGTCTTATCCAATTGCTTATGTTTGCCTTTATTGCACATATCTCTTTGATCTCTAACCAGCTATAATTATGATGTTTTCAACATGTTTTATGTTTCTATAACTGCTGTGCTCGATCAGATTTGGTACTTATACTGTCAACTTCAGGCCTTTTATGTTCTTTCATCTTTGTTGTGGGTGCCCTTTTTGTTATACTTGTTTATGGAATCTAATATTATCATTTAAGTGCATATTTCAAAGGAAATGGACCAAAAGATATCAAACATGCATTCACTTTATAATTTATCTATATTAAGCATTTTCTGTTACAGAAATGCACTGTCAGTACCTAATTAATATGGATTGACTTTTTTTTTTGCTAATGGTTGTTGTTTATTGCTGTAGTTATATGGACATGCAGTAATCATACAGGGGAGGCTTTACACCTACAGACATTATAGCTAAATTTAGTTTTCCTTTTGATGTTTTTGTTTTGTTTTCCTTTTATCTTATTTAGATGGTTGCATTTGGTTTTGGCTTATCTTTACAATGCTCAAGTGGCAGGCATCTTTAAAATTTAGAGCCTGAGATGTTCCTTGGATTGGTGCTGAAAGGATGATTGCCTTTTACTGTCTGTCTGTCCATCTGCCTTCTCTTTTCCATATCTCTCAATATCGAAAATCTCAGTAGCACAAGAAAACACTGAATGAAACGGTGTTAACGTGGCTTTAATAAAACTTGGGTAAAACACATTACCCAATAAAATCATATGCAATAGCCTAGACACCTAGGTGTTGAGCATCTAATTAGTGCTTGAAAGAATATTCGTCAACATAGGCAACAAATTGTGTACTATTTAGTATGCAAATTCAACTTGCTATTTCCTAGTAAAAGAAAGCTATTATTACAGATGCCTAAATCTGATTTCAGTTTAAACTGTCAGGAAGAAATGCATTTCTCTCACAAAATGTTAAGCTCACACAGTCAGTCATGCCAAAATTAATATATGAGGTCAATTACTGCTATAATGACATGTGAGCCATTTGAGGCATTACATTGCATTTAAAGTAACAGCACAGGTGTTATAAAAGGAAGAATTTGACAACTGATATAGAAAATGGTATCTGTAATTATATACAGAACTTCCATATGATTGCAAGTAGTGTTGAATGAATACTTCAGTGAGATGGGTTAAGAGAACAAATCTCATAGGAAAAGAGAACAGTGTAAATACAGGGTTGATTCAGCAGGCCCTCCTGCAAGCCCTTGCTGAATCCCAGATGAACAAGTTTCACTTTTCCTAGTAATTAAAAGAGGAATCCATGTAGCATTCTTTTTGTAGTACTTTTGGCTCATACGACATATTATTGGAAGTAAAGTGCAGAGGCAACAAGGTGTGCCCTGAATTCTTCATATATAAATTCACCAGTTCTGTAAACACACACACTAATTTGAAGATTCTCTTCTACATACCAAGGGAAGTGAAGAAAATTCAATGCTTGTTCCCCATTTTATAAGCAAAACTCAGGAGCCCCTTCCTTCACTCAAGAGAGAATATCAAAATATCATTAGTAATCATAATAGACAATGAAAGATATAAAAGAGACTCAAACATCAGGGTGGACTACCACAGTCCTGTAGCTGGAGTAGAGTAGGCAGATGTTAGCACCTCTACTTTAATTTCCTCTTTTGCATGTCATTTTGTATGTCATTTTGGAACTTGATAGAATGCTGGTACACAAATTTGGTCTGAAAGTAATTTAATTTTTAAGACAATTTTGTCTGCTGGTATTTTTATTCTAGCTCTTTAATCTTCCACACAAAACTGGAAGATCTCCCTCAACATTCATTTAGCAGAACCTGAACATCTTGTTTTCTCCAACCATTTTCTGCCTATATCTAATAAAAGGATTTTCTTGGTATACTCTTCCATTTCGTATTCTTTGGCCAATCTTCCAGACTGTTTTGTTTATTTGATTGTTTCTTTGTTTTGAACCAGAAGGTTTCCCCTTATAAGGTCTAGTATTTTTTTGTAGCATTTTGGCCTTTTCGACACTTTTTCTTAAGAGTTTGTTCTACCTCTCATCACTCCGTTATTGCAATATTTGATTCAGTGTTTGCTGTGAAGGAACCACCATGAATGTCCACAAACACTATATCAGTTCTCTCTCCTTAGGGGTACAAGGCTGTTTTATTTAGCATCTAAACCTTTTCTTCAGTATTTGAATGGCATTTTAGGATCCTTACAGGACAGTGACTAAAGAAATGTACTGTTCTAAACATGGAGCACACCATGCAAGCAGAGGTATTATCATTTTACAAATATGGAAACCGAGGCACAGAGAGGCCTGTTTAGTAACTCACATCATAAGTTACTCAAAGACTTAATAGAATTTGTGTATTCCTTCTCCTCACCACTTTGCTGTAAGCAACAGACTTTTTCTTACAAGCTGTTCAATTCTGAAATGGCTTATAAAGAGCCAAAATAATGAACAGAAAAATCAGAAAATGGTAAAGAAGGGAGGCATCAGGGTAATCAGACTTTACCCAGCTCTATTCATTTTTGGCATCATTCTATCTGTGCTGTCTCTTACATATGTAAAACATGTTTTGTTATGCAGAATTAACATTGGGAAATTTCTTAGTAGCCAATCAGATTGATTTCAGTGATCATCTCTTAATTTAAGGAGGATATCATTCTATATCTCTGAAAATCTAGTTTAGTCCATTTTACTAGTTTTATCATAGCAATTACATCAACATAAACAACAATTAGGTGACTCAACATGCAGTAGGCAAATTACTAACTTCCATTAAAGTAGGTTTATGGCCCTCTTGAGCACGACTTCTGAGTAGCAAACTGTACAGAGATCAAATTTCAAGACTTCATTCTGCTAAAATTTCATTGTATACTCTCTTTGATATTTCTATCTATACTACAAGCATAAATCAAAATAATTCTGTGATACGGGTTTACAATGTGGTGTCTGACATGGTTATTACTTTGAGGCCTGATTTCTTTCAACTGTTCTTTTTTATTAAGATTACAGTGTAAACTGACAGTTTACCCTGACGATTCTTTCTTTCTTTCTTTTCAGGAATTGCTACTAGAGCTTATGGGGTTTAGGTTTTTGCTTTGTTTCCCAGTTTACCTACAGTAAACTGACTAGATCTGAATTTGTAGGCATTATACTGCAAAATGAAGCAATCCCTCATGTACCAGACCAGAGCGTTTGGATATGCTCTCTCAGAACCATTCATTCAGCACCCCAGCGTTATCCTAGGCCTTTTAAACAGTAAGGGTGAATTTCAGAAATATATTACCTCTAGCAAAAGTACTATCTCAGAGTACCAGTTTTGACTCCTTCTGGCTGGTCACTTCCACTCATATATCACAGTTTTCTACCTCCTTAGTTGTGTTGACAGGACTGTTAACAGAGTCTTGATGTAAATCAGCTCACTGAAATTATTTGGGTTAAAACAAGCAAACAAACAAACCCCAAAAACTCTGATCACTTGGGGAATTTTTTAACAAAGGTCTGCTAAGAATTTCAGCATAACAAAGGGTACTGAGCTCCTTTGGGGAGGAGGGAAGAAAGCCTGGAGGTGGAAGCATAGGCAAAAACTTGTTAAACATTTTTCAGCTGAGAAACAACCAAGTATCTTTCCAACTAAGAAACAAACAAGTACGGGTTGCCCAGAGAAGTTGTGGATGCCCCATACTTAGAGGTGTTCAAGGCCAGGCTGGATGGGGCTTTGAGTGACCTGGTCTAGTGGGAGGTGTCCCTGCCCTTGACAGAGGTATTGGAATGAGATGTTTTTCAAGGTCCGTTCCCACTCTAACAATTCTATGATTCTATGATTCTATGAAATGTATCAGCATAGGCAGAGCCTGTAAGACTTCTATTTCCTACCGATCCTCGCATCAGGATGAAGACTGCTGTTCAACTACTAGGGCATGGCTTGTTGTAGTGAATAATTTCGTTTATATGCCCAGCTGCAGGAAAGGATTCGCAGCTGAGACTTTCTTACCATACAAGGAAGAAAGTTTTATAGTCTTGGATCTGAATAAGGAACACTAGCAGGAACACCTACTCTAGTCCTGGCTAGCTTAACTGGCTTCCTACTCAGCTGACAATCTTCTGAGAATATATTTCTGAGCACTTCATGAAAAGCCTGTGTGCTTAAATTGGAACAGAAGATCCTCTGGAAGAAGACTACTTGGGGAAACTGTAGCAAAACTTTAAGTGAAAAAAAAGCCAAAAATTCCTTTACTGCAAATCTGAGTAAACTGTAGCTTCTCTCCTGCATACTCCAGAACTAGATATTTCCTTTGCATAGCATTATACTTCCAGGGATCCTTAACATATTCTCTTTTGGTTTGTTTTGTTTTTATAAAAAAATCTTCAGTCTTTGCAATTAATAAGCCAGGCATAAATAGATTCTTTCACACTGTCCTAATCAAAAACTTGTTTCTCAAACACAATAAAAGATATTAATTTCACCTAATTTAAGGACCAAATTAAAATCTGCATATTAGAAGGGTAGATTTCTTAAGGTCTCTCTCTGTAGTCCACAGAGAAAGAACAAAGATTCTCCAGTATCAATTTGTGAGTTAGACTTCTGTTCTGAAACTCCTTCTAGATGTCCTCTCCAGGGATCATGTAAGAAATATAAGAACACTGACCTCTTCACTTACTTAGGCATGATTTGAGTTAGATATTTGAACACAATCAGCATTAGTATCCCTCCTATTCCCACAACTACAGTTCCAGATCTTCAAAGAAATGCATCAAGATGTAGTAAAGAATCAATTTTCTGCTACTTTAATACTTTTAATTCATAATAATTTGTCTGACCTTGGAATTATGAATAAGAAAAAAAATAAATAAAAACAAACACTTAAAACCCCCTGGATTTATTTCAAAGAAGTAGAGAATTAAATATATATGAAGAAATATGAGAAAAAATCTACAACCATCTGGACATAGTTCTGGGTAACTGGCTCTAAGCGGCCCTGCTTGAGCAGGGGTGTTAAACAAGATGATCTGCGGAGGTCCCTTCCACCCCAATCATTCTATGATTCTCTGACAGCAATTAAAAAAGAAATTAGTTTGAGAGACAAATCGCACATTCCAAGGACATAGAGTCAAATTAACTTTCATACTTTGTAAAAATGTCATGAAATGCAAATTAATCAGCAGAACAGTTTTCTATGGATTTAGAAGTCTCCTCCCCACCTCACCTCTACCTACTGTTATTACAAAATTTTTAGAAGAAGATTTATGTAGAGACGCTTGTCAAATCTGGAACTTAAAGCAAAACTATCTGTTTAGTTTAAATTTATATTGTGAAAAAATCTCTTAGCTCCAGGTTGAAATTTCTATTCAAAACCAAAGAGAAACATATCCCTCACCACTCTACCAGCTCAGAATATCTATTAGTCTAGTGGTCACTTACATACGCCTGAGATAAAAGAACCTCAAATTCAAGTCCCAGCTCTAATTAACAGTTAACTCAATCAAATGGAACACCTGCAAAAGACAAAATTAAGAGACATCATAGAAATAGTCTTACATCAGTATCATTTCACAGACTCCAAGAAAAGTGCTTCCTCATTTTACTAATACATGATGAAAAGTAGCCCTGCTCTTCTTACTGTGGATATTATCTTTCATCTTCTTAAAAATTGTGTGAGCATGCACTAACTACCTGCATAACACAATCAGAGAATAGCATTACCACAGATTGCATAAATAAATAAATATATAAATACATTATTTTGGGTGAGAACATATCACCTTTTTAAAAATGTATTTAAACATTGCATTGACAAAAATAAGGGCCAATGTACTTGTAATCTCTTAACTGGTGTTTGTATTTCTATCTTTGATAGTGATTATTGTGCCGCTTAGGCCACTTGCACATGTCCATGGCCTGACCATGGACATCATTTTTGTACATAGTTGACAAGTTCACTATTAGGTGCTTACTGTGCTTAAGGGATGTTTTTCTCTGTATTTCTTACTCACTTTGCACAAGAATTTTTCAGAAAACATTGGTTTTATTTTAGTACAGAAAAAGAAAATCTTAAAAATATTCATAAGGATGGAAAACTTTTTTTGCCCACTTCTGACTATGTGGCAACAGTCTGTCTTACAAGTTACCTGTAATAATTAATACTTCATTTATTGAAATGTACTTAAAAGCAATTTTCTATTCAACACCTTGGGTAATTACAGTGGGAAATGATTGATAACATCAGTTGATATTAAATATTGTACTGCTAATCACCATGCAATCTTGCATGCAGTTATTCATTAGTTACTTCTTTAATATGAATAGCTGACAATTTACACAGAATGCTTCAGTTATATGAATTATCATATTTTTATTCCCAAGAGAAACCCTGCACTTCATTAGGACACAATTATTCACATTGCTTTTCTTTCATTTTTCAAGAGTGAAATACTTTGATTTGAAACTTCTGTAGCTGTAGTCAAGCAAAATATGACATTCTTCGTTGTCAAGTAATTCTATGCAATACGTGTAAGGTACAAAGGCACTTCTGGAATAAACAAAGTCACTCTGTTCTGACATTAATAAACAGCTGATTGTGGTCTCCAAGAGAACTTTGTGCTTATGTGTCATATTCTGGGAAATGATGCCATGCCACCAAATATGTTCATAGTATTAACTGACTGCTAGAGAGGCTGTAGATGTCATTTACTTTGTAAACTGCTTCACTTTATCACCCAGGACAGATCATAATGTTTTAATACTTAGACTTACATATGACTCAGACATTTAAATCTGTTGAGTCTTCCAAAAAGAGTGTAAATACAAAATACACTAAATCAGTTTCATTAATGGGAATCAAACTTGTTTTGAAAGTAACTTGTAGTAATTTGGTGGAGACAATATATTCCCTGTGAAATATAGAACCATCTGTTGTATGGAATCTCATTATGTGGTAATGCAGTGATACACTCACTGTAGAAAAACTGTGCTTAAAAATCTTGTTTCTATTCCATAGCCAACGTAAAGGTATTTGCTCATGCACACGTGTAATCAAACAATAACAGAAATACTTACAGACTTGTGTTACACACTTCTCTACACAAAAATTGGACTCTCAGAACATTAGTTTTATGGCCCCTTGAAATTTGCCCCACATCTCAGCTCCTGTTAATGCATATACTGTTTCACAGGCAGTAATTGCTTGTCTCTGCTCCCTATTGCACAAGAGCTAATGACCTTATCACTGCCCCACCTTGTTAACTTCCCCCCATGCGCCACAGTGCTAACTGCTCTTTTCTCTCTACACTCTCACTAATTAACATAATGAAGTTAGACTCAGAATATTTGTTCCCAACCTGGATTTAGTTTGATTTTTCTCCTTCTGTTTTCTACAGCCTTTGTTTCAGACAGCTTTTGTGTCTGAAAGACTGCTTTTGTGTCTGAAATACTGTCAGAAATCTGGTTTTCTGTTAGCTGTTCTTATATCTCACATCTTCTTGGAAAGAGAAGCTCATCAAGAGTTTCTGAGAGCCATGACGAGGAAAACACAAGAAATGATGCTTTGGAGAAATATACTTTGTTCAGCTATGACAACAGTAGTTCATCTTCTTAGATCAAATTCAGAGACTGTTGGGAACTCATAGTATTTGCTTGGCACAGTTTGTGTATATGGCACAGGTATGGATTAGGCAATCGAAACAGTTTTGAGTGATGAGGCAAGTATCTCAAAGTGGATATGAGCTATTGATTCAACTCCTTATGATAACTTTAAAGATTTTAAACATATTTATATAAGCATACTTGTATCTCAGATGTACAGGTGATATGAGCATCATGCATTTAATTTCTTCTATTCTTCTGACCCATATTCAACCTATACAACACAAAACTAATATTGACATCTCATGGAAAAACTGGCTTCACACAACCTGGATGAGCATATGATCTGCTGGATCAAGCACTGGCTGACTGGAAGGTCCCAAAGAGTAGTGCTCAATGGATTTAAATCCAGCTGGCGGCCGGTCACAAGTGGTGTCCCTCAGGGCTCAGTGTTAGGACCATTCCTGTTTAACGTCTTTATTGATGATCTCAACAAGGACATAGGGTGTATCATCAGCAAGTTCGCAGATGACACCAAGTTAATCAGGAGTGTTGATTCCCAGGAGGATAGGGAAGCTCTACAGAGAGACCTAGATAGATTGGATCATTGGGCCAACACCAATGGTATGAGTTTCAACAAGGGCAAGTGCCAGGTTCTGCACTTGGGCCACAAGAACCCCATGCAGCGCTACAGGCTTGGGGAAGTGTAGCTGGAAAGCTGCCTGGAAGAAAGAGACCTGGGGGTTCTAATTGACAAGCGGCTGAATATGAGCCGGCAGTGTGCCCAGGTGGTCAAGAAAGCCAACGGCATCCTGGTTTGTATTAGAAATAGCATGACCAGCAGAAGTAGGGAGGTGATTGTGCCCCTGTACTCAGCACTGGTGAGGCCACACCTCGAGTACTGTGTCCAGTTTTGGGCACCTCGATACAAGAGAGATATCGAGGTGCTGGAGCGAGTGCAGAGGAGGGCAACGAAACTGATGAAGGGCCTGGAGAACAAATCATATGAAGAGAGGCTGAAGGAGCTGGGACTGTTTAGTATGAGGAAGAGGAGGCTGAGGGGAGACCTCATCACTCTCTACAACTACTTGAAAAGACACTGTAGAGAGGTTGGTGCTGGTCTCTTCTCACAGGTAATTAATGACAGAACGAGAGGGAATGGCTTCAAGCTCCAACAGGGTAGGTTTAGACTGAACATTAGGAAAGAATTCTTCACAGAAAGAGTGGTCGGGCATTGGAATAGTCTACCAAGGGAGGTGGTTGAGTCACCATCCCTGGATGTGTTCAAGAGCCATTTAGATGCAGTGCTGAGGGATATGGTGTAGGGGAGGACTTTGTAGAGTTGGGTAGATGGTTGGACTCGATGATCCCAAGGGTCTTTTCCAACCTAAACGATTTTATGATTCTATGATTCTATGATTAAACTCTCAGGGTAGTATTAAATATATCCCTCATTAAAAATACTTCATTTATTTTATCCTCTTTATTCAAATGTGGAAACTGAAAATTACTCTGTCACATAATATAGCAGGAAACTCTTTACTGTTGACAAGTTCAATGCTGTAAAATCACATGATCCTTCAGGAACAAAAATGGAAGTTTTATTTTAGTGAAAGGCTGAATTTTCTATTTTTATGGTAGAACATAAAACTTAACACTAGTTCTGTCACTTCCTGGGCACTTCATTAAAAAAATCCATATTCTTATGTGCATAAATAGAACTTTATCATTTTTTTTAATTAATTACTACAGTTTCTCATTAATGTCTTCTCATTCTATATGTTTGAAATCGTCAGGATTGAGACTACAGAAACACTACTAAAATAGTAACAGAAGGATCTGGTAGGAGGTCTGCTTCTCCATACACATTAGCATAAAGTAGGAGTAGCTCTCTCAGGATATCAGCAGAATCCCATTAATCTGCCCAAAGGAAAAAAAATAAAAGGAAAGTAAATTAACAACTCAGGACCTAAAACTTTACCAAAAGTAATCATTGTTCTCCTTTTTTTTTTTCCCTAGGAAGAATCCTTCCACCTCCTGCAGCACTAGCAATTTTCTCTTTAGCTCAATCACCAAAGCTTACAGTCACGTATACAGGTGTTGAACTCAGTGTGACTCCATCCTACGTCCCTTGCTTATCAATCCATGAAAACACCTCTTAGACGAAAACTTCAGTGCAGTTACAAGAATTCTTGTTCCACAAGTTGGTGGCTTTTTACTTCCTTGATTCACACATTTCTCTAAATACAATCTTTGGGTTCTGTAATCCTACACTGTCTTAGTTCTCGCTTTCCTCTGGTCTCTCCTCCAACCTGTCTCTTAAAAGATTCTTATTATTTGAGAAGTTATGGTAGTCCAATGAAGTTCCTGCTGACTGGAAAAGATGAAAAATAACCCCTATTTTTAAAAAGGGATAAAAGGAAGACTGCTCAGTCTCACATCTGTGCCTGGCAAGATCATGGAGCAGATCCTTCTGGAAGCTATACTAAGGCACATGGAAAATAAGGAGCTGATCAGTGACAGCCAGCATGCCTTCACGAAAGGCAAATCATGCTAGACAAATTTGGTGGCCTTCTGTCGTGTGGTTACAACGCTGGTGGAGAAGGCAAGAGTAACTGGTGTTATCTACATGGATGTGTGCAAAGCATTTGATACTGTCCTGCATGACATCCTTGTCTCTAAATTGGAGAGACATGGATTTGATGGATGGACTACTAAATGGATAAGGAATTGACTGGATGGCCGCAGTCAAAAAGTTGCAGTCAATAGCTTGATGTCCAAGTCTTGATCAGTGACGAGTGGCGTTCCTCAGGGGTTGGTACTGGGACTGCTGTTGTTAAACATCTTTGACGGAGACAGGGACAGTGGGATTGAGTGCATCTTCAGCAAGTTTGCTGATGACAGCAAGCTGAGTGGTGCAGTCGATGTGCTGGAGGGAAAGGATGCCATCCACAGGGACCTGGACAGGCTTGAGAAGTGGGCCCATGGAAACCTTATGAAGTTCAACCAGGACAAGTGTAAGATCCTGCACATGGCTCAGGACAATACCAAGCACAATACAGTCTGGGTAGAGAAGGAATTGAGAGCAGCCCTGAGAAGAAGGACTTCAGAGTTTTGGCTGATAAGAAGCTCAACACGAGATGGCAGTAGTAGAAGTATTTTAGTTGGAAGAGATGTTTAATATCACCCAGTCCAACTATTAACCTAGCACTGCTAAGTTACCGTTAAACCATGTCCCTCAGCACTATGTCTACACGTCTTTTAAGTACTTCCAGGGATAGCAACTCAACCACTTCCCTGGGAAGCCTGTTCCAATGCTTGATAATCCTTTCGATGAATAAATTTTTCCTAATATCCAATCTAAACCTCCCCTGAAGCAACTTGAGGTCATTTCCTCATGTCTTATCACCTGTTACTTGGGAGAAGAAACTGACCCCCACTTCCTACAACCTCCTTTCTGGCAGTTGTAGGGTGCAATAGGGTCTCAACCTTCTTTTCTCCAGGCTAAACAACATCAGTTCCCTCAGCTACTACTTGTAAGACTTGTGCTCTAGACTCTTCACCAGCTTTGTTGCCCTTCTTTAGTCATGCTCCAGTTCCTCAATGTCCCTCCAGTAGTGAGGAGCCCAAAGCTGAACACGGTATTTGAGTTGTGGCCTCACCAGTGCCAAGTACGAAGGTACAATCACTTCCCTAGTCTTTCTGGCCACACTGTTTCTGGTACAAGCCAGGATGCCATTGGTGTTCTTGGCCACCTGGGCACACTGCTTGGTCATATTCAGCTGGCTATCAACCAACGCCCCCAAGTCCTTTTCTGCCAGGCAGCTCTCCAACCAGTCTTCCCCAAGCCTGTAGCGCTGCATGGGGTTGTTTTGAGCCAAGTGCAGGACCCTTGCCTTTCTGAAGCTCATACCATTGACTTTGGCCCACTGATGCAGCCTGTCCAGATCCCTCTGTAGAGCCTGTCTACCCTCAAGCAGGTCAACACTCCCACCCAACTTGGTGTCATCTGCAAACTTACTGAGGGTGAACTTGATCCCCTCATTCATAAAGATATTAGAGAGAAAGTCCCCAGTACTGAGCCCTGGGGAGCACCACTTGTGACCAGCCACCAGATGGACTTAACTCCATTCACCACCACTCTCTGGTCCCAACCCTTCAGCCAGTTTTTCACCCAGCACAGAGCGTGCCCATCGGAGCCATGAGCAGCCAGTTTCTGCAGGAGAATGTTGTGGGAAACAGTGTCAAATGGAGTAACCTGGCATAGTGGGAATTGTCCCTGCCCATGGCAGGGGTTTGGAACTGGGTGATCCTAAGGTATCTTCCAACCCAAACTATTCTATGATTCTATAATTCTTTTCTCAGTCCTCACCTCCCATGTGGTTTTGCACAGGGCAGCTTTTTCTTCACTGAAGTTACCTCTTTGAGACATCAAAAAATTAAATCTCTAAGTATAAAATATGTTATGCAAATACTCTAGCTAAATTGTCCCATTTTATATTTTCCTGTGGGTTCAACGAACAGCATTATACCTGTTTTGAATAGTGAAACATATAATCCTCAAGGGTTTATATAAATACTGAAAGTACCATCCATGAGTCTCTCCTGAAACAGGAGGATGTAGATAATAGCTTGAGTGTCCTCAACTCTCAAATACAAATATAACTTTATTGAAATGACACCTCATTATGGATTCAAAATTTTGTGTCTCAGAAAGCTCTGTTCAAAGTATTCTCCCAGGGAAAAAAAAAAAAAAGAAAAGAAAAGCTGCAGAATAAAAAAAATAATATGTCTTTTCTGAATGATTAAAGTTGATTTATCTTAGAAAAATAATGCTTAAGGTTTTGGCATAATGAGACATTAAACATGAAATATTTCACAGGCCATTTGAGAGTAAGAAAGGTTTTATGTTACAAAAAATATTTAATATTTTAAGACACTGTTCTAAATAAAAATATTTTTATTTTATTCATGTATTTTCTTTTTTTTTTTTCTTCAAAATTTGCTTTTGATACTACTAGAAAGAAAAAATAAGGTGTTCAGATTCCTATGTTTCTGGAAAAAGAACTTTTCTGGAAAAAGAACTTTTTCAGGAAAAGAACAGGCCATACATTCTTCTTCTTTTTTCCAGTCATTTGTCAAGGTTGTAAAGTGTATGTAGTCTATGTCATCTCTGACCTATTCCATTCTGATAACAGAGTAGTTACATGAAGAAAAAGCTATAGATTTTAACATACTAACCTTCTTCAGAAAACTTTAAACACCTTGGTTTCTGCTTGACTGTGCACTGTGTCTTTCTTTCCTTGTCCTTTTTTCTCGGCATCAGTCTGTTGATCTTGATGGTGCTTGGGCTATATTTTAGTTTTGTGCTTGCTTAGCACTTAATCAGATCCCAGATTATTACATGCTCCTGTAAAACATGGTCCTACAAACAAATGAATAATAAAGAAGATGGCCTTTACAGGTAGCACTATTTGTTCAGCCTGAAAAGAAAAAAATTAGAGGATTATCATGATGAAATCTTTTTTTCATTTTCTTTTTTTATTTTTTTAAAGAAAGAAATATAGTATAGCTCTTATGTGATATGGAGCACTATCAGTGAAAAGTGGCATCATCCGGTTTATGTAGAATCATTAGTACTTCTTATGTATTTTACTAGATAAAAATGAAGAGCATACTATTCCTGATATGTTTAAACGTTTAGATTACAGTCTTTGAGACAAAGTATTTCCATTTTTTTTTCCCAGACATGCATTTCAAGCAGGTTCAGTGAATTTAAATTTCCTTTCTAAATTTCCCTTTCATTAAATTCCAAATATTTCCACAACTAAGTTCAACATTGGAATGAAAGAATAAAAAGGGGGAAAAAAAGGAATAAAAGTAAACCATGTCAGAAACGGGCACCAAATTCTTATCCCAAACTGTATTACTTAAAAGTATTACAGCAAACTTTATACTTGACCAAATGGATCTATTTCTCAGCTGATGTAACAGCTCCAAGCTTGGTGTATGCTCTGTTTCTTTACTCTTATGTCTTACAAACATATTTTCTCTTCTCCATCCTGACAGCTTTTTGAAACTTTATGTGTCTCCTTACTTTTTTAGTCTAATCTGTTCTCTATTGTTCCAGGCAGCTCTTCTGTATTACTAAGAACATGGAAGAGATTCAAACCCTTCTACATATGTGGATCTTTTATTCTTTTCTCAATAATGAATATAGTGCTCAGGAAATTGAGATGCTAATAATCCTGACTTGAACCTGAGGTAACAAGAACAGGTGTGCACCTATCTCCAGAGGACTGCTGGCAATTCACTTCATACCTGGCTTGGCATGCTTGTCTCTAGACCTGGACTTCTGAAGACAGACTGCCAATCCTTTCACATTGGCTAGTATGAAGAAACAGAGAGAAATTTGGGGTTTGAACAGTCTAAAATTATGAGTCTCAATGTGATCCAGTCATGATCTGAATTGAGGCTGTAAAGAATTAAAAGGTAGTATATTAACCTACAGCATCAGTAAGTTCCTGGTGCTTGCTGTTCTGAAATTTTAGAATACTAAACTAGTCATTTGAATTCAATCTTACAGCTCTAAAGCTTTCATTATTTGGGCTCCAGACTTAAATTTGTTTGACTCCAGGGATTTCTAATTGCTGAATAATTGATATCTATTGGCATATGAGTTAAAAGCACATTCTTGGTTTCATCCCAAGACATTCTCCTATCTGGGTTAAACACAACCTTAACTAGACAAGCAATCCTGGCTAAAAAAATCTCTGCTCTGCTTATCTTATCTATTCTATCTTACTTTAGTAAGCAGCAACACTCTCTCCTCTGAAAAGCTCATAGCACACACAAGCATAAAGCGTAAAAGCTGAATTCTAATCTTGATATTATATCTTTGTATACCATGCTTTTCTTCTTTCTCTTTTATTTCTTTCCAGCAGAAAATAAATTCACCAAACACACTTAAAATGTTCTCCAGTGGCGTATTTTCTTTTCTCATGTAAGAGTTTTTCTGCTAGGAATAGGAGTCAAGGGGCCTGATTCTTCATTGCCAGGGCCCTCCTTTTCATAGTTTTAAAATGGGAAAAAAAAAGAGGAAATGCACTGTAAGAATATTATTTTACACCAACTCTACCCGAGTGTAATTCACTTTGCTGCTGAAGATTAAAGTTGAATAATAGAAATGTTTTCATGAAAACTAGGATACCATGAACTTCTTTTCACAGGCAAGAATCTGCTTTTGACAGCATAAATAACTTCTAAAGTAGTATCCATGGTTTTATTCTTGCCAGATGATGTAAACTAATGAAAAGAAAAAACTCTTCAGACGGAGTCCAACTTCCATGATAAACCAATCAACTTGCACTTCTGTCCACTCTAGATACAACACAAATTTTGGACTTTGGAGTATTGTCTTTATGTCAGAGACAATTGGAAAGTTTTGCAAATTGGTCAATGCAGAAATTAGTAGCACAGAACCTACAACCATTACAAAAAGCAAAAATCATAAAGGGTTTAGATTGGGGATGTTCTAGGTGTTAAAAAAAAGTACTCATCTAATCTAATTCCTTTCAACATTCATATCTAACCGATATTTATTATTATCTCATATTCACTATTGATTTTTAAACTAAGTGTTGTGACCTTCACAACTCAAATGAGCTCTTAGCATGGACTTGTAATTGACACGTTAATGAGCACTACTTCACAGTCTCTAATAGTACAAAAGAAAAGGTGATTGGAAACTAAGGAAGAAAATTCTTGCTTAGTTGAAATAACCATCTCTGTAACAACATGGACATGTTCAACCACTATATCAACAGCATGTTTGAAGTAGACAAGTTATTATTGAAAGTCTGAAATGACTTGTTAAAATATGGTTGTCTTTGGAAAAACCAACAATTTAAAAAAAAATAAATCTACAAAATAAAGTTTTAAAACTGACTAGTTGGGTTTGGGACTAGCGGATTGGGACTCATAGATTTCCAGGTCAAATCTGGAATGACTGAATGGGAAAATGATGGTTGCAGAACAGAAAAAAATCTCAGCCAAATACTCATGTGCTTTGAGATCCTTCCTTCAGGAAGGAATTCTTCTCTGTAGTGAGGTCTCTGTACATCAATGAAAAAACATTTGGTGATTTGCTGTGCTCTGTACAGCTGGAAGAAAAGAACAGCTTTTTTACTGAATTCTGCTCTCATGCAAATCTGGGATTGAATCGTGCTAACAATTTAAAAAAATATATTAAAAACTATGACATAAAATATTGCAAGAACTCATTCTACATAAAATGACAGTATGCAGTTGAGTAGTGTGTTTCATGTGATTGATTTTGTTCTCCAAAATTTGCAGATGGAGTGGCAGGTGTCACCAAGGGAGAGGTCCTGTAGAGAGGGAAGATCTACTTAGTATCTTCAAAGGACGAACACGGTGAAGATTGTTTTATTTGTGTTGTCTCTAGTGTGTAAAGTACAGCATATGCTAGCAAAAGAACTTTCTCTGAACATTAGACATCAAAACCAATTATATGTATTGTGTTGAGCAATTTCTCTGGCTGGACCGTGTAAACTGAAGGGCACAGCTTTTCAAACATTGCACTACTTGGCCAAACTTCAAAGGTGAGTCAAGATGTGGTTTCAAAGAAGTGAGAAATAACTGACTGCTGGTATATTTCAAAACAGTGTAATATCAACTCCCAGGTGCTGGCAGAGGATGGGAGCACAGAGACATAGGTGAGCATCTTGGAAGTTTTTCTTCACTGCACAGGAGGCAAGAATCTAAGGAGGAAAACAACAAAAATATAAATGCAAAACAATGGAATAACTATGCAAGCAGAAAAAAATACAAAATTATTACTTCACAGAGCATTGCATTATTGAGAAAATATCTGTAAAATTCAAACAGCATTGCCTTTCACTTACCTTGTAACAGAATAACTTCGATGGTACAGCAGCCTATCAAATGTAGCATAGCAAAATAGTATCGTACAGTCATTTGAGGAATTCACTGATGTTTCTGGCATGCTATCTTGTGTTCATCAGTGGGGAAAGAGAATATCACCATCCAGCACTCTCTTATTCTGCTAAATAGAAGAGAATCAGTCTGTTCCTTGCTCCTGAGGCCAGGTGACCAGACTGCCTCATGCTTACACTCTTCTCATGCCTATTCCCTATAGAGAAGACTGGCAGCCTCCACATTAGTCAGCAATTGTCTCTGTGTCTCTTCTGACCCAAGCCATGCCCCTGAAGAACTAAAGTATGATTTTTTGTGTATTTTTTTTTCCAGTTCAGATTGTCAAAAATCTGCGTTACATCATACAGAACTGGTGTTTTTATAGCATTAAGCTGAAGGTATATGTTAGGTATCCTAGGATATAAGGTTGTGCAAAGACTACTGGGGTAGCATTGAAGAACTGTTGAGTGAAAAGTGAAGCAAATCCAGTGCAGGGTCATTCATACTGGTTTCAGGAGCAGTCCTTGAAGTGAACTATATCTGGAACCATGCTCAGGATTTGTCTTTGAGAAAGTTCATTGGAGCACTCTGAGGGAATGAGCTGACAGTTAATCATGGTGGATCACTGGGGACCAAGTGCTTACACTTACTCCCTGTAGGTTTTTTTTTGTTCAGCAGCCTAGACATGCCTTGACATTTGTAAGGCCCTGAAATACATTATTTAGCTTCCATATAATAATTAATTTTGGCTTCTTGGAAATGGTTACTTCCAGAAAATACATGGTAAAACAAGTTACCTGAATAAACTAATTACTCAGCCTATTTATATTTTTTTATATACATAAGGAAAGAGTTTGAGTATAACTTCACATATCCAGACAGTCATAAAGACAATGGGAAATGTCATTTTTCCCTTAGGCACCTCTCAGCTCAGAGTCGCTCACTTTCACAGACTTTTCTTCTTGCTCACATGGGGTGGACTGATCTGTTGCTACTGGAGCTCTGCTTTGGGCTGGAGGAAAAGGAACCTGGTTTCCTGTTGGTTTCTCTGCTCTTCTGTTTCCTTTGGTCTAATGTGCCCTGTCCTTCACCTGCTACAGAATAAAAGAAAGTCCATGATTAGAAACTTATATTTTTCACTCCTTCTTCTACCCCTTTGCATGATTTTCCGTATCATTAGTTCCACTCTCGCTAGTCTTCCACTCTTCATTGCAAACACAGGGGAAGGGAACTAGAGGAAAGGCAAGGAGAGGAGCAGAGGAATTTAGTTACAGGTTTTACAAAAATATCTTTAATATGTGTTTCTATCATAACTACCAGAATGTAAGCCTTTACCCATGTTAGTGAGTATTTGAAAATAATGAATCTCTTCTGTGCCACAACTGACATTGGATTTTTGCAGATAATATGCAGAAGCTGAATAAATAAGTTTGATTGAAGGTCATAATTCTGATGGGATTGGATTTCATCAATTTTAAAAGGTTCCATAAATAAAACTTCACTAAGAAAATATCATCTTGGGTGGATAATTTTAATTTTAATTCTTTCTAAAAGTGGAAAAAACGGTGCACAATATAAAGGAAGGAAGAAGAATAAAAGTTTCTTCTGGAAACTTCATCAGCTGAATGAATCTCTTGATTCATTTGATGGATTGCTGTATGCTGAATAGGCGCAGACATATTTTCCGTTGTTTTGCTTCTCGGTGAAATATTTATTTTTTTTTCCCTAAAACTCATTACATGAAAAGCAAGAACCTTTTTTGTCCTAACACAGCATACAAAAATAAGGATAACTTTTTAAAAGCTTACATTCATTTAAGAAAATACATAACCTATCCATGTTGCCTAGGTTCACAAGTTTCTAGAGTGGTTAGTGGGATGTGGGATTTTTGCTCCCCTGGGCTAGTACCATGTGATAAAATTAAACAATTCCACAAAATAATGATCTTCAGCTCCTTCATAACTCCAGACATCTCTTTCCTCCCCTTCTTCTCCCTGTTCCCCAAAATACAACACAAATAAAGTATATAGATTAGAAAGCAGATTGTTGAGGCTAGAAAAAAAAAATGGTAAAAGATGACTCTGAGAAGATGCAGTAACAAACACAGCGGAATCATAGCCTAGAAAGTACAGGGCATTCCTCTCTATACTGATCGCCAAATAAAATTGCATCTCTTAATATGATTCTTTATGGTCTTCTACAAACAACTAAACAAATGTGTGTTTGAGCAGATTTAGAGGTAAATATATCATAAATCATGCCAGCTATTGTTTGTGCATTTCTGTGCCCTGTTGTGACCAGCCCACAGTTCTTCTAAGGACAAATTGCCAAGATCTGATGAGAACTAAATTACTTTAGTGAAAACTAACTTTTTTTTATTTTTCCTGGACTAGAACATTTTTGTCAGTGTCTACAAACAAATGCCTAGTATGTAAGAAGGAGATCTAAACACCCATTTTACCAGCAATCTTTTGCCAAGTGAAACTAATCTGAGTGACCAGAAATAAGATAATTTAAAAATTAAAAATGTGCTTGATTCATAAGTCTAGTGGTGATAAAATGGAGTTTATGAGGACTAATATTTCCTATGACTTTTTAAGTAACTCATTTTCTAGATTTATGATATCATATGCATATATTTTATATAAGAATGGATCAAAATAGCAAAGAGGACAAAATTTTGGGGATCTCAAACAATTACAAAAACAGAACTGCAGTTTCCTAACTTCATTGTGCTCTGTGTCATTGTCCTCTGTGCTCTGTTTGGCTACTAACATCTTTCAATCACAGAATCACAGAATGATATAGGGTTGGAAGGGACCTCTGGAGATCATCTAGTCCAACCCCCCTGCCAATGCAAGTCCACCTAGATTGCAGAAACTTGTCCAGGTGGGTTTTGAATGTCTCCAGAGACGGAGACTCCACCACCTCTCTGGGCAGCCTATTCCAGTGCTCTGCCACCCTCAAAGAAGTTCCTCCTCATGTTTAGATGGAACTTCCTATGTACAAGTTTGTGTCCATTTCTTCTTGCCCTGTCACTGGACACCACTGAAAAAAGACTGGCCCCATTCTCCTGACACCCACCCTTTAAGTATTCGTAGGCGTTGATCAGATCCCTCCTCAATCTTCTCTTCTCTAGACTAAAAGGACCCAAGTCCCTCAGCCTCTCCTCATAGGAGAGATGCTCCAGGCCCTTAATCATCTTTGTAGTCCTCTGCTGTAGCCTCTCCAGCAGTTGCCTGTCCTTCTTGAACTGGGGAGCCCAGAACTGGACACAGTACTCCAGATGGGGCCTCACCAGGGCAGAGTAGAGGGGCAGGATGATCTCCCTTGACCTGCTGGCCACAGTCTTCTTGATGCACCCCAGGATGCCATCTGCCTTCTTGGCCACAAGGGCACATTTTGGGTTTATGGTCATCCTGTTGTCCACCAGGACTCCCAGGTCTTTTTCCTCAGAGCTGTTCTCCAGCAGGTCAGCCCCCAACCTGTCCTGGTGCATGGGGTTATTCCTTGCCAGATGCAGCACCCTGCACTTGCTTTTGTTGAATTTCACCAGGTTCCTCTCTGCCCAACTCTTCAGCCTGTTCAGGTCTTGCTGTATGGTGGCACAGCCTTCTGGGGTGTCAGCCACCCCTCCCAGTTTTGTGTCATCAGCAAACTTGCTGAGAGTACATTACATCCCTTCATCCAGGTCATTGATGAACATATTGAAGAGGACTGGACTCAGTACTGATACATATATCAGTACCCTAATATATCAGGGTATTGGACTTTGAATAATGATTGAGTAGGTATGCTACATCTTTGGCTGGCTACCTGATTAAAAATGCATTTTTATGAAACTAAGTACCATATGAAAAAAGATTCAAATGCTTTGGACTTCTTTAAGCTGACTAGAACCATGTTAGCCCTTGTCCAGGAAACTGTTTCTCTAATTCAGCCAGTGTAATCAAGGTAACACTCTGCATCTTAGTAGGGCTTGTTGCATTCAGTACATCTCTGTCGCAGTTCTTTCATTTAGGACTGACCTAATCCACCCAGTCATTTTACTGCATATTCTAGTCCTTTAGAGGAGGTCTGTTTTGTTTTGTTTGGTTTTGTTTTGTTTTGTTTTTCCCCTCTTAATGACTATGCAGAAACCACATCAAAGATAAATAGAACAATTATGGGAAAAGGCAAAGTATGAAAACTATTCTTCCAGTTTGTTTTATGACACCTAAATGGTCTATCTTCCATCATTTTCTCTCTTTATTTTTCAAAGAATATTGCACATGCTATAGGTTTGATTCCAAACCCAAAGTCTGACAGGATTCGAACAGTAGCCAAGAACTGGAGTTACTTTGCACATAATGAATAGATACCTCTGTTTGTCTTATTAATACAACAAATGGTCCACTTTAACAAATGTGCCACCACCTGCTGCTTAAACAAACACCTAGTCACAATTTCATCTGAGATACAGCAATCTCTGTTGATTGTCATATGAAAAGTATTTGACTGCAACTTAAGAAAGAGAGGGTGAGTCTAGAAACACAAGACAAATGTTTAGGAAAACAGACAAGCTATACCCTTATATATATATTTCTTTCAAGGAAAGCAAAGGAGAACAGAATAAAGCTAAGCAACAGATGAATAAAATCAATATGAAACTTAATACTAGGCCAAAAAAGAAAAATGATAAATATTTGCTTCATATATTCATATATCTCAGTGGGTTTCCTTTCAAAATTAAAACTCAAATCAAAACCCACTAAAATAGAGAAGAAAAATTGATACCTTGTGAACAATAAAAACTCTGGTCTGACACATCATCTCAAAAGGAAACAATAACTATATATTCATGTGATAAGAACAATTTCCTTATATTTATGAACTGAGAAATATGATTGAAATAATGTCTTGCCAGGCTTTCAATAAGAAACAGTTGTCTTGCAGAAAAGTGACATAATTTGTGGCAGCTTCAAGATGGACTAAACTTTTTATTTCATTTAAAAAAAAAACTATAGAACAAAGCGTAATTATGATTTGCTGCCTAACTATTCGTAATTATAATACCAGGCTCCATAACAATTCACTGGGAACAAGAATGAACACCCTAAGGCAGATTTTAGCAGTCCCTGCTTCTTTCACACCTTGATGTGGTGGGATGTTCAGCGAATCAAACAGTTGAGGTTGGCATGGACCTCTGGAGATCGTCTAATTCAGCTTCCTTGCTCAAGCAGAGTCAACTTGAGCAGGTTGCTCAGGACTACAAAGGCCTGCAGTGTCAGGACAAGGGGCAATGGCTTTAAGCTGGAGAAGAGCAGATTTAGACTGGATGTTAGGAACAAGTTCTTTACTATGAGGGAGGTGGAACACTGGAACAGGTTGCCCAGGGAGGTGTTTGAGGCCCCTTCCCTGGAGATATTCAAGATGAGGCTTGACGAGGCCCTGGGCAACCTGGTCTAGTTGGGGGTGTCCCTGCTGACTGCTGGGAGGTCAGACTACCTTACCTTTGGAGGTCCCTTCCGACCTGGACCATACTATGATTCTATGACTCTATGACTGTGCCCAATCAGGTTTTCAGCATCTCCAAGGATGGAGACTACAACCACCTGTCTGGACAACCTGTCCCAGTGTTTAACCACCTTTACCTAATACAGCATTCAGCATGTACTAATCCATAGCATGTAAATTAAAGAGTAATCAAACTCCAAGCTGCTAAAGGTGGCTTATATGAGTTCTTGGGTTATATTACATCCTTTTGAATCATCCATAATATTAATTTATAATCACAAAAACTTCCGAGTAAAATAAAACACAACTCTGTGATGTGGAAGGGTCATGATTTTCCTGTGATTTTTACCTTCCTTTTTTCTTATAGCTGTAATACATTTTGTCCGTTTACTTCCCTACTCCTCCCCAAAGTGTCTTGTTTCTCTGCATCCTCTTTGCTTCTTACT
Source organism: Tringa tobata (assembly GCA_033628505.1). Lineage (NCBI taxonomy): Eukaryota > Metazoa > Chordata > Aves > Charadriiformes > Scolopacidae > Tringa > Tringa tobata. The sequence continues at coordinate 33,908,252 of JAHREE010000279.1, forward strand.
CCTATTCCTCCTTCTCACTCCTCATTGTGCTTTATCGCTCTTCTTCTTTGTCTGTTGAACAGCTCTCTGTCTTTCAATTGTCATTGTCATGATAAGCATTTTGAAAGCATTTTACAAAAAGGATTTGCTTCACAATATTTCCTAAGCTGTGTGGATTTGTACATGTCAGAATGATGTCTCTTGCTGCCGTTCCTCTGCCACTGCTGTATGCTATACCTTAAAATTTAGCTCCTGCAAGCCAAGCTTTTCCTATTTAATCAGTTCATAGTCTACCATTGCATCACCTTGATCTTTTTTCCTGACTTTTTTTCTCCTTTGTTCATATTTGAACGGAAAATTAATGTAAAATTTCTTTCTCCATATCACAGTTCGTCAATTGATTATATTCTCCTCTCACCACTTTCATTGTACATCAAATGTAAAAGCCCAGCAAGGAAATCTATTTCTTACAGATACATCAAATGCTTCAAACTAACCCTTCCATTTAATATACAGTGCAGAGGGTTTGAACTCTGCAGCTCCCCCAGGGGAACTAACCAGAAGTTCTGCATAATGCTTAAGAAGTGTCACAGTAGAAGTAACATAGCTGAGCTCTGCTCCTTAACAAACTTTCTAAATATTGTGCTTCTCTCCTAACTCTTATTCCAGAAAAACAGTTGTGTTTTCTTTTTTTTTTTTTTTTTTTCTCCTCTTGCAGGGGGAAGGAAGGGGAGCAATAATTTCTGTTTGGTTTGTTTCATATACGCACCAATAACTTTGAGCATATTTTTTCACCTTACAGAGACTTTCACTCTTTGTTTCCTGTTCCAGAATGACCTTTCTTCTACCTACCCTATTCCCCTTCAGCCCTTTCTTTCTTTCCTCATTCTACAAGAAATTCAGATTGTGTTGGGTAAAATTCAGCTGATTCAAATAAGTACTTTGAACTTAAATTAAACTGTTGAACTGGGCTCTATTCCAGTTGTCTGTGCACAAGGACAGATCAACATGCAGAAATAACAAAGAAAACTACAGCTTTTCTGTACTTTCTCCCACAACAATGGTTTATCTCTCACACAAAAAGATTAGTCGGTTGTCTCAAAGGATTAATTTCATTTAACTTTAGTTCCCCAAAACTGTGCACTGAATCTAAGCTATCTATCCTGGACCCCTCTGTAGTTGATGAAAAGAGATTGACACGTCCTGAGAACAGTTTAGATGGGCTGTTAATCCCTGTAGGAGTGTCCCTACTCTTAATTGAGTACCTAGGCTTGTTTGATGCTAAATTATTACATGGCTAAAGCTAAATGAGATAAATTTTATGTGTATTATCTCCAGACACGGCATTAGCGTTCACTGTTTGCTGTGCTGTACATTGTGACTCCAGGTCATTCTGTAGCAAATTCCAATATGTACTATTTATTGAGAGAAAAAATAAGGAAAAAAATATTATATATATATGTATGTAAAAGCACAAGATAAATATAATTAGATCTACCTATTTGATTCTACCTGCTAGCTGCAAAGCAGAATCACAGAATCGCAGAATCTCAGAATCACAGAATCTTCATGGTTGGAAGGGGCCTTTGAGATCATTGAGTCCAACTTTATACATATTTAAATTAAAAAAAAAAACCAACACTTAATGAACTTCTTGTTACAGTCCCAATCCTAGAGCCCTTGCAGACTTCAAACTACTGTTAGTTTCAGGAAGCTCAGGTACCCCAATGAGAAGGTGCAGGGCATCCCCTCCTTTCCAGGCCCTACTGACTATTTCCCTTGGGCAGTAAGTTTACTTTCTTGCATGCTATTTTTTTTGCTGTACACTGTAGTGCAATCACTTTGGTACGAGATCCTGGACTGAAATGAAAAATTCAAGCCATTTTAGCCCAAATGGACACAAATCTGAGACATTCTCTTATAAACAGCTTTCCATCCACTGGAGATTTTTATTTGTTCCACTGTTTTGTTTCCTCAATAAACAGAGTATTTTGGCTTAACTGTTGGAAAGAAAGCAGGTTACAGGCAAGAGATAATCTGCAAGGAATATATTATGTATAAAAATAACAACAACAACAACCTGTATGGGCCCTTAGTAATTGCTGTCATCTAAAAATCTCTCCACACAAAATTATTGCTTTATTGAGACATGGAGAAGTGGACAAAAAGGGGGAAGAAGCAACTTCTCATGCATGAAATTAAATTTTTATATAAGAAATAAATAATGTTTCCTATGTTTAATATCTCAGTTTAATTATTTAGTCATAATCAAAATGAACAGGAATGGATTCTGTAGCCTTAAATTCTTAACAAAGCATAAAGATGCTTTACTTATACTGGGCCAGCTCTTAACAGTGAAATATTGGGGAGTTTACAATATAATTAAAGCAGAAATCTTGAAAGTTAGTAGGAAGTATATAATACCTTGTAAAGCAGACAATAGTTCCCAAAATATCCATGACACTTTGCAATGCCTTTATAATGCCCTACAGGTCATGTTGCCTTTATACCATTCTTAAAAGGAAAGTGTTGGATTTTTAGTGAGAATAATACATTTTATTTCTGTGGCATATATCTTCTAACATAATCAACACATTTTCCCCCAGATGCAAACAAAAGACCATCTCTAAGGCGTCAGTGTTATTTTGTAAGGAAGAGAAAATTCTGAGGATGATTTTTTTCTGAGGTGCCTGTGAATTCTGAAACTTATGTAGTTTGGGAGAACTGATGCTGGGAATTTTGCATTGTGCATTTAATATTTGAACATTAAAGGCAGTGGAAATTTTCATTTACTACAGAGATGCATTTTCTTCTGAGTATTTTGGGTGTCATCTAGGTTTTCCATATTTTCCCCTATATATAATTTTTTTTTTAAGACTGCCAAAAAAAATATCAGAAGCTTTAGATTATAGACACTTAAAAAGTACATAGTCTTAATTTCATAATGTATTTCTTTTTTTTTTTCAGATCAAGACCTGGAAGGGTGAAAATTTAAACATAATCTTATTATTTTGAAATGACTGAAATTTTTTCTAGGCTTATCTAGCTAAGAAAAAATTCCATCAAAACCACAAAGTTAAACAACAGGGAGAGACCTCCTGGGTGAAAAACAAACAAAACAAAACAAATCATTTCAGTGTTTTCAAAGCCAGCATGGCACATAAAGTCTTCCACAGATCTATCTAATTCTGTATTAAACACAATTTCTTTTTTGCTTTAATCCTTCCGTTGAAAACCTACATATTTTACTGTAGCACTTGTAACTCCACGTGAAGTTAAAATTACAGGGGATTTGTTGTTGTACATGCACAAAATATTGTTCAAGTGAAAAAAAAATTCTTCAATAATTCATCACTTGTAGAGTTAGTCTTCTTATAAATATCATAACAGGAATTCTCCAAGACCACTTGGTTAAATCTGTGAAGGAAAAATAGAGATGGAAAGAAAAGGAAATCCTGCCAGAACAAAGTTGGTTAAGAAGAGTAGGTATTTCAGGAGACAGGAAAATCCATGACTTCGCACATGAAGAGATGGTTCCTTTGTGACATACACTGTATACTAAATAACGATATCTAGGAATGATGGCAAACTTGAGAGCCTTTAAATATCACAGGACCATGAGATCTGTAGTAAGACCAAAACCTCCTTTAATATATGGCACAGTAAAGGAATCAGAAAGATTATTCATTTTGAGAGAACAGTCTCTGGAAAATATACAGTGGAATCTGACCTATAAAGAGCTCTGTGATGACCTATTAATCTGTCAATATTGAGAAGATGTGGAAATTGGAATAAGAAGGACAGTATTCATTGGGGTGAGACTGGGTGAGGATGTATAGAATATCATATGTGACAGTTTACATTTCAGTACATCACACTGAAAAACTCATCTTTTTAAAAGACTGTAGAAACTGAATAAATGCTGACATTTGTCTAAATTCTCTTACTCTGAGAATATCTACTCTTACACTGCCTAGGATAGAAATGTCTAGAGGATATAAACTTTTACTTCGGCTCTGAGACATAAGACAGCTGTTAATGGTCTAGGCTTAGCAAGAATTTTACCACGAGTATTTTATTGCTTAATTGCCAACAATAGGCATTTTCTAACCCACAGTGCAGTATGTGGCTCTAACCACTGTCAGAAATGCCTGTTTAAATCTAGTGCATTCCGCATTTTCCTATATTCTTATTTAAATTTATTTATCCACAGGGTGGTACCAGGTGATAAGTTACAGCATAGTCACATACTAGCCCCACTAAAATTTTACTGCTTTTTATGCCTGTCTTCTGCCAGCAAACGTTACTCAGAGGTCTGTCAATGGTAACCATCACCTTCATCTTTCTAGAACAACGATGACTCCTTCATGACTATATAATAAAGATAGTTTTTTTGGATATATGTAGCTGCTTCCAGTACATTAATAGTTTTCAGTGTTACCATGTAAACTATGTCATTCATTTACTTCAATAAAATAGTAATTTCATGAAGGCAATGTAGGCAGTTTGACAGAGAAGCAGTTGTTGGATGTGAAGTACTGAGTCACAATTATTTTTACTCTCTTTACAGTAACCAACAATCTATCAGGTGTTATACAGAAGTAAGAAACTCATCCATTAAGGAGGTGGTAATAGCAAAGATTTTCTCCAGATAATTCTGCTTTTGGGATGCTAGTTTGCTTGTTTCTGTGTATTAATCTAGTGACTGCATAATATAAAGTACCTGAACAGTCCTGAGAAATAAGAAGTGCAGACCTCTCAGAAGTTTAGGCAACAGCAAGCTACAGGATCTGTATCCCTTCCATTTATTTCCAAGAATCCCACTGTTTTGGTTTCTCTTGAAAGAAAAAAATACCTACTGCCATTTAGGATGAAAAGAACAGGTAGCTATGACAAAACACATATTCTCCCAAAAGCGCTCCTATGAAAAAGAAACTAGAAGCCATGCTAGATAAAACATAGAGCATTTCAAATGGCAGTAGCTGTCTATGTGGGAGAAAATGAGTGAAACCCTTAAAGTTCTTCCAAGACCACTATAAATGATTAAATCATTTTGTATCTATCGTGATTATTAGAATACCTCCAGGCTTTAATCATCATGTTAGATGCCTAAATAGATGCCTAAAATTCTGTCTTTCACCATAAAAGGACTCAGGGTTGGTCAGAGCCTACAGGCAGATATTCCTAGACTTTCTTTTTATAATGAGATTCACATAGCAAAGGGAAAAAAAGAAGGAAAAAAAGACAAGGAAAAAAGAAAAAAAAAAAGAAAAAAAAAAAAAAAGAGAGAAGAAAAAAAAGAGAAACTCTCTGGGCCATGCCTAGAGAGTTGTGATTGATGGGGCGAAATCCAGTTGGCGGCCGGTCACCAGCGGTGTCCCTCAGGGCTCAGTTTTGGGGACAGTCTTGTTTAATATCTTTATTGATGATCTAGATAAGGGGATTGAGTGCACCCTCAGTAAGTTTGCAGATGACACCAAACTAGGTGGGACTGTTGATCTGCTTGAGGGTCGCAAGGGTCTACAGAGGGATCTGGACAGGCTTCATCAGTGGGCCAAAGTCAATGGTATGAGCTTCAGAAAGGCAGATTGGATCAATGGGATGAGGTTTAACAAGGCCAAGTGCCGGGTCCTGCATTTCAGTCACAACAACCCCAGGCAATGCTACAGGCTTGGGGAAGAGTGGCTGGAAAGCTGCCCAGCAGAAAAGGACCTGGGAGTGTTGGTGGACACCCGGCTAAACATGAGCCAGCAGTGTGCCCAGCTGGCCAAGAAAGCCAACAGCATCCTGGCCTGTATCAGGAATAGCGTGGCCAGCAGGAGTAGGGAAATGATCATGCCTCTGTATTCGGCACTGGTGAGGCCTCACCTTGAGTACTGTGTTCAGTTCTGGGCCCCTCACTATAGGAAGGACATTGAGCTGTGGAGCGTGTCCAGAGGAGAGCCACCAAGCTGGTGAGGGGTCTAGAGAAGAAGTCGTATGAGGAGAGGCTGAGGGAACTGGGCATGTTCAGTCTGGAGAAGAGGAGGCTGAGGGGAGACCTCATTGCCCTCTACAACTACCTGAAAGGAGGTTGTAGAGAGGTGGGTGTTGGCCTCTTCTCCCAAGGGAATAATGACAGGACCAGAGGAAATGGTCTAAAGTTGCATCAGGGGAGGTTTAGGTTAGATACTAGGAAGAATGACTTTACTGAGAATGGTCAGACAGTGGAACAGGCTGCCCACGGAGGTGGTGGAGTCACCATCCCTGGAGGTATTTGAGAAATGTGTACACATGGCTCTTCAGGGCATGCTCTAGTGCCCAAGATTGTTGGTTTGTGGGTGGATGTGATGTGGTGGGGTGTTGTGTGTGTTGTTGGTCTGCTGNGCACTTGATACAATTTTGTATATATTTTATTATTTTCTTATTAATATTATTATATTTTTATTTTATTAATAATATTTTATTAACATAGTTTAGTTTCTTCTTCAATTCATAAGTGTCTCTCACTCTCTCATTCACCTTGAGGTTAAAGAGAACATCAGGCATTGGTTTTGGTGCCCAGTCCAGCCCAAACAGGCACAACACAAATGAAGATGGGTTTATAAAGAATTTTCTCCTGCCAGCCACATTCTTTTCTAACAAGTCTTTTCTCCAGTACAGTTGTCAGTCATCTCAGTGGCTTTCTTAGGCACAATAAACCTGCAGTCCGCAGGACAGCTCTCTGCATCAGTTTGAGGGCCTGGCTGCCTGACCTCTGCTAATGCTGTCCAAGACCTCTGCTCCTCTCAGCAGTTTCTCAGTCTCTGCATGAGCTCTGAATTCCTAGTTCTTCCTAGGATGGGTCCACAGGTTCTTCACCCACACTTTCTAAGCTCTGCAAGTTTCTCTGACTGAAGAAGCTGAGTTACATGGGAAGGACCAACCCTCCAGTGGTTTCACCTGACTTATTCTTCTTCAATTAACATATTATTCAGGTTTAAAATGAACATATCAAGTATGTTCCGGTTTACTTTCCCTTCTTCTCCCTTGCAGAACATATAACTTCCAGAAAAACAGCATTCTAGACTGAGGCACTACTGTAGTGGTGAAGGGAAAACATAGTAAAGCTGTAGCTGGACTACAATACTGTTGAAATATTAGTAAGTCGATGGTGTCTGTATCCAGCAGCAGAAGAGGAGGTGTCCATAATGATCAACATCATACAGCTTTAGAAAAAGAGATGATGAAGCTGGAAGAGATGTAATTCCTGAACTAAGAGCAAGGACTTGCATTTGAGTAATCCATTATGAAAGGAAGATTTTGCCTGACAAAGCAGTCCCAATTATTTTATGTGATACAAAGTGGGAGCTAATTAGATGCTCAAATTATTTATACAAATTAAGCAAAAGCCAAAACTCTAAAGGGGGTAATTAAATTTATTTGAAATTAGTATTTCATTGAAGAGGCCTGGAGAGATGCCAATGGCAGCGTACCTCCCTCAGAAAGCCTGTTCTGCACTATTCTGTGAATCTGATGGATGCTCAAATGGTTCAGAAGTTACAAGTTTCTTAAAGCAAAAAATATAAACCCATGAAGGATTCACTGTTTGTATTTGTATTTATACTTCCTATATATGTTCAGCCAGCAACAAATGGCGTCAAGGGATTATGGAGAGAAAAAACTGTAATTGAGGAAACAAGGAGAAAAACATTCACATCTTTCTCAACAGGGGTTTAATTTTAATGTTAAAGTTACCATTGTAATGCTACAGCTATATTGTGGCCTAGATACAGTTTTGATTAAAGGCTGTGCCTATTACACATTTCTGCAGGGATGTGTCTAATAGCCACTATGGCTCAAGATAGAACTATGCGCCCTACCTTTTTCCAGTTGATGCAAACAACTTGTGCTAATATATGTCTGTAGCAAATTATAGCAATTCTTCTCACCCTTAGTCCATCAGGAGTAAAACCAAGACTTGATCTATCCTTTTCCCCCTCCCTAAGATCATTCTTCTTTTACTTTCTTCACAGAAAAAACGTTTGCAGTGGCAATTCTCATCAGCTCTCATGCTCCTGCAGATGTATTTAATACAGATTATAAAACAAAAGTAGAGGACGTTCTCACCAAGGAAAGCAATGGCTGCAGTTTTGTGATTCTCAAGTCTTGTCACTCCACAAGTAATTCTGGAATTTCCTGTAGAATTGTGCAATTAACAATTTTATGACTTTATAACATGTTACATTATTAAATCAGAAAATATCTATGCTTTCTGAATACAAAGAAAATTTTGAGAGACAAGATAACTTCCAAAATTTTAAATTTCACATGATAGTTAATTTGAAAGGAGAATACACTTATAACTGTCAGAAGAAAATGTGAAAATTATTTTTCAGCATTTTGATGAGAAAGAAGAAGGAAGAAAGAATCCTTTTTATATAGACTTGGGATAGTATAAGAGGAAAATCGGTAGTTCTGAAAAATGAGAAGCAAGTTTTTTGCATCCTAACAGAAGCTAGAATATCTTCTCTACTGCATAAAATCAAACCAGAATCCCTTCCAAAGTACTGGTTGTTTACCCAAAACAGTACTTGAAATCAAAAATTTGAAGACTTAATTTATCTAAGGTACTACTTAGCCACCCCTTTATCCTTTTTCCTCATTTTCCTCATTTCCTCCTGTTTTCTTGATTTGTATCATAGTAACTCCTAGAAATCCCACTGTACCACTTGCTCAAATCCCTTTGCTCAGACTCAGAAAAAAAAAGTTAGTTCTTACTCTAATTAATCTATTCTTCACCATTTCCTTTTTATGCCATTATTAAGTATAGGTCCTTATACTGTGGATCTCTAATAAACCTGTAAAACTGTTGGTGGGATCTAGGACTATGCAATCTGAAAAGATTATTTTTGGATTAATAAATGTTACTTAATTTATGGGTATCATCTCAAAGCCACTGAAAGTTGCACCATATTATTTAAGGATGCTATTTGTTTCCCCACAAAGCCAAAGGAAATAACCATGAATAGGATAAGACTATTTTGGTAAATAGCTTTATTTTACCCTTGTAAACATTTTACTGAACATTGAAAATGTATATATATATGTACATGCATGTTTTTGTGTATATGCGTGAGCAATATATTTAGGCCATAGACTCTTTCTTTTGGTACATTTTATTATGCTGTTCTTTGAAGCAGTAAAATTAGTTATGGTACTTTTATTGATGTTGATTATAGGGATGTCTGATTTCATTTAGCATTCATACTGCACAGTAAGTGTCTTTTATAACCACCTTACTTTCACAGATGATTTGTCCCACTGTAAAATCATTAAGGACTTTCATTACAATTTGTCACTCTGTTCCAGTAAAGTAATATTTTTCAAAATAAAGGTTCAATTGTTTATGTTTAATTTCAGTCATGTTTTCTTTTAGGCTTTGAGCCATTTGGTATTTAACATACTGTTAAGTGACTCTGGCACTGCTTAGGATCATAAGAAGTCTTTCATTGTTATTCCTGGATGCAGATCAGAGTCAGATTTAGTGCCACCTTGTTACTAGTATCTTCAATGCCAGAACCCCTTCTTCCTAGTTTTTAAATGATTCACTGGAGATTCCATTCTAGGTGTAGAGAAGCCCTTAAGCAAGTCTATTCTTTCCTTATCGAGAAGTTGTGTTAAGAGTTCTCAGCCCCTTCAGACCTCATAGACCCTATTTCAGCCCTTGTAGATGGTTAGACCATAAAGTGGGTGTTAATCTGTGCAGAAAGCTGAACTCAGAAGATAGTGGTCAATGGATCAGCTAAAATTAATGCTCCTTGGGGGCTGATACAAGGCCTCATCAATGGCCTTGATGATGGCACAGAATGGAACCTCAAATAGCTCATGGATGACATCAAACTGGGGAAGTAGATGATATGCTAGAAAGATGGATGCCATTCATAGTGACTTCAACACTGAAGGACTGGCAAAATTCATGAAGATCAACCAAGACAAATGCAATGTCCTGCAACTGAACTGGAATAACTCCATGGCACTGTAAAAGTTCGGGACTGACCAGATAGAGAGCAATCTTCCAAAAGGGGCTGGAGAATTCTAGAGGGCAACATATTAAACATAAGTCAGCAGTGTGCTTTTGTAGTTATGAAGGCTTGCTGTATTTCAATCTGTGTTAGTGCAGGCACAGCCAAAAGCTCAAGGCAAGTGACTGACTCCATTCAGGACTTGTGAGACAGTATCTGGCATCCTGCACCATGTTCTGGACCTGCATGACAAGACATCAGGAAGTCAGGGACTAAAGCATTTAACATATTAGAAGAGGCTGAGTGAATTGGGTTTAATTAACCTCAAGAAGAAAAAATTGAGAGAGAGATTAGTTTCAGTCTTCAGATTCTTGGCAATGCACGATCAAAAGATAAGATCATCATCATTTTCAGGAAGAGAAATTCTAACTATATACAGTCAAAAACCTTACAAATGTTAGTGGCCAAGCAATGAAAAGTGCATGAGATTTTGTGCAAGGAAGCTCAGATGCATAAGATTTTTTGGTTTGGTTTTCTTTGGCAGTGGAACACAGATATTATGGAATCTCCCAAACTTGTCTGAGCAGCCTGATCTAACTTTAATGTTAGCCTTACTTTGAGGAAGGGCTTGGATTAGACAACCTCCAGAAGCTGGTCTTCCAGATCAAGCTGTCCTAGGACTCCATGATGTTATTGACTACATTTCCATTAAATTTAATGAGATACCAGCCACCTATGGTACGTTGGACACTAACTGTTAAATGCCTTCAAATTAGAGCATCTGTGTCTCAGCTACTCACTTTGTGGCCCCTTTATAGACAGTGATGGGAGCACTACTGGGGAGCGATTCATCTCACCCTACCTAAACTAGATTTTGAAAATAGATTTCATTGCTGCCTATTTCAGAAACTACTCCAAAACAGATCTCAGAGCTGCTTATTTATATTTGTTCATTATGAAAGAGCTATTATGACTAAATGATGTAGATGTTAACATAAAAGTTGGGAAACTGGGTAAAATTAAAATTACCCAGGGTTTTTCCTTAAGTTGTCAACTGTGGAAGTAGCACCTAGTGTATTAAGAAAACCTCTCTCTTTCACCTCACATCTGACATACACACCTTTCTAAAGGATGTTTTTGCTGTTAGGAATAACCTGAAGCAATTAAACAAATTTTACTTTACTAGCAGTCAGAATTAGGATGCCACTCTTTCTGGAAGCAGCTGAAGGGCACACTTACAAACTAACAGAAGAGGATATGGAAACTTCAATTAATCTTCCATTTCTTCACCAGCTCTTTGGTTCTGCCTAGAGTACAGTAACTTGCTATATTTACAATGTGCAAGGAACCAGAAAATGTAAGTGGTGAGAGCAGCAGTAGAAACCCTAGAGGTGATAAAAGCAGCAAATGGAAGAGAAGAGACCTACATGCACATACCTAAGGCAAATAGACTTTAACCATCAAGGGAAAAAAAAATTTGGTCCGGAAACCACTGCATTCAAAAGAATCTATTGACTCCAGTAGATTTTGGATAGAAGACCAAATGCCAGTAGAAGACCAATATTGCCAGTAAAAGCAATTCACATAAGCCACTTAAGGTAACAATAGGGGCGTGTAGTGTGAATACCCTTTAGCAGACAATTAAACTTAATGTCTTGTTCTTAATAAATGATGCAAAACATGATGTCAGAAAACACCACAGCAGGTGGCTTCTGAGAAAATGCTGAAAAAGGAAAGTCAAAAGCAAGAGCATTTTTTTAAAATATCCCATATCTGTTTTTTCCTCATACCAACTACTAAAGTACTTTCAGACCCTAGAAACCTATTCCTGCTAGTACACTACAGGAGTTTGCCTGGCTCATATTGACTAACTCTACACTGTTGACAAAATATCCTTATGCTCATTTGCACTCAGAATGCTGTGTTAGATTTGGCAGGGAAGTTGTTGCTGGTCTGAGTTCTGCCCTGACAGTGTTTCTCAATGTTTATGCCACCCTATTGTGTCCTATATGTGCAACATTATTCTTTTCCTCTGCCTTTTCCAGTCCACTACTGAGAGGAAGCAGCCTTTGATTTTGTGTCAGATATTACTTTTCACCAGTGTTTTCATTTGATCAGATGCAACAAGAATGAATTTACTCAACTGCAGTGTACTGGAAGGCTAAAGCACTAATTAATCAAAGGACAAGTATAACAGGATTTATCAATAACTAACTGAAGTGCTCAGCTAACTAGGGTGCCTAAGCTTAATAGCTAAAAGACACCCAGTTGCTGGATGTGTCTAAATCCACAAGGGGACTGCAGCCCAGCTTTTATTTCCTCACAGCATGGACTAAAGGGTAATAAATTCGTTACTGGTGTCAGCAAAGGTCGGTCCATATTATCAATTGACAGAACCTGTTACTTGGCCTTTGTCTTAAAGAGGGGCTGTTGCCATCTACAGAGGAGGTGCACCTGGAAAAATCTTCCCATGGTTGTGCTGGCTGTAGGAAATGGTAGCCTTAGAGCTCTTGACCCACAAAACTTTTTTCAAGGAGCTATGCCTAATTAAGGCACCCTGAAGAAGGAACTCTGAGTAATTACAGAGTATTCTAAGTGTTAAAATGGCTCAGATGTATAAAAAAATATTTTTAGTAGTAAAATAACTCCTACAACTCTTTTTAAGTTCATGTAATGGCTGAAAATGCACCCATTGCCCTTAGGGTATAAAAGTAGACATACATGCATATATTAGGGTTATTATGTTAGAGTATTATATATGTTTGTATGTTTTTCTCATTCACCATGCCGATCCGTCCACTATTGTCATCATCTCCTGATCCTCCTGACAGCTATACTGTCTCCCCCCCATCTAAAGCTTCACTCTTGAAATGCATCTTCTGTTTATAGTCATTTGAGTTAATACAAATTATTTTTACCCTTAAAATTTGAGTAAAAGAGAGGCCTTTTTCATGCATCAGCAATGAAGAACTTGCAGCAAGGATGAGATTATTTTTGTAAATTGGTTGTGGGTTTTTATTGATATGTTCATCCAGAAAATAAATTCCTTTGTACCCCTGGCTTTCCACGACCATTTTACAATAAGGGTGAAGCGAGCAAGTTCAGAAAAGTTCCCTGAACAAGAGTGGTCTGTAATACCTAATAAGATAAAATAGATGGAGCCAGGATATTTATACAGGAATTGGTCAAACTTATCAACTGACAAAAGGTACATATATATATATATTTTAGTCCATACAACATAAAAGAGAAATGTAGTCCTGCATAGGAATTTTACAGATGGGTTTTCTATAGATTTGTCACTCTTAATATAATTCTATAAAGCTATTTTGTCTATAAGAGAAAAAATCTTTCACAATCCAAGTCTCCCCACCTTCTGTCTTTATTTAGATATATTTATTTTTTTTTTTTTAAATTAAGACATCCTGAGGATCAGTGAATTATGTATGCTTCAGGAGTGACAATGTTAACTGATGTTAGGGGTCGTTAGGAGCAGCCACCTCTTCCAGCCCCCAGGGACCCAGGGTCTTTGCTCTGGCTGAGGGATGTGGCTACCAACTTGCCATTTGCAAGTTCAACCAGCAGCAAAGATGAACACATTTCCCAGAGATACAAACACGAACACACAGATGCACAGAGGACACAGACACAGCCAGTCACACAGGCAGACACAGACAACGCGCTGCCTCCAGCAGCACCTGCATTCAGGACTCACAGCAGACACAGGCACAGACAGCCACATCCCATCCTCCTCTTGGGCTTGCAGAGGCAGAAGGTCACTAGTGCAGCACGCACACCACACTCCCCAGGTTCACAAGCACAAGCACTTTCGTGGATCTCCTGAGCACCAACGTGGCCTCTCTGCCTACCCTGCACCCCTGTCTGGATCCCAAATACCTCTTACCTGCCCCACAGGTCCCCAGCTCACCAGTTGGTCCAGCTGGGTGCTCACTGCACACACGCAGCACTACATATTTATCCTACAGGCACCCCACACCTGCAGGTTGCCCCAGTGCCAAATACCAGCACAGAGACCCTCCTCCCACCTGATATCCTTGCCTGGACCAGGGGCATCCTACTCACCAACTGGTGAGACTAGGGTGAGCTGTCACAAGGCTCAGCCAGGCAAGACTGGCTCTGTTTTGCATGTGACCAGCCCCTTTTATACAACTTTTTGTCTACCTCTGCTTTGTTGCTCCCTGATCTGCTTCCCCTGCATGTTCCCCTATCAGCTGGCATAGTCCCACCAACTGCCTCCAACACCTGGGGCCCTCAGGTTTGCAGCATTGTCAGTTGTGATATCCCAGTTCGTCTGCAGCTTCTTGATAGCCCATTAAAATGACTGACCAAGCTTGTTTGTTGTCTTTGTCTCCATTATGTTCACCTGTCAGGTCTGTGCCTCCGTATATTTTGTTTCTGGTTTCCCCCTTTTCCTTAGCTTCCCATTTGACAAGGTCTCCGATCAGACAACCTTGCTGGAAAAAGTGTTCCCACAATCCCACAAATCCTCATTAATTAGTGTGACAGACCAGGTCTGACTCCCTCCCTTATAATTTGTCAGTCAGGTTTGCGTCCCTGTATGTTCTTGTTTATGGCTTCCTGCTTCTCTTGTTATCCCCTTTTGCATTGAAAATGTCCTTGACCAGACACCCTTAAAGGAGCTGATGTTTTCTCCTTCCACGTACACCTACAGGCAATAACTGAACAAATCTACCTTTAGTCTTGTAGCAGTAGGGCTGCTGCTGTGATCATATGGGTCTAGAGACACGGTGAAGGAAGGTCAGTTGTATCTATTGTTAAAATAATTGATGTAGTTGAAAAATGAGAAAATCTCCTGGGCAACCTTTCTTACTGAATGGAAATCAACTATGTCCAAGAAACAAATGTATATTTTCCAACATATTTTCACAGCTTCAACAGGGGATTTTCCCTCTCAAAAATAATAATCAAAATCAATTGATTCCTGTGTTAGTTTTATGCATCCACACTCTAGAATACACAGTCTGTCTCCAGGAGAACAACACAGGAGAAAACAAGCACCCCTATAAACCAAAGCAAATGCTTATGGACAAATAAAAAAGAATACATGTATCTGAAATGTGTTTGTCTCAATTCATGTATCAATGCTGTCTGCATACATTATCCCCCAGCCAGTTGCCCAGAGTAACCTTAGCACTAATATACTTTGGAATACATTCAGATATTTCATTTCATCCTAAAGCGGTCATAGGAAATAAGTCAGGTGAAACAGTCTGTAGTGCTTACCATTCTCTAATGGCTCTAATATGTTTTTTAACTGATCAATTCAAACCTAGATACTTGCACTGCAGACATTTTAAATGGGTGGAATTGGAACCACAAAACTAATGCAAGAATATATATTTTAAAAAGCATCCTCTGAACTTTGACTTCTTAGCTCTGATTTTCAAAGTAGAAATAACATCTTTAAGAGATAAGCATGGGAACTGAAAATCATGTGACTACAGAAAACTAGAAATAACTCTTTTGAGTTTGATATTATGTGACCTCCTAATTTTCCACACCCTTTCCCTATGCTCCATGTGGGACAATTACCTGTTTGGGTTTTTGTACTACGGAATTAATGACTTTATCATCTCTCCTTTGATAATACCATCTTCTACACCCCAGTTAGCAATATCTTTCACTCTTGCAAAATTAAAATGATTGACACAAGGATGTTACATGGATCTAACACAAAGTGCTTTACTAGAGGTATAAAAGTCATATTTCTATTAATCTTTAATAGAAATTTAGCATCTATTTGAAAAGGTATTGCATATCTTCTTCTGTATTGTTAATTATCTTTATGTCTAAGTCTGTATCTATAGGCAAACTTCTTCAGATCATGTCCTAAAATAATGTTGAGTACCTATGAGCACAATTATGTTTATTGACATTATTTCAGCTTATAACAGAAACTTAAAAGACAGTAAGAGAATGTAGTCTGGTTGTCAAGGTCTTTACAAAGAAAAGTCAAATGCATAGCATGTCTCTATAGATGAATGCACAAAAGGAGGAATGTCACCTGGAAGAAATTAGGCCCAGGAGGTGGTGATTACTGACATAAAGTCTAGTTGGAGGCCAGCAACTAGTGCTACACCCCACAGGTCATTGATAGATCTAGTCCTGTTCAACATCTCCATTAATGATCTAGATAATGGGGCAGAGTGTAACTTCAGCAAGTTTGTCAGTGACACGAAACTGGGATAAGTGGCTTAATATGCAGAGGATTGTGCTACCATCCAGAGGGATGTGGACAGGCTGGAGAAATTTGCTGACAGGGACCTCATGAAGTTCAATGAGGGGAAGTGCAAAGTCCTGCACCTGGGACAGAACAACCTGATGCACCACTACATGGTTGAGCTGCCCAGCTGGAAAGCAACTTGGCAGAACAGGCTCTGGTGGTCCTGGTAGACAACAAATTGAACATGAGCCAGCAATGTGCCCTTAACACAAAGAAGCCAAATGGTATCCTGGGCTGCATTAGGAGGAGAGTTGCCAGCAGGCTGAGGGAAACAATCGTTCCCCTCTACTCAGCACTGGTGAGGCCACACCTGGAGTACTGTGTTTAGTCCTGGGCTCCTCAGACACGGCCATACTGGAGACAGTCCAAAAAAGGGCCACAAAGATGATGAAGGAACTGGAACGCCTCTCCAATGAGGAAAGGCTGAGAGAGCTAGGACAGTTTAACCTAGAGAAGGCTCAGGGGGATTTTATCAATACATATAAACACGTGAAGGGAGGGTCTAAAGAAGACATAGCCAGTCTCTTCTCAGTGGTCTTCAGTAAAAGGACAAAAGGCAATTGACGGGACAAGAAGCAATGGGCACAAACTGAAACACAGAAGGTTCTTCCTGGAGGTCAGAAAATACTTATTTACTGAGAGGGTGACCAAGGACTGGTACAAGTTTACCAGGGAGATTGTGGAACCTCAATCCTTGGAGACATTCAAAAGCTATCTGGACACAGTCCTGGGCAAGTGACTTTGGATTGCCATATATGAGCAAGAGTTTTGGACCAGACAACCTCCAAATGTCCCTGCCAATCTCAATCATTCTGTGAATCTGTGAATGCTCAGTGAACATTCATTGGACAGCTAGAAAAGTGACAAAAATAAGAGTCCATATATTTCTCATTCTGCTTATAATACCCACTTCAGCAGTGTTTCTTGCTGAAAAGAACTACCTGAAACTTTAAAACTTCTGTCTGGCATAAATGCCCCACCCTTAGTCCATAATTCATCTAAATAATATCTCCAGTAACAACAGTTCTCTTCCTAAGATTGGACCTGTGTAGAGTACGGACTACAGGGTAGGATATTTCATTGATGAATTAGTATAGTGGAATTAGGTGGTTCCGTGTAAATAATTTCTAAATACTGTGGTAGGGTCTACCTAACTCTGCTTTGGGAAACTAACAAACTCTGAAATCAAAGAAAGATACATGTGCAGTTAAATTTACCTATCCACATGCAGTGAAGCACCTTTATTTAGAATCCTGCTACATTTGAATTCCTCAGTTTGTTCCATAAACAACAAAACCCGATCAACTATTTACCCATTCTACAAGATTCAGGGTGTCAACTAAAAGACCTGATGTTGTTCCCCTGAAGAGTATTCTGTTATAAGATTAGCCCCCCTGATTGAGCATGTGTAGCAGAAACAGGCCCCAAATAGCTTATCCCAAAAGTATGTGTTTAATATATGTATGCAATATAATAGAAAATGTGTCAGTACCACTAAAAGGTTATGCAAAAATGAAATGTCTTAAAGCGATTAGAGTGCAACCGTAAAACATTCTGGATGAGGTAAAGTGCAGTAATTTAATACAATCCCAGTTCCAGAGAGAAAAGATATGGAACACACTACAGAAAAGACAGTCTACTAGTTTAATGGAAATATGAATAATAAGGTAAAAGTAATTAAGCAGCAGCTCAGTAGGACAATTCCCATGCTTGAGAGATCACCAGCACATTCTGGTGTAGAATGTCTAACACATTCTACAGCTCAGCACTTACACATTTAAGTAATGTTGGACTTAGTGTTGCACCTAAAACGGTTGTGAAAAACACGATGCCTGAGGCACAATATTCAAGTAACCTTTGGGATTGAAATGTTTTTTTTCAGAGGTACTTGAAAACTGCCGTGTTAAAGATTTGCAAAAACCTTCCATACATTGCTAAGCAGAATCTTTATCTGTAGCTTTACCATAATAGTTACAATTTTGTCTCAGTTATTGTGCCTCAGCACAGAGATTAACACTAACTGTTAGTCAACAGCATATGGACCTTCTTAGTCAAAGTGGACAAAGTGTGACTGTGTGAGATTCAGCAAAAAGTCTCAGTGAAACTGAAACCTACCTTTACATACTTTGTTGAATCACAGCTTAACTTGCATACTTCTCGCACTGAATGTTGGACCTTTTTTCATGAAAAATACATAAGGTAAAAATCTTATTTTTATTCCATAGTCTCTTTTATCATGTTTCTTTTCAATCTATGCTTCTTAAATGTTATTTGTCCTTTTTTTCCTCTTCTTTACCTCTCATTTCTTTTATTTGGAGTAAATGTGATGGAACTGAAGCACCTTTTCAAACGTTACAGATTCACCTTACTTAATGTAAGCTATCGCATTGTACTTGTCTTACTTGGATTCCTTAAACCACATTTTAGTCAAGGAGGATCTAAAGTGCTACTCACTTGCCCACACTTAAATGCCTGGTGTCATTTGAGATGCCATGGAGTACCCATGACATGTACATGGAGATGTTAGTCATGTATTGCATAAGACCTCTTGGAAACATGTACTGCTCTGGAACAGTGGCTGCAGGCCAGGCTGGATACACTCAATGGTGCTAGACATATTTATGTGGTGTCACCAGACCGTGAAGTTTAATGTAAAGTTTCAATCGCCTAGTTGGAATTTAGGCACAACAGAGGCTAGATGTTGAAAATTCACCAAAATAATTTATTTAACACCAGTTTGAGTGCTTGCAAAGGAAAGGAGAGAGAGATAGTCACCACCCGTGGATCCAGTGACATCCTGTTGATCCTCTTTAGCCAGGGTATTGTAGGTGGCAAGAGCCCTGAGTACTCTTAGCCTGCTTGACCATTTTTTATACTTTCAGTATTCCTTCATTTGTATGCAAAGCATGGTGGGGCTGTTCTAGAAGGTGGTTATTTGCATACAGAGTGGAGCGGGGCGGTTCTATGGTGTAGTTAAGTTGGCACATTCAGAGTGAATGCAAGGGGGTCACACAAGAGTCTTTCAACCTCTATCTTGCAGCATCCCTTACTTAACCTTTCAGATTTTTTTCATCTTCTTTTCTACTCTGCTTCCCTTCATCTCTGCATTCCATCCTCGTATCCACTTTTCCTTTCTCCTTTCCTTTCTGTTCCATTCTTTGTCATCTCTATTGGCTGTTTCCAAAAGAGAATTTTGTAGACCATTTTAACCCTCAGGGGATAATAGTAAATGAGGCTTTTTGTCTGTTTATTTTTTGATGTTGTTGTTATTATTATTATTACTACTACTATTACTATTAAAAAAAATAAATTAAAGAATAATTATCTAAGTAATCTTCCTCCAGATTTAGGAAAGAAGCAGAGATAGTCCTCTGGAACTTCAGTTGAGGATAAATCCAACATTAAACTAGTAAAAATTTAGAAAGCAGGTATATAACGTATTTTTTTATATATATCTTCCCAAGTTCTTCACAAAGCAGAAGCATGCAAAATGCTGATAAGATTAGTTTTTGCTACCACAAATTAAGTAGTTGACAGCCAGTGAACAAAATGGCATATTATCAGCCACATTTCTTAGCTAGGTGAAAACTGTTCTCAAAGGTAAAGCTTATCAAACCCTGGGACAGAATGTCAGTAAAGTGTGCCTAGACCATTCAACAGAGTCAGTATGAAAGCAAGACATCATTGACCAGCAGAATGTGTCTTCCAGGTTTATGAAAAAAATAAAATAAAATACAATGTCAAGTGACGTCGACATATAGCAAAACTGAAAAGTTCTATTAGAACCCTCTAGTGAACAGATGTCTCTGTTCATAGCCTCAGTTTTGGAAAATCAGTATAGCTACATGGGAAACTGGAGCTGTACTGGTTGAACCTAGCTGAGAAGTCAGTCTAACTATCTCCATATACCAAGAATAATTTGCACATGGTCCATCTAGAGAATTCCTGTCATTCTGTTAGTGGTGATCTCCCATCCAACCATTGTCTGAGGGTTCAGGCCTGCTCCTACTATCTCTATGGACAATATTTCATCTGAGTTCAATATGGAACAGGCCTGAGCCTTAACTGAAGCTCTTAATCCAATAGGGAGAAAAAGACAGTGTAGATCATGACTTACTGCAGTCTGTTAAAATCACTATTAACAGCCTTGGCTGATGCTGACAGGTCTGAGAGCTGGTAATGTAGTTGCTGGATTTCTTGAATTTGTGATCTCTAAACAAGCTGGCAAACTCAGACATGCAAAAGGTATCCTTAAAGGAAGCAGGGTAAAAGTTTACAAAGACCTGTTAAAGTACAAAGGTTATTCCAGCTCAGAACGATTTCAGTCTGTCTGGAGTAACACATAATTTTAAATTATTAGTGTTATTATCATGTATTAGTACTGTGCAATCCAGACTTGAGAGGACTTTAAAACATCACTTGCAGAGAGCATCTAATCGCGGTCATATTCATTGCATCATGGTCTACATTACAGTAGCATCATTATTCTTGCTGTCTACAGAATATTTTAAATGCAAAACCTGCCCTAATAAAAAGCTCATTAGCATACTCTACATATGATTTTTTTTTTCCTGTAGGAAATGCAGGTTTCTTTAATTCGTTTTTGTAATATAAGGAGTGGCAGAATTGAAATTTCATTGAATTTTATTTTCCTTAACTCCAATAATCAAAGACACAAAGCATAACTGGTTGTTTTGTAAGATAGAATAAGCAATATGCAGATATATCTGCAAACCATCAACTTGTTTAGGCAAGCGTATTTCATTTATCTGGTATTTTTCAAGTTTCACATACATAAAATAGATTTGCTTAGGATTTAATATCGAAAGTTTGCCATGTTTACAAGAAAATTTGACAGAAATGCATCCAAAAGGGATACAAAAGATATTGATTGGCTGGATAGTGTGACTTTTTTGTTGCTTTTTTTCACATATAGTAAGTATTAAACCAGCCACCCCCAACAGAGAGGCCTGTGATTTCCATAATACTCCCAGCTGAAATACTGTGTTGCTTCTGGAAGATATTAGAAGGGGAGAACAGTCATTTAACACAGCTATTTTTATTTGGAATAACTGCCAGAATTCCTGAAATAATTATAATAGATCCACCACTCTTGCTATCTGGTTGAATCAGAAAGCCGGTGTGCGTAAGGGCACGCCTGCCTGCAGACATCCACGGGCCCCTGATATGACAAACATGTCACTTGCTGACTGCAGTGCAGCGAAATCCTCCAGCACCTCCAGTTTTCTTCCAGAATAGCTTCGTAACAGATGGCACCTTGTCATTGTCAATGGCTTGCCATCCTGGAGAGCTGCAAGGATCCATGCAGAGACTGACATTTTTCTTTCTCTTCCTGAGACATCTAACAAAACTAGCCAATAACGACCTCTTCCCTTTCACAGATGATTCCACCTTATGTCAGCTGATTTCTTCCAAGTCACATCGCACCCGTTCTGCTGCAAGTGTGCCAAAAGGACTTACGGTCTTTGACAGCTAAGCCATACACCAGCTAACTGCCGCCGGTGAAAGTGAAATACAAAAAAGCAGACTCCTCTAGTTTCTGGTGCTGCTGCTGGTCATCCCGCTCAGCAGCTTGAGCTGTTTTTTAACATTCCATCAGCCCTGTGAACATCAGTTCAGAAATTAGAGTAGACACAGCTAGCAAATAGCTTTGAATCACTTTGAACGTAATTAAGCATGAAGCATAGCTGAGGGCTTTATTTGATCCAGACTGGTCATTTTATTACTAATGCACTCTACAGAAAGTCTCTACATCCTTACTATAGTGGCTTTCTACAACACTGACTGAAGTACTTATGCGCCATGATTTTTATTTAAAAATAGATGAGGACAATTAACTTTGATTTGTTGTAACAGTTGCAAAGGGTATACACTAAAGTTTACTCTTATGCAGTATTTGCATGTACCAAAACCTCCCACTGAATACAGTGGAACTTTCTGTAGTATCTCATCCCTGAAGTGGAACAGGCACATTAACACCGTAGTAAATAAGATGAATCACAGGCCACTCATCCTATACGAGTCTGGAGGATGGATCTAAAGACTCCAGAGATTTTTCTTCTGTTCAGTGGAACCAAAGCAGCCATGCATGAGACCTTCTTCAAGGCAGTGATAAAATGCGATTTGTCTCTTAAAGTCCTGGATCATGTCCAACCTATTTGCAGACACGTACCTGTGAGTTTAACACTTGATGGATGACGTGCTCATTAGTATATACTGTATTTCCAAAATAATTTCATCCTTTTTGTTAAAAAAAAAAATCACTTTTCTCAAACTCATCATATAGGGGTCCGGTTCCTTCCTTCTACAATATGATTTATCATAGAAAAAATTGCCAGTTTTAAATTTAGTGTCCTGATATTTACAAAAAATATCCTTTATCCACCCAAGTACAGTTTTAAAATTTTATGCTATAAGTCACCTTTGCAGTTAAATGAAGGAATTCATACCATGTAAGAGTTTAAATTAGAGTCAGAGTACATTTTTTCATTATTATTTCTAATGCACTGAACCTCAGATCATGATATAATGTTATTATCTTGTCTCACCTTATAAAAATGCTTTCTCTGGTAAATGAGTAATGTAATTTTTGGGACTGTTTCTGCTCACTTAAGCTGGGTCAAAAATAACACTATGCAGGTCAGTGTATCAAAACCAGCACAAGCATTGTGTAGTAAAACAAGTCATCTTGAAAACTTGCCAGATGGCACTAATGCTTATTCATGAATTGCTGTAGCAATTTGGTCCCTTAAAACAAAAGTCCTTTCCACTGAGAAAGAAAAAAAAAAAAAAAAGTAATGCTGGCACAAAGCACAAAAACAACTGATTTGTTATGTTTTACTAACTAAGTGAGGGGTTCAGGTCATCTAAGATTTCCCATCTAAGACTAAGTTAGCTGTTCATGTTCCTCATACAGCCAGAGCCAGAGCCAGATGTTTCCAAAGGATCATTAATCCCATTGTAAAATGGGAGGTCTTAGTTATCCTCTGCAGATTGCTGCTTCTTTCAACTGATTACTTATTCTGTTGCTCACCAATAAGTAGCAAGTGCCATTTGAAATACCCAAGTATAGCTGAGATATCTATGAGATATGCATAAATTACCTGCTGATGAGGCACAAAAGACAGAGGAGTATCCTGACTGACTCAAGGTGTTGATAGCCCAACAGGATAACTTAGGAAAACCCAAATGGCTTTAGAAGCCAATGTTTAGGTAATTAAGTTTTAGACCCTCCTTGGCTATAGTGGGGGTTTACACACCAAACTATGTGTATTATATAGCTCTGTACACCATGAATACATACCTTTAGATGTCTGAATATGTAGCCAGTTAGGTGAGATTCATCTGATGTAAAAGTCCTAAATCAGGAAATGAATTGAATCATATGTAAAATACCAAGCAAGAGATTATGCATCCTGCTAAATCAAGGCCCAAATAAATTTCGAAGTCAGTAAGAATTAGTGCTGTGTAACATGTCCAAATCACACTACACAAGCTTGATTGAATTTTTGGCTGAATTCACAAATTGGTTTTTGGTTTTTTGGTTGGTTTTTTTTTTTTTTGTGTGTGTGTGTGTTTCTGAAAGAACAGAAGACTTCCATATGTATTATCTTTTTCTTCCATGTTTTGATCTTTGCAAGTGTTTGCCAGAATTACTTCTAGATTATTCACTGCAAAGTGAGACCTAAAAGTTGCCAGTATTCTCAAATAGTTTTTCTTGTTTGTAGTAAGAGTACCTTACGCTATCTCAATACCACAGTTACTGCTGGGGTGTTAAGGCAGTAATTCATTCCTCAGTCAGCCTTACATATATTTGCAATAGCCTTTCCAAGGATACAGAGGAATATGGGGGTTTAGTGCCAAATTCAGACATCATCGTGCATTTTATGTATCATCATGTAGGCTATGTACGTAAATTCCCAACATAAAAAAATGGAGCTCTATGACTTGAGTAATCTGCTAAACCACAGATATCCTGAACTATGTGAGATGTCCCAAGGTATCCAGGAGATCCGCAGAACTGGAGATTATGACACAGGATGTGCAGAATACCTGTATATGTGTATGAGACATCTATATGAGGCTGGTGTGGAGATTCGTGAATTCCTGGAACATCAGCTGGAGGTGAGGAGAAATAGCTAAGGGCCTTTCAAGAGGCAATAGGTATCTTTGCACTTAGATGACCAAATGCATCTCTGGATTTTGTTATGCCATTCTCACTCATGCACTTCAGTGAGTAGAAAACATCTGATGCACGAAGGCCAGGTTTGCACATGAAGATTTATAAATAAGTATCAAATGAGACTGTATCTGGAAAAGATCAAAGTCCAAACAACAATCTATGCCATTGGTTTCAGTGACATTAACTTTGGATTCAAGCATTGTTCAATGTAGTTAGAAGTTTTGTGAAGATAAATTAAATGGACCACAACTTTGTTTATATAAAATTACATGCAACGCAGGTCCACCTACCCTGTTCTAAGATAGCTGTAATCATTTTATCTGTTTTAATATTTACTTTTGATGACTTAGGACTGGAGAAAAAACTGCAATAGATTATACTTTGATTAGCTTTGGCAACTGGGGATTTTATTTTGCAGAGCCAAATGTTAATCATGGATGGTACATGGCTGAATCCCACTGCAGTGAAATCCATAGGATTAGTTGGTAGAATAAACAGATCTGATTTTGGCCACTTACTAATATGCCTAAATGTATTTACTGTGGGGAATGAGATTTTAAAGGAAGAAATAAATATGCATTGTAAAAGCTAGTGTTTAGTATTTCAGTAAATTACCTGAATCTCTTGAGAGATTGTTGGCAATTCACATGTATTCTCTTTTGGGTACCAATGTGACAGGGATGTAATTGTTCCCCACATGGATTTACTGTAAGCCAGAGACACACATTGCCTGTTAATGAAAGTGAGACTTATAGGAGCATCCATGACTAGGCAGCCGGTAATTTCTCATCGTTATTCTAGCACTAAGCATCTTTATAATATTAGAAAAATCCATAGCACAGCTGTTGGAAACCCAGAGATGTTGATTTTGTTTTCTAATTTACTTTTGTAGTTCAGTTTTGTATCATGCAGAAGTGGCTGCCTATTTCAATAAATAAAAAATTGCCATGATGTCACCTTATATTTCTTAAACAAGATGACTTCATGGCATGTTCTAATATCTTAGGTTGTATTATGCCATGTGATATGACCGAGCAGACTCTAACCCACAGCAATGTGAAGCCTATAACAAAACCAGAACAAATGTCTTGTTTCCCTGCTGCTCCCCATCACCCCAGAAAGCAAAGATACAGATAATTATCTAAGAACAGTGGGTGGAAGTAGTTAATGGGCATTTTGCTGCTGGCATTTCTCAGTCAAAAATACTTTTAAGCAAAGCCTGACATGCAGAAATCATTATTTACTCAGATGTGATTGTATATAGTTTGACAGATATCATTCAGTTGCTGACCTGTAATGCAAATAAGAAAAATCTATTGTCAAAGCAAGGTTAATTCTTGTTCTGTGATCATTACCAAATCACTGTCAACATAAAACGTGCAGCTGTAGTTATCTGAAAGACATTCTTATCAGACTTTCGCATAGTGCTTTTGTGGTTTATTCCACATGGTAGCGTGGTCTTTTATTTCCCCTTTTTGAAGAAGATCCTTAGGGAATGAGTTGAGCAGCTGGGCAATGAGAGTGACTTTCTGACTCATGTTTTGTGAAGGAGAAACATGCAAGGAAACAACTTTCTGGTTAGTTTTATGAGATCCTAATAAGTGTGAATAAACATAAATATTAATCTAATTGGCCACACTTTGGAAGCTATTTGTCCATGACAGGTGACAGCTATGATGTTCATAAACAGCCCTATTTTCCAAGCATTATTACAGAGAAGTGAAAAGCAGTTCAAACTGAATATATAAACAACATCACAGCATAACTCTTCCAAGTGACGTATTGATTAGAGCTTAAATGAATAGCTTGAATTAAATTTCGGTCATGTGGTGAGTGGCTTTTTAGACAAGGCTAGAACCATGCAAACCCTCTGATTGAAATTTAAAAAATAAACATTTGAATAAAATAAAATTCTAGTTCTGTCTCTCCTTTTCCTTCCCTGCCACCCTTCTGTACCAGTACATCTTGAAAGGTTTAAAGAAAAGACAGATGGTACCTTTCAAAATGTTATTGAGTAATTTTACATTAGCATGTACTGTAGTGTCATTATACTTGATATGGAGATGAAGAATATGTTAGCTTGAGGTTGTGCATCATTTTCTGTGATCTCAGCTGGAGGTAGGATTGTTCAGAACTGGCACAGCTTGAATATTGATACAAATACAATTATAACATCCAGCTAACAGAACTGAAAAATTAGCAATCAGTTTTATTAATAATTATGTGTGTAATTTTAAGAGTCCTGACCCCTACTGAGCCATTTAGGAAACTTTTCAAAACAAAATGTGTTCTAAGCATATTTCCACATGAACTGCTGAATGAAGAATGGATCCATCAAGTTGTGTCAAAGAGTGGATGGATTTTTAGAAGAATGTTGAAATAAAGTAAGGTATTATTTCCATTCATAACATAGACAGGATTCCAAGATGGAAACACCCACTGAATACTGCAATAGTGGAATAGCATTTGTCACCACCACTGCCGAGGTAAAGGAAGGAGAGGGAGGAGGCAACGAAAGAGGGGAGGAGGGAGGGAGCTAACTGAAAATGTAAGCTCTTTAGAAGCCATGTACTGCATATGAGGTTGGTCCCAGTTTGAAGTGATTTTAAGGAGCCTTTTATCCAGAAAGATTCCAGTCAATCTCATATGAAAATCACTACCTTTAAAAATGTTAGCTTAGGTACTCAAATGTTAAAACACTCAAAATTGCTAAAATTACTAGCCCCTTTTAAAAGCCTTTGTCATGACTGAAAGCTTTATAAATTACTAGAGCCCACAGCCCACTAAAATTCAAACTGACATTTTATGTACAACAAATGTTATCTTGAGCCAATCATGGGGGGAAAAAAAAAAAAGAAAGACTCCCACTGCTTTTGAAAGAGGCGGATCTGGTATTTTATGAAGAAAGAATTACCTCCCAGTTGAGTAACAGGGTGTTTCTACATGTAGGCTCAGGCCAGCTCTTCTGCATAAAATTGAAGACATACTTAAGAGGTGTCCTATCTTAGTGATATATACAGCTCAAACACATATTGAGTGTGCATTGCAACATCTGTGAATGGATACAGCTATTCACTGTCATTCCAAGGCTTCTTTCAGTATTAAGTCAGTTACTAAGAATTTTCCTTTTCCTTTCCTATGTATTCTATACATGTTTTAGATTAGTTTCTTCTTAGCCTGTTAAGCTATTTTGTGTCCAACAATAAACTTTGTCTCTTTCCTATCTGCTCTCCATGAAGTTTATCACTCTTTCCCATTTTAGTATCATTTCTGTGTTTCATCATCTCATAACCCTCCTGTTTACTGCTTCTTCTAGACAATTAATAAATTTGGTGAAGAAAACAGGAGATAAGACTTACTATATTTTATACCACTGAGGTTTGTCATTGCTGTGTTGTTATGAGTTTCCTGTACACAGTTTTACACAAGTGCACTTATCCAAAGCAGGTTGATATACTTTCAGATAAGACGATGAAACTGATTGAGAAGAGACATATGTGTTAGATTTACTGAATTGTATTAATTCACATAATAATAAAAAATAATCTTTTGTTCCTAATATAAAGCACTCAAGTTTATCTGGAATGATTTGAAATTTTAAAATAAATTGACATTTCTTACTTCATGTGTGTGTTGTGGGGTTTTTTGTGTTTTGTTTTAGTCTAGATCATAATTAACTTATTCTTTTTTAGCAACCTCCAATTTGATTGTTTTACTCAGCAATAACCTCCTCTTTTTCCTCTCCACAAAGTGAGAACTGGACTAATTGGCCTGTTCCAGGTAACACGACTGAATTCCACATGGCTTTCCAAGTAGCCATTTTATTTACAGAAAATATAAGACTGCTAGACTGTATTTACAGGCTTTCTTCAATCTTAGACAAGCTCTGGAAGTCCTAAATCTGCATATGGTAGCTGAAAGAATGGGATAAATGTAAACTTCCTGTTATGGACCCTGAGCAATCTGCTGTAGTTGACTGGTTTTGGCAGAGGGGTTGAACTAGATGATTTCTTGAGGTATCTTCTGACCTCAGCAATCCCATGTTTCCATGATCCAGTGGGTTGATCTCTGCAAAACCACCTTCCATCAGTCACAGGGATTTTTCAAGTGAGAGACCAAATGAGAGAATTGCTAACACTATTGTCATTAAATGAGAGCAAACACAACTTATCAGAAAGCTGAACTTCTCAGGAAGTAAAATGGAGCATACCACAGCATTCACGAGGGGCCATATTTTATATTTGTGTTCAAGAAGATGATATACATTGCTTTGGGCTCCTAAAAGCCACAGAATCTAGCCATATTGCTAGGTCTTTGGGTTTATATAAGCCCTAATTTGTAATGTTCTATTATCTATAAACTGATCGTAAACTGCCAGTATATGGAGCTATAATTTCTGCATAGCACAGGCTGGAATGAATTATGGAAAATCAGTAGTCCCAGTGTATTTATAGAGTCATGGTTTTACTGTAACTTTCTTTTCACTCCAAGTACAAATCCCCAAAGACTCAAGAACTTAGATATCTGGGAGATCTCTTTTTGTCATGTAAGAAAGCCATACCTTTTTTTTTTTTTTTTTTTGGGGGGGGGGGGGGGGGGGGGGAAGGGGGACA
>JAHREE010000279.1:33937587-33969936 GCA_033628505.1 Tringa tobata
TGTCATGTAAGAAAGCCATACTTTTTTTTTTTTTTTTTTTTTTGGGGGGGGAGGGGTGGAAGAGGGGGAATTTAAATCATATATTTTATTAATTTCATTTTTTTATTTCCTCTCAGGTACGTTTATGCATCCTGTCCCTAAGACAGACTTAAAAATTCAAATAAATTAGATATAGATATTTATACTTAATTTTTTTTAACACACTGTCCAGCAGAGCTGGGAAAATAATTTTTTAGTTTGACAGGCTAAAAAAAAGAAAGCAGGAAAGTTTTCATTTAGGTTGAAGTAATATAAACTACTTATATAAATTTTTAAAATTAATGAATACAAAAATTAAGCCTCAAACTGTCATTATCAGTTTGGTCTATTTTAAATGAAATGCTTTTCGTTTGGTTCGGTTTGGTTTTTAATTTCAGGCTAACTATTTCTATAATATTTTTCTTTCTATTCAGAGAAATTTTAATCATATAAAGAGAAGTTATCTCTGAAGAACCTTTTAATTTTAAGGAACCACATTTTGAATAACAGAGTAAAAAATTTCATGCTTGCCAAATACACACCAGTTTTCAATCTCAGTACTTGTCTCTTTTCTCTCTTGATAAATTATAAGCAATATCTTATTTATATAAAATTGTGTGAAAATAAGCTTACAGGGCAGCCTGTTGCATTTTGCATGATTCAGCTTTGATTCCATGGGCGTCTCTTTTCCTCCTAGCATTATTTATGCAGTCTGTTAGTTTGCTTTACAGGCATGGCAGCATTCATAGGGTAGACCTATTGAACCAAACCGTAATAGATGTAATACATCAATACATTTGAGCTGAACAGCTTTAATTAGGCCTTCCCGGTCATTTCATCAATTCAGTGGAGTACCATTGGGATTTGGATAACACCATGCCTTCTGCAGTGCATGAGAATTACAGTACTCCTGCCCCGCTCTGCCAGTCACATCACAAGGTTAGACAATCAACGTTAATTCATACAGCAAAGTATATGCATTCCAGACCATAAATTCACCCCTAAAGTAATATCTTTGAGACCCTCAAGTCTTTCCAACCTTAATATCAATTTGCAATTCAAGCTATCATGAAGTTTCCTGCTTCAACATTCTGTTGTTGTTCAGCAGCAAATTAAAGGTGTGCTTTTAACTTGAAGATTTATGCTTGTCAGCTATAACAAATGCATTTGTTGCATTTGTCTGGCAGATAGATAGGATCTGTTAGAACTTGCAGACACTACAAACTCCAAAGAATGCTGTTCTGATACTCCAGTAGCTCTCTTTGTTTGAGATATATTTGTCAAACACATTGTATAGGACTTAAACAAACCTAAAGTAGATCATCTATTCACATGCATTAACTTCTATCAGGATCAAATTATTCATGTTTAAAAACTATTCGACTATCTGCAATAGGCATTGTTCCTTAGGTTCTTTGTTAATTTTTTCATTAGTTTACTAAATGACAAAGAAAAAATATCAAAACCCTTCATTGGAATAAAATTATTTTCATTATAACAACAGACACTTATACAAAATAAGCAGATGACTATGCTATGGCAATTTGTATACTTTGGACTTTTTCTTTTTACTGGACAGCATGATAGACAGGTTGGGTTTTTTTCATTTGTTACCATGGAACTTAACTGTCAAATTCTGAGATGGATTTCCAGCACATCAAGGGACAGAGATACAGAGACAACAAGCAGAAAAGAATAAATGTTTGTAAGTACAGAAAGTAATTTTCTTAGTTGAATTTTGAAATGATTGGAGATGGTAAGTATGATACAGACTAGGTCTGTAATTCTCTATGGGCATACATGTCTCTACTTAGCAGTCAGAGACATGAATATGAAAAAGGATCAAACAAGCTTCAGTTACCTTTCCTTTAAATAGTTCAGAGACCCTCAGTTATGAAACTGTCTTGCTACTAGCTTAAACCCAGGCTTCAAAATACACTGTGCATTGAAGTCTATGCTGCAATGTCCACAAGCTACCTGTCCTAAAGGCAAAGATAACTCCTGTATCCCCTATAGAGTCTCAAGTTTCTCCTCCAATTGCAATGGAAGAATATCATAGTCAATTTATTCTGATACAAAAAAGACCAGCCCAGAACTATTGGGCAGACTACAAATTAATAACGGATAATAAATTCAGTTATGCTATCATATCTCTTTCTCTCATGTAGGAGGTGTGTAAGCTGTGCAAGTGCTCTTAATTAAAATAAATAAAAAAAAAGGACAGAGAATCTGAGCTATTTCAACACTATTCATATTAGGCAATCATAACTGAGTATCATTTCATTTGACCATAAAGATTACAAAATTGGCTAATTAGAAAGTGAGGTATATAAGAAGAAGCAGATTGTACATCCTGGTCACACAGCTTCCTAATCTATTCAGTATACTTAGACATGTTTGTTAAGGCGCAGAGAATAAATCACAGAATCAAAGAGTGGTTGAGGTTGGAATGGACCTCTGGAGGAATGTTTTTTGATGTTCACAGGGAACTTTCTTTGTTTCAGTTTGCATCCATTGCCTCTGGTCCTGTCACTGGGCATTACTGAAAAGAGTCTGGCTCAATATTCTTTCAACCCTCTCTTTAGGTATTTATATACACTGACAAAATCCCCCTGAGCCTTCTCTGCTCCAGGGTGAAATGTCTTTCAGCTTTTCTGTATAGAACAGATACTCTAATCCTGTCACCATTTTCATGGCCTTCTGCTGGACTATCTCAGTATGTCCGTGTCTCTGTTGTAGCAGGAAGCCCAGAGCTGGACTCAGCACTCCAGATGTGGTCTCACAAGTGCTGAGTAGAGGGGAAGGATCAATTCCCTCAGACTGCTGGCAGCACTCCTAACGCAACCCAAGACACCATTAGCTTTCTTTTTGTCAAGGGCACATTGCTAGCTCATGTTCAGTTTGTTTACCAGGACTGCCAGGTACTTTTTTTGCAGAGCTACTTTCCACCTGGGTAGCCCACAGCATATGTTCATGCATTGGGGTTGTTCCCCGCCAGGTGCAGGACTTTGCACTTCCCCGTGTTGAACTTCATGAGGTTCCTGTCAGCTAATTTCTCCAGCCTGCCCAGGTCCCTCTGGATGGCAGCACAAACCTCTGGTGTATCAGGCACTTCTCACAGCTCTGTGTGCTACAGCGGAGTTAGGGAAATCATGAACAAAGTACTGAGGGTACACTCCATCATTCAGCTCATTAATGAAGGTGTCAAACGGGACTGGAACTGGTAATGGCTCCTGGTGTACACCACTAGTAACTTGCCTTCAACTAGACTTTTTCCCCCTTATCACCACCTCTGGGCCCAGCCATTCTGCTGGTTTTCAGTGTACCTCACTGTCTGCTCATCCAGGCCATACTTTCTTGGCTTCTCTGTGAGGATCTTACAGGCGGCAGTGTTGAAAGCCTTACCGAAGCCTGTGTCGTCATTAACCACTGCTCTCCCTTCAGCTACCAAGCCTGTTATTTCCTTATAGGAGGCTGTCAAATTGATCAAACATGACTTCCCCTTTGTGAAGTCAATGCTCTCTACAACTGGTTCTTTTTTTGTCCTTAATGTGCTTGGAACTGGTTTCCAGGGTTAGCTGCTCCATCAATTTCCCAAGGATTGTTGAGAATGGGTGTATCCCATCATGGCCCATGGAATTATGCACATCCAGGTTGCTTAGGTATTGTCTAACTTGAACGTCTTCTACCAAGGATAAGTATTCTTGTTCCAGCCTTTCCCCCTTGTCTTTGGGACCTTGGATTCCTGAAGGCTAGTCTTGCTATAAAAGACTGAGGCAAAGAAGGCATTCAGTACCTCAACCTTTTCCATGTCCTGTATAATCAGATCCCACATCTCATTGACCAATGGGCCCACGTTTTCCCTAATCTTCTTTTTGTCTTCTATGTGCTTATAAAAGCTTTTAATTGTTATCTTTGACATCTCTATCTAGATTGAATTCCAGTTGGGCTCTGTCTTTCCTAACTGCATTTCTTCATGGGCAGATAGTATCTCTGTATTCCTCCCAGGTTACCCATCCCTGCTTCTACCTTATTTTTACTTCTTTTTTTTTGTGTTTAAGTGTGGTAAAGAGTTCCTTGTTCATCCATCTACACCTCCTGGCATTTTTACCTGACTTCCTGCTCCTTTAGGTGGACTGCTGTTGAGCTTAGAGGAGAATATTAACCAGCTTTCCTGGACATCTCTTCCTTCCAAGGTATTAATGACCATAGTGTCTAACGTTAGAACATACAGAAGAGTGCCCTATCTCATGTGCAGCTATCAACAGCACTAATCAGTCTTCAAGGTTGTGTTAGGTTTATGTGGCAAGGTTTTGGTAGTGAGGGGATCTTCAGGGGTGGCTTCCGTGAGTAGCTGCTAGAAGCTTCCCCTATGTCCGATAGAGCCAGTGCCAGCCGGCTCCAAAATGGACCTGTTGCTGGCCAAGGCTGAGCCAGCAGTGCTGGTGCCCCAGTGATAACATATTTAAGAAGGGAAAAAAGATGTTACACAACAGCAGCTGGGAGGGAGAAATGAAAATCTGTGAGAGAAGCAACACAGCAGTCACCAAAGTCTGTGAAGAAGGAGGAGGAGAAGGTGCTCCAGGTGCTAGAGCCTAGATTCCCCTGCAGCCCATGCTGACAGCCATGGTGAGGTAGGAAGTCCCCCTACAGCCCATGGAGAACCCCACACTGGAACAAGTGGATGCCTGAAGGAGGCTGTGACCTGTGGAGACTGTTCACTGCTGCAGGCTCCTGGTAGGACCTGTGGCCCCATTGAGAGGATCCCAAGCTGGAGCAGGTTTTCTGGCAGGACCTGCATCCCCATGGGGAACCCAGGCTGGAACAGTCTGTTCCTGAAGGACTGCACCTTTTGGGAAGGATTGTAGGCCTTAGAAGGACATACCTTGGAGAAGTTCATTAAGGACTTTCTCCTGTGGGTGGGATGCCATGCTGGAGCAGTGGAAGACAGCAAAGAGGAAGGAGTGACAGAGAAAACATGTGATGAACTGGCCACAACCCCTATTCCCTGTCCTTCTGCGCCACTCAGGGGGAGGAAGTAGAGAAACCAAGGGTAAAGTTAAGCCCGGGAAGAAGGGAGGGGTGGCGGAAAGGTGTTTTAAGATTTGGTTTTATTTCTCATTACCCTACTCTGAATTGATTGGCAATAAATTAAATTCATTTTCCCAAGTTGAGTCTGTTTTGTCTGTGATGGTAATAGCTGAGCGATCTCCCTGTATTTATCTCAACCCACGAGCCTCCCATCATATTTTCTCTGCTCTGTCCAGTTGAATGAGGAGGAGTAAAATAGCAGCTTGGTGGGAAGTTGGCAGCTAGCCAAGGGCAACCCACTACAGAGGTAAAGATATAGATGCTTTGCAGACTATCAGAATTGTCTCATACTCTATGGTATAACTCTTAACATTAGTTTCATGCATGGTGATGCATAATCTGCCATGTGGCTGTGAACTCAGCCTGGATCATTTAACCGGGCAATGCTGCCTTCAGCTCCATATAGATTACGGAGGAATCAGTTTCTTCAGCTTCTTGGGGAGTTCATAAAGGAAGTTGACCTGAAATTTCAGGCATGTTATATTATTTAAAGAGCCAATACATTCTATTGAACATAACAGTTTGTCTAGATATAACCTATTTGAATGGTCTTAGAGATCATATTCTTGCTTAGCTTCTTTCCATATGAAATGTTCTAATCTGATATTTCTTTTTTCCACAGAATTAGAAAGGATTAATCTGTAATTGCCTTGATAGAAAATCTCAAATTTTAATAACTAGAACCTTAACAGGATTTAAATGATCCACTGTCTTTCAACTATGATATTGACATTCATACGTAAGTCTTCCTAGTCTTCGCGTGCAATTTTTTAGAATTTGTAGATGAATTATTTTATTCTCAGAATAGGTCTCCTATATTTTTCCAGTTAATGAAACAGAGAGATACTACTATATTGTTACTGAAGTTCTTGATAGTCAGTAATTTAATGTAAAGGTCAAAAAAATAAAACTGCATATGTTATAGTAGTTCATGTCAGGGACACACACATTCAAGCTCTAATTAAAAACACAGCTAATTTATTACACTGTGCATAATTCTTCTCTCAGTTAAAGCAAATTGGTAAGAAGGATTCAATAGAATTTGACAATATCTTTACCTTTCACTAGGTGATATTTAAATTTTTTTTTATTGTGTCTTGAGACCACTAGTAAATTGCCTTAAAAAAGCCAAACGAACAAACAAAAAAAAATCCAACCCAATAAAGTATAACCCCAAAGCAATTGCTTCAGACATACAGGACTGTTTTTTTCCCTCTTTCTTTTTGTAATTCATCAGCATAAACTAATATAAAATGTCCACAAAAATATACATACACGACTGACTTCACAATATCTGAGTAATTAATTTACTTCAGACTTAATAATCCACATTTTTTATATTTTTCTTTTTCACAACATATCTGTTTAGACTTTGAAAACCTCAGAATTGTAATTCTCCATATCCTTAATACTATAAGCACATTTTCTTTGATGTTTCTACAGTCCAAAATATATTCATCTATGATTCCAGCAATTTGGCACTGCTGGAATAGTAATTTCAGGAACTTTTGTCCACTGTGTAGGTTGAATTGGAAGGGCAGAAGAGCATGTTGTGGAGTGTGAAGTGAGGTCTTTCACCAGCTGACAAATCCCCTGAAAAGCGACAGTCCCAGGCTCAGCATGATTGGCAGCTCCTGCAGCTTTTGGACCTGAACAGCTGCCCATTGCAGCTGAGCTGAAAAGGGTCCTCTAATTACCTCAACATTAACAATCAACTAGTTTTGGCCAGAAGGGACCACAATTGAGAAGTCCCATTTTAAGCTACTTAAAATTTTTCATAGACCACATGCAGTCAGCAGGCTGCCCTTTGTGACATTAGACAGTCTAGTACCAACAAAAATAGTGGTATTACTGCTAAGTAATTAAATTATGCTAGAGAAATACAGTAAAATGTTTATTAAGGCTGTTCGTTATGAAGCAAAGGGCGCTTTTATATATAAAAATACTGAAATACCAGAAACAATTTAGCCTAATTCTTGAAGTTGAATGTTGGCTTAAGTGCTATTTTGGACCAGGATTGTAATGATTGTTTAGAGGTATTTAAAAGATTGCAATCTTGGGAGGGAGAGGGGGAAAGGAAACAAAACCTTACACACACTCATACAATCTTGGAATAGCAGTAACCAAGGTCATGAATAGTAAGGCATGGTAAGGATGAAGAAGATAAGACAGAGATATGCGTATCTTTACAAGGTGACATGGAATACCTGTCTGACAGCTTGAATATTTGCCTTTCTGAACATTCCAAACTGAGATTTTTCCCTGAAAAAAATCTTCACATACAATATTTCTGGTAAGGTAAATGTAGAGCTAGCATATATCACAAAATCTTAAGGATAGTAATTAGCAAGTACATAATAAAAATAATAAGAAACTATATAAATTTAAATATTAATGGTTATTGATATCCTTGATAGTTGTAACAGTATTTAATTTTACAGTATTAACAGTAATCAAGGTTAAAACATGTCCACTGAATTCATAAAATGTTCCACTGAAAAATAAATTAATGAAGTTAACAAATTCTGATTTTTTTTTCTCTCTAATTACAGAACACCTTGCAATACAAAGCATTTTTGTATTTCAATAAAGAAATTTATTGTCTCAGTTTAACACGACTTCTTGTGAGATATTACTTGAAGACACTGGAATTTCCATCCTAAGGGGGTTTCAAGATTTGGATGAACAAAATCACAGCTGATGTGATCTATTGCCAGGAATATTCCCACTTAAAGAGAGGTGGGACTGCATGACTTCAAGAGATTCCACATATACATTGTCATTAATTACTCAACAGAAGTAAAAAAAATGTTTGGTAAATAAGTGTAGCATACAATGAGACAGTAGTCACTGAAATCCTTGCAAAATAGAAAACCAAACATGAACATTACTTAATTTACCATAAGGAATTTCAGAAGCCTTTTATCTAGAAGTAAATTTTAGATATTCTATGTTTAGAAAACAGTAGTACTTAAGGCTTGCCCCTATTTTTACAGAATTTATAAACAAGTCAAAAGACAGTCTTATTCAATATAAAGAAACTTACATAGAAAGGCTTTATTAAAGTTAATAGAAATATGTCCTGATTTACATCAACTTGAAAGATCAGGCTTGTAAAATACTCCCTTGGTTGGCATGTCACACTCAGGGTTAGGATCTTCTTCCATTTTGTTAGTCTCCATCTTGAATTTTTGTTTTCCAGATTGTCTTGACCATTTTAGGAACATATCAGTTTTCACATTTACAGAAGAAGTACAGTAATTTTCACTCAAGTTTTTGTCAGGATTTATTAGTGTAGCTACTATGTCAAAAAAGACTTCGATATTTTAAGACAGCATTGAGTAAAATACCGTAGCTGTCCCATTAACTTCGGTTGGATTTTTGCCTGAATACATAATGCAATAATAGTTTATTATCATCAAACAAGATGTTCTGCTATGTTTTGATTCTCCTATTAGTGGGAGGCAGGATTTTCTTTTTGGTTTGATATGATGTTTTTGTATGGCTTTTTAAAAGCCAAAAAAAATGAATAATTGAAAACTGAGAAACTGTCAAAATCTCTTTACACAATATTAATGGCATCCAGAGCTGGTACTGTGAAATAATCAGAAGTATGGCAAATATAACATTCCCTATGCATATGCTGCAGAAAATACAATTTTTCAAGACCTTGTTCCAGTTTAAGTGGAATAGCATACATTTGGCTTGATATCAGCTAAACTTCAGGTTAATCACACTTTTAGCTATCATAGAATGATGGCATGCAGAAGCTGAAGTGAGACTTTGCATTTAATGGATGAAATTCTATTTGCTACAAACTGATAGCAGGTTTGGCAGCTGAATGATGTATTTCCGGAAATGGGAAGATGTCCTAGAAGTAACTCACGACTGTTTCCAAAGATTTATTAAAACTAAGTTGACACTTGCATCGCTGATAGAGGTAATTTCGGAGCTCTTGAAATTCTACTGACCCTAAGATAATGAAACTACCACCTTGTGCACATTTGTATTCTGTGGTGTGTAGTGTGGGCTCAAGGCTCAGAATGTGAAACGCTATCATTATGTGCTGAAGGAATTCACACTAGTAACAGGGCAAACGCATAGGCTGGAAGATATTTCAAGAAAAGGTAGATACCATACTCAGAACCAAATGAGGGCTCTGTGCATAAACAACGATAACAAGTTATTTGGACAGTTAATAAAACTTAGAGTTCTGTAGGAGGAGTGCAGCCTTGTAACTAAGACGGGGGTTTTTTAAAGGATTTTTTTTTATCCTGATCACAGCAAGAATTTATATTATACCCTAAAACAAATCAAATCCATGCATATGAAAAGTACCATGAAATGTGCTTAGAAAGTCTTGCTGAGGCAGAGATATGTGCATATTTATAACACAGACAGCCATGGGCTGTACAAATTAAAGCTTTGCCTATAATCCAAATAACGTTTTTAACAGTATTTTCAGATAAGAAGGATGTATGTTAAACTCTGATCAAAAGTATCAAATCTTTAGCCTCGTTCAAAATGCGGATTGTCCATATGAAATGGGATGATTGCTTTATACTAAAATGCAGCAGAAATATTAATGAAAATCAAGTGAAATGTCTGGAACATTCCTCTGCTTTTATCAACTTTGTCAAAAAAAACCCCACCAAAAAAATCTCCTACCTCCTCCCCATGATTTAATTATCACATGCACTTGTAAGGT
Source organism: Tringa tobata (assembly GCA_033628505.1). NCBI lineage: Eukaryota > Metazoa > Chordata > Aves > Charadriiformes > Scolopacidae > Tringa > Tringa tobata. The sequence goes on from JAHREE010000279.1 coordinate 33,947,405, forward strand.
GTTTGAAACTTCACAGAGATCAGCTAATCCAGTAAATGGTCTTGAGGAGACTGATCACCACTAGATACCTAGGAAACTGGCAACTAGAAAAACAAAACAAACAAACAAATCCCCCAAAACCCACTCATTTCTGTGAATTTGGAGTTAACACAGAGGACTGGAACCTTTCATTTACAAATTGTGCCTTTAATTCAGCTGTGGATCATGTCAGGAAGAAGATAAGTAATTCTGTCTTACTCAAAGATGCTGAGTAGCAGGGACAAGGCAAGGGGGAGAGTAATATTTTGAGGAAACTAATCTTGAGGTTGTACCTATCATACAAGACTCTAAGGTTAGTGTCTTTCTGGGATGCTTTCAACTGATTAGTCTTTAATCACATAGGTTTTGGGTTGCCCCAAACATTATTAGATGGCTTGGTGTTGTAGATTTTTACTGAAACAAACTTCTTTCCAGGAAAGTTCTGCTACTGTGCTTTGTCCCAAAGTGCCACTGGACTGACAAGTTTGTCCTTGTGTCCTTAAGGACTGAAATAATGCATTTAAAACATTCAAGGAGCCTCGAATGTATTAGGATCTGTGCTACAGCTTTCATTCAGAAGAACAGAGGAAGGTCAAGACGTCCATGTCCAATGATGACTTCATAACTGCAGCTCTTGCATAGGGTGGATGTGTGGTCTTGGGTCTATGTTCCTCAACCCCCCGGCTGTCACAGCATATCCCATTTTTCAGAGAAATATTTGATTTATTAAGTGAATGAGTAAAAGGATGGGACATCCATCTTTCTAGGTCTCTGTATTCATTACTTTTCTTTTTGAAGCCACGCCATGAATCCGAATTCTCTGAATCAGAGAATTCACTTCTAAAGTTAAGTACAGAAGCCCACATGTGTATAGTGTTCACATGTTCTTGGTTGAATTTAGTTTCATAGGATTATTTTAATATTATTATAACTTCAGAAGACTGAAAAAATATAGTATAGTTATCTTTCTTTACATCACATTTTTAGCATAAGCTCTGCACAGACCTTCCCTATTAGAGGTAGTCACCAGGATTTTTTTCATTCCCTTTCTACTCCTTTATGATCTATAAAGTGCACCACAATGTTTTTCCCACTTTTTTTTTTTAATTTTATGAATAATAGGGAGGTGACCTATGTTGAGTAAAAGCTAGAACAACAGCTGCATCTAACCTGCAAAACATGTTGCCATTTTTCCTACAGGGTATCACACAGTGGTAACTACTCCTGTGTAAAAAACACACCTGTCTCTAGTGAAAAGAGAACCCAGTTTAAAGGAGACCTATTTTCTGTAATAGATATAGCATTGAAGAAATCTATTGTGCCACCTGATTCTACTGAAGCAGCAATTGTCTTTCCTCTTTCCAAGCCTCATTCAGGTACTGTAGCTAAATAACTATTAGTGGCAGATTTAAAAAAAAAAAAAATCATCTTTTCAAGGTGCTGCAATTTAGGGTTGGGTTTTTTCAGGAGAATAATTCAGGTCAGAAGGAAAATGGTCGAAATCTCAGTTCAAAACAGAGCCAATCTCCAATTTAGATCCAATTTAGATTAAGGTAATATATTATTACACTACTTGATGATTTGGAGCTGACTAACTTCATTTGACCACTTAATAAGCATGAATTTATGCTGGTTTTCACTGGTGCTTACTCTGGGAAAATTATAAATTTCCAAATAACAAATTTTCAAGAGAAGAACTACTGAGACGCTTGGAAGTAATTCCTCCAGTTTTCTTTTTTTTGTTTTCCTCCATATGAGTGAACAAGTATAATCTGGTCTATTTACAACGTCCCCTGTCATTTTCTTTCAGACTACATTATTATTTTTTTTTTACTATATATTGGACTCAAGAAAAACAAGGAGAAAAGTGCAAAACCAATTTCTCCTTCACTCTCCAACAAGTGATGCTCTCTTCAGGAAGGCAGAATTATCTGCTAAAAATGCATTAATTTTCACATAACCGCAGTATGTTTACCAAAATTCATTTTAAAGTCATATTAAAGCTATGAATGCTTTAAAATTGCTGCCTAACAAATTATCCATGGGCATATTCTAAATGGCTCACTTCTGCATGCACTCTCAGGAAAGCTTAGACAGAGCAAAATTCACAGCTTATGACAAATAGGTTTCACCTTACTCTCAGCATCCTTTAGAAAGAATTCAGGTCATCAATGACAGGTGATTTGTGAGTGTGGATCTATAGGATGCACAACAGTATTATGATAAACATCAACTGATAATGTCAGTCACACACTCTAAGAGTTGATGAAAACAGTCATATAATTGTGTTAAAATGTGTGTTTAAATGCAGTTGCTATAATCAAAATATTAACCTCAGAGGAGATAATTTAGATCTGAGCTTCCTGGAAAGCTGCAAGCTCTTCAGGTCTTCATGCTACAATGCCATACTTAAATTGAGTTTGGTTTATTGTTTTTGATTTGTTTTGTTGGGGTTTTTGTTTGCTTTTGTTTTTGTTTTCAAGAAATAAGTTTTCTCCTCATGAAAGAACCTGGAAAACAGAAACTTTAATTACAGAATATACCAATATAGCATATTTTATCAATGGATGAATGTTCAGCTTCTTCTTTACTGGGAAAATGTTTGTTTATTTCTTTTAATAGAGAACATGAGTTCATTTCTTGTAGCCAATGGGCAAAGCTCTACTGGAATGCAATTGAGGGAAATCCACCAATTTCATCAGTTAAACATCAGATCAGATCATCTTTATAAAAATACAAAGCAGCAAAGATAAAAATCACAGATTAAAACATTTTTTAATAGGCTTGGGCTGGAATCTGATTCCTTACCATGTTTATGAAGGCAAATGAGAAAGGATTTTTTTACACTCACTTTACACTTGTTTATCTGCTTACAAAGGAGCAATACTCCTGTAAATTAATCATGAACTGTTATTCCCAAAACAAATGGTTTGAGACAGGCACAAACAAATGCACTTCTTTCTCAAAGTCCAAATCTGTATGGAAGGATTGCTAAACCCACCTATATAAAATCCAGTGTTTTGTATATTACTATACATCCTGAAAAGTCTGAAATACACTGACAAAGACCTAATTTTGTCATCTTTTGAATGTGTAGAAAACATTGCTGAGTGAACAAAAAAAAAGGAAAACTTATTTGTGAGGTATTAGAGGAAGAAAAAACATCGGTCATACACTTGTTAAAAAATTGGTCCTTTGTGTCCTAAAATAACTTTCCTCCTGCTAACATATTTCATTGTTACAAAGGTCATTGTTTCTTTGAATAAGGGGAAATAAGCTGTGAGAAACAGGTTATATAATGCAAATGAGAGAAGAAGTTTGGCAGAAGCACGCACGTTAATATGTGAAGTACAATTCTGACTACTTAGTTGCTTGTTGAAAAGTTTTCTGAATCCATGACCATCATGTGGATAAGGGTAGGGGACACTGGGTATGCTAGAAAGACTCCAAAATGTATGTACTTGATAATGCCTAATTTTTACAGATTATTACTTTTTTTTTTTTTCAATTCACTGGAAGGTGCTTTGCTCACCAACGTAGGAGACATTTCCTTTCTTTTGCAGGGCGAAAAATTGCTCAAGGGCAGCCAAGAGCCCCAGCTGAGGCTGGCCCAGCTGAGGACAAAACCAAGGTTCAGGATGACCAGTATACTTCTCCACTGACTGTACATCAGTACAGTTTGCAAATCTAGTTATTATGGTTTCTTTTTTGAGTAGCTTTTACCCCACCTTAGAGAAACAAAAAAGGTAAAGTACAGCATTTTAACCAATTAAATGTTTAGCTGCACACTAAAATTAAGCATATAGGTAAGATTTTCAAAGGTCAAGATCAAAGTTTTTGCCTTTGCCCAGTGATATCATCAAGAGATACTAGCAGAAAAGCAAAGGTATTCTGTGGTAAATCATCCTTTTAGGTTCCAAAGTAAACATTCAATGAGAAATATTGGTATTAAAAAACCAGAACAAACAACCCAACAATTTTTTTCTCCAGATACAGAACAACGTTTTCCTTTCATCTGCTATTCTGCCTGTGTATAATCAGTGGAATAAAAGTGCTGTAACATCATGGCCCTATGGACCTCGCACCTTGATTGCTTTATATCTTCTGCAGTTTTGAACAGTCTAAACATAAACTGGAGGTTAAGACACTATCTTCTGACTCGATACAGTTGCAGTCACTTTACATTAACATTTAAGTTTACATTTACATTAGCAGTCAAATACCTATCTTTCTTGGACATTTATACCCCTTCAACTATCTAACATCTATGAATAACCATTTTAACATAGTTGTCCCACAATTCTCCTTTGGAGTTGGAAATTATTATCACTCACACTTTCTGAGTGGACCCACAAAGTCTGTGATATGAGACTTGGCTGCTTTTCTAAGTTCATGATTCCTGGTGAATACCTAGCCATAACCCAACTGCATTTCTAAGTAAGATCTAGACATTGGCTCTCTGAATTTGACTTTTTCCTGGTAGGTTTAAGAACGAATCCCAGTCTTTTCCATAATCTTTTAATGAAAGTGCTATCTTGACAGATGTAGAGTAGAAAAAAGGTCAAGCCAGAGAGACCCTGCAACTCAGGTGCCCACCTGCCACCGCTATAATTTTGCACAAAAGATTAATGTGAGTGAAAAAAGGCAAGAATGCTGCCACTTTGTTTTCAGCAGTAGTGGACCAATCCTCGTTTCTTAAACTGAAAAAGTGCTGTTAATTCTTTAAAATCTTCACATGTGCTTTACAAACACTTTTAGTTTATATTGTTTAAGGTCATATAAGTGTATGGCAACACGTATGACTAGGCTGTTGAATCAAGAGTCCTGATCATCACGCATAACCTCTGCTATGCATTAGTTTTGGTAAAGTCAGTACACTTAATGATAAGCTATACTCTAAGTTTGAATAATTATTTTGCTGATCAAGAACTAAATGCCTGAAGACACAGTGTAAACTATGTGCATTATATGAGCACTAGCATATGTTTGGCTTTTAATTGCTAATACGCTTCTCAACAAGGATATCAGCACATTATTCTTTCAAAAGCAGGAAAATTACATGAAAAAAAGCTACAGTATGAAAACTCCTTTTGTTTTTCTCTGGTAGTGGGTTCCCACTGCTCAGTAAATCAAGATGCTGATAGAAAGTAGCAGGCAACAGAAATTACCTCCAACATAGACAATGTATGCTTGATAAGTGAAGGAAAATTGCACTTCAGGTTTTATAGCAATACAAGCAATTTTTCTTAAGAAAATTATAAACATGGGTCTTTGCTGAAGGTCTTCTTACACTGAAAATTATATATTTATTTTGTAATATTTGTTGCTGCAGTAGAAATGCATGAGTTAGACATCGCTGGAGGAATAACAAGAAGCAGTAGAAGCAAATATATAAAAATATGCATTATTGCTTGAATGTCTCCATCAACACCGTGCGATGAACTAAGGAGTGGATAATTAAGTCATTGCAAATGACTACAGAGGAAACAGAGGAGGGAAAGAAAACAAAGAGAGCTGAACAGTTAATGTCTGATCCTGTTTGTTAACTATTATCCAGATATGAATTGTGTTCAGTGGAATTTTTCACAAAGTTATATACAGAGATACTACCATTGGTCATATGAATAACATATATAGATTCCAAAAGTAGTGTAAGCAATGAATATGTCAGGGGCAGCCTAAACTCTCTCACCTAAAAAGAGGCACCTAGTGATGCTGTAGATTTCCTAGAGTAACTCACATGGCACCTAGATGCACTTCCAGAAAAAGGCAGATACCCTTGACTGCCTTCTGTCATGCCTGCCATGCCTGTGCCAATGTTTTAGACAGTTTTGTGGACCTCCTCTGGACCTGCTCTAATGCTTTCTTTCTTTCTTTCCATCTGTTTCTTATGCTGGAAACTCAAAGCTGGATGCAGTACTCTGGGTGGGGTCTCACCAGAGTGGAGCAGGGGGCAGAATCACCTCCCTCAACCTGTTAGCTGTGCATCTTCAGACACAGCCCAGGATACAGTCCCGACTCACAGGGGCTGTACAGTGAAACAATGGGTGATGAGCACACATTTCAGAGTTTTATAATCTGGTACAGTGACAAAATTCACATTTGGGCCTACAAAGCAGTAAGTACACTTACTGAAGGCATATCCTGATTAAATTTAATCTGAAAGGAAACAGGTTCATGTACTATAGGAGAGCTTCATAATACAAACCCAAACACAGCAGGTAGTCACAGCGAGGAGACACACTCTAAAGGTGCAGTGCTGATACAAGCTAAGATTTTAATGTAGATTCACCCTAAAATGAAGAGAAAAGGAAAATAGGGCCTATGAGAGATGCCCATAGGCCACTTTCTGAAACAGTAGCTCAAGCACAATGGGATACACTGGAATATTTCAAGGGGTATCAGATGCTGTGATCAGACACTCTCCAGATTCATCTTCAGATTTTAGACACTTTAAGTGTCTCGATATAGATGTCTACACATAGCATTTAAACTTATAATAGACAGTGGAGATCTAGTGATTACTGTTAACAAAGACTGCCGAGTTACTCAGTGAACCTCAAGATAATCACTTAGATTTGGTCGCATCTTCAGCTCTCCGGACATCGCTGGCTACTGCAAGAAGCCTCAGTTCATTTGTCCAGATAAAAGTCTCTTGCTATTTTAAATGTGCAGCCTTGAACACCTACTCTGGGACTCCAGTGGATTCTGACAGTTGGTGAGGTGTGTGTGTTACATGTACTGCATCCCTCCTGACATGGATGAAAGTGTCTGAAAGATTACATAGCATGAGAGACAGCAATAGTCATTAAACCGATTTCTTCAAGAAATGTTTGTTTAAGTCACTTCAAAATTCCAAGTATCTTCTCAAGTCTGAAAAGGCAGCATTTAAGAGCTAAGCTCCTTAGAAATCACTTCATCATGAACTGCAAAGGTACATTTCATTATGTGGTGGGAAAATCCTGTAATGTTTGGTGCAAGAATAACATACACAAAAGCTCAGTCTCACTATGAGAACGAAAAATCATGCTGCAATTTTCATGCTCTCAGTCCAGTTAATTTTGGACATATTCCAAATCACAATATGCATACATAAGACTATTTTTTTCCCCCGTGCTCACAGAGATAAATAATGCTCTCCAGCTCATATATTAAAATAATAATAACACATAGATGTTTTCAGAAAGTTAACCTTTGGGTTGCAAAGGGTTACTTTCTTACAGAGACTAGATATTGTGTAACAGAGTTGGGTGAGCTGAAAAGCATATGAGACATGGTTTCTTCTTGAAACCATGTGACTGGCATTTTGCAATTTCCATGGTAGATTATAAAATGGATTGGTGAAGATATATCGAATGTTTCACTGTGATGTTTCTGTTTTTTCTCCTTTTTCAGCAATGACTGTATCCTGAAGATTCCCTCCCTCCTGTAGGCTGGCATGTCTCTTTTAACCAAACTGTTTAAGAGCCTGTATCTTACAGATTCTTTACCTGGGGTTTCTTTCTATTTTTAGGCATTCCAGCCTCTTTATGGCGTAGCACCAGGTAACAAAATTTGAAGGTTTTTCAGCTTTTCAAGCTTTCTCCTGTCTTGTATTTCTTTTTCTGGTTTTCAGGTCTCTCCACTCCTGCTTGCTAGTCTTTAGTCTTCTCTCATGGTTTCTCTAGTTCCTTCTCACCAGACGTGTGCCCTTCTCCCTATTCAGTTAATTTTTTCCTTTCTAAAGAGTTACAGTTTCTTTCTGCTCCACCTCAAACACCTTGCTAGCTAGCTACTTTAAAATTATAAACTTTCTTACTCTGCTCTAATCTTCACACCTTACTGTAGGCCTCGCATCCTTCTAATCAGGGACATCTATCCATGTCTTTCTTCTTTTCAAACCCATACCTGTTCCTTCAGGTGTCAAGTCTTGCTCATTGACAAAATGCGTTTGTCTTTCTCTGCCAGTCCATTCTCAGATGACAGGCTCAGTTTCCTTTTCTCTCTCTGCCAAGAGCTAATCTTTTTTGCTTCCTTTTTGCCAGCCTCAGCTTCAGAGTTCTACTTACTATTGCCAATTTTTTTGTTAGTTGCCAAATACATATGACTACCCTCAGAAACGTGATAACTTTTTCCCTTCTTCCTCTCTCTCTTTCTACCTATCTGAAGGTCATCACTTTATAATCTGCCCATTCTATTAGCAATAGCATTTTTTTCAATCTGTTCCTTGGGACCTTTTGGCCTTTTGGTCCATGTGGTTCAAATCACTTCCAGTAAGAGTAAAGAAAATTACTTATTTTTTCTAATCCGTTTTCTCTGGTTCCTTGTAAGACTTTATTCTACCATATGTCTCTTCAGTATCAGCCACTTGCTCATCTATTGTGTTTTCTATAGGAAATGCATATTTTAAGAATCAAATTATTGAAAAGCTGCCAGTCTCACTTCAAGTCACTTAATAGTGATGACAGCAATGAAGATAGTTTAATTATGTCCTTTCATCTGAAGGAGATCCAAAGTGTGTTGAAACCGTGTGTGTCATATCACATCTAGCTGCACAGGAAATTATCTTTTTTTTTTTTTTTTTCTTTAATAAACTGAACATATAAGGTACTTCTGAGCTCTGTGAAGTCACAAAAAAAACCACTAAAGCAGCTTCAGCAGGCTTTGGATCTTGTCAACAATGGAAAATGTTTTCCTAGGTACTCATTTGAATTCTGACATAGACTGTGACACAGACTCCTGTTGCCATTATTTTTGTTAGCTGCCAAACACATGTGTATTGTCTCATAAACTCACCTAAACACCCACCTCCACTCTTTCTTTCTGTCTTCACAATCACCACTTCACAACCTGGAAAAGGTTATACCAAATGTTGAGCTCACTTTTTAGGAGTGGTAGGGTACTTACAAACAAGTGTTCTCAAAATGAGAGATTTTCCTGTCAAACTATAAAAGAGAAAATTCTGCATTTCTTCGTTAAGCAAACCCACACCAAAAGTATTACTTCATTCAGTCAGGGAACAGAGAGAGTCATCTAATCAATAGCTTCCAAGAAATGTAATTTTGAATACCATGGAAATAAATGGGCAGAAATCTACCAAAGTAATCTATGAATAGAGTAGCATCCAATTTTAACAGCAGAAATAAAAGAACTGGATAAATCCAATGAAAAATAGATGTCTGTCGTATTGATATTTCCCAGTCCTTCTCCTAGCCTGATCAATTTTTTTTATATTTTTCCCCTCATCTCAATTTAACTACTCTGAAAATGTCAGCTGATATTTTTTTTTCCTATTTCTCCCTCTTTTTCTCTGTACCTTTGTAGGGTTGTCTGAAGCACTTGTTACCATAGCTTCACAATTAAGTGTATTGTTACTCTAGTAATACCTTTTTGAACACGTCCCTGGTATGCTGTCATTGATGCCTGTTGTTTTTCTTAATATGATTAGGAATGGTCATCTCAAAGTTAAATGTACATCAACAAAAGTGCTGATGAGTTACAAGAATCATCTTTCATCCTGATCTAGCTTTCAGTTCCACATCTGCAGCCAGCAGTTCTCCTAACTTACAGCTTCTTCTTGTCCTCTGTTAGCTGCTTGTATAACTGTTTCCAGTGGGGAGCTAGAAAGCTGCTCTTTTCCAGCTAGACCTGGCTGGAATCTATTGAGAGTATTTCATTTCAGACTAGTCATGCCAAGATGTGAAAGTTTTTATAATACATGCAAAAATATCTATTTCAAATATATAAAACCCAAACTATATTATGTAAAATTAACAACCTAGGAGAAGATTAAATTGGTAGAGGGAGCTAAATTTTTTTTTCACAGGAAATAGAACAGAAGATTGTAGACATCCTACTTCTAAAGTTTTTTTAGCTTTCCAAATACTTATATTAAATCCTTTTGAGAAGAAGCATTTTCTTGCGTCTGTCTTTTGGAAAGGTGACTACCTAAGTAGTTTTACATCTTATGTATGAAAGCATTTCCCCCCCTCCTTTTTTTTTTTTCATACTGGCCTTTAAAATTTTTACATATTTATACTTTTCAGTGATTTTTTTCACTACCTTTAACTATTCCTGTCTTTCCATGCTGCAATTTCAAGACAAAAAATATACAGCATAAAGGACAATATTTTGGAAATAAATGACTTGGGAAATGGCTGATTGGGAAAACTAAATAGCTCATGGTGATGAGCTCTTACTTTAATATGACATCTGGATAAGCAGCTGTGATCCTTGAATGCATAGGCAAAGGAATACTGAATAGAGGTAGAAAACTCTTACCCAGGCCTAGGAAAGATATTAACAAAATATTATATGTGATTCTAGTGTTCAGATTATTAAAAAAAAAAAAAAAGTGAAAATTAAGACTTAAAAAAAATATTTCAGATCAGCTAAACATGCTTTCAATCAATTATTAAAGAAGTTCAATTCAGTTCAATTATCTGAAGGAGGCAAGTTTGATTATTGCCAGAAAAATGGTGACATGACTATAGCATGTGCTGACAACCTGTTGGGATACAAAGAGGTTCTAAGGGGCGAGGCAAATGTTGATGTTACAATTCTCTCCATATTAGGATATTTTACAGTATAATGATTGTGGGTCATCTCAAAAGAAGGAGCCTGAACCATTTTACAGCACTGGTAACAATACTGATTAAGGTATGATGGCACAGATATTGGTATGTAAATCCTTCAAGGATCTTGGTTGTTTTGAGTAGTTACATCAAAGATTTCTAAAGTAAAGGCATGATGTAGAAGGCAAGAAGTATAACAAAATCTGCTGACTGAAAGTGGAAGTCACTATGTAACCATTAAAAAGCCACTGAAATAATTTACATTGGGATTTGGTGGACTATTGATTTGTTCAATGACTTGATGCTTTGGATTCAATGTTGTTTTGAAGGATGTCTCCTCGATCAGTTACAATATTTTGATATAATATAAGCATTATCAATGAAATTTTATGACCAGGATACATTAGTTACATATAGATGAGTGTAAAGGCCTCTCTGGTTATCTGAGTCTATGAAAACAAATAAACAAACAAAAAAACTGGTACAGATCAGCAGAACCACAGAAAATTTATTTTTCATAGAAAGGAAAATTTTAAAATTTCCTGATAATTCACTGACACTTTACTACTAGTAGTAAGGTGGCCTCAGAGAGTGATGTATTTTACCCTTCTTCCAATCTTGAGAACCAATGCACTGAGCAATGGGATAACAGAAGTTCCCCTGGCCATGCTGAAGGCAGTATTTACAGAGTCACTGGAAACCCTTCTATTCCCACAGCCTGCTAATATTTCTGCCAGCTTCAAGAGGCCTCTCATTGTCTGAGGTTTTGCAGCTCTGAGGCACTGTTGAAATGATTTGTTCAGACTCCCTTCTGGCCAGTTCTTGAGCAGTAGTGATCAATCACAATTGAGTTCCTGGTACCATGTCACAACAAACTGATTAAACTTTCCCTGAAGAAATCACAGCTGTTATTTGGCCTAATGATATCATCCAGGACTACATTACAAAGGAGATTATATTTATCTTTCAGATAAAACATTTTAATTTGAAAGCTCAGCAAAAAAAAAATAAATTGTTCAAATTGTATAGTGATATAGTGGTCTTTGTAAATGGCTGTTGGCTTTCACAATTGTAGTGTAAGAAAAAAACTGTTCTTCATTACAATACTGACGTGTGAGATGTTTCTGTGCCTTTTAATGTTCCAACTGCTTACAAACAAATAATCCTTGTTTTGCAGGTATCAGGCACAAAGATAACATCAGCTTCATTAGAGAGTCCAGAGCTACTCACTAAACAGCTGCAACAACCTGCTGCTGTGATGATTCAAGTTGATAACAGACATCCTAGCTTGGAGAAACCCCAATGATTGCTAAGGGAGAGACTCTTAAGTTACTACCATTGTATAACCTAAGTTCTAAAAATTCAGACTTTACCTCATCTGTAAATTCAAAATACTTTATTACATGAAGTAATGACTAATTTAAGCCAAGACATGTTTTACTCAGAAGCACTGAAAATCACAGCTGACACATACGCAAAGAGATTACATGTAATGCAACTACTTCCTTTAAGTGTCTCATAAAATTAACTCTGTTGATTTATACTGAGTTCAGATTTCACAGTGCTGCTCTGTTGCTAAAAATAAAATTGAATGGATCAAGCAAGGAAAATTCCCCTGATCTCTCTTTATTTAAAAAAACAAAACCAAAAACCACAGAAAAAAACAAACCAACAACAACAACAAAAAAAAAAAAAAACACAAAACCCCAAACCAAACAAGAACAGAAAACCCATAGGAGCACTGACATTGTTAAAAAAAAAAGAAAAAACTATTTAGCTCACTCAATACTCAGGGAATTATATTGAGATGAGCTCAGTTTATGCGAACAGATTTTTGGTCTGACTGACCTGTGCTCAGATCATATCTCGGAAAAAGAGGGAGAACAGGCCTCCAGCAACATCTAATAAATGTGTGTAATTTAGAGCATAATTTAACACGTAATTTGAAGCAGCTTTTCCCTACATTCACAAGATGCTCTCATTTTGCTCAGGGCAAAGGAGCAATGGCAGGGAGTACACTGGTGCCATCTTTACATCATACATCATTACTTGCTAAGGAATAGATGCTTTGGCTCCCTTTTCCAGAGAGCTTGCCTTACTATTCTTATTTTCTAAGCAGTGTAACAAGTACAGTGGCAAGTGGGACAAGAGCTAGGCAAAACTCTGAGGCATGTTGGAAAAATTCTGACAGAGATCTGCCTGCAAGCTCAGCAAAGCTACAATTTCCCAAAACATGAACCTATCACACCCCTGAGTACATAGAACCAGGTCAGACAGAAAAATTTGATAGATCAGACTTGTAAACCTTATATTCAGACTCAATGAAACTATTCAACAAATGAATTCAACAAGCCATGCAGCTACCCACAGGAAGAGAATATTTTCTGGTGAATTTTGTGGACCTATTGAAACTCTAAGTGTATTTTAAGCAGATGCAGAAGGGTTTCAACTTCAGCCTGGTTTCTTCAGAGACCATGATTTTAGTTTCTTGACAGCTCAGGCTCAACTAAAGATAATTAAAAATTAGAATGCCTTAAGAGTCTGAGCTCTCACCTTGCATCTCCTTTTCACCCCACATGCCTACCGCACCGCCCCTGTCCACAGTGTTTACAGGTGCAGGCCCGTGGCTCCTCGCTCAGGCTAACTCTAAGCCAGGACTTTCAGATGTGGATGTAACACCAAATATAGAAACTGCGTGTTCTCTCTGCACATACTGAAATCCAAACCAATTATATTTCTGTTGTTTACACTCAGAGCTTTGAAACAGACAGCTGTTCTTCTTCTATAAGGCCGCATCTTCAGCTTTGCTGTTGCCTGCTGTGACCCATCTCAGGTTCACTGAGCATCCAGAACAGGCAGAGAGGTATGCTTGCATTGTTAAGTAAAAACAGTCCAGGGGGTGAACCTGAGCCGTAGATCCTTACTCATCCACACCACTGAATTGTTGGATTGCTCGTTGTTTTGAATGTCTCTCCAAGACGCTTCTGGTAACAAAAGGGGGTAGGTTTAAGTAGTACACATACCGAACAATCCTCAGGCACATGGTGTGGTTTCTAATCCTCTTTTAATCAGTAATATCTACATGACCATGTGCATTACAGTTCCAGCCTAATCCTTCTGCATACTTTTTCTTTATGTGGAAACCATGGCACAGAGGAGTGATTCATATGGGTGCACAAGCCTAGTGTGGATTCAGGACATGCCCAGCACAGGCACAGAGAACTGGGAACTGGGATGCATTTTCAGGTTCCTTTGTATAAACATCATTTTACTGAAGTAATTTCATTTAAAATAAAAAGTGAGTATTGAATTATTTATCCAGCATAAAAAAGAGAAACAATGCTTTTTACTCTGACCATGCTGAAAATTATGGTCATGAATCTTCTCTTTAAAATGAGGCCAATCTAGTGTTTCCTCATGAAAGAAAAAGATGCAGAGTTATCCTGTTCTCCATTTTCATTCCAAATGTTTTTCAGTTCTTCTCTTCCTGGAGGGGAAAATTATTTATTTTATGTTATTATGTTTAATATCTTCATCAGAGATCTGGATTATGAGATCAAGAGTACCCTGATGAAGTTTGCCAATGATACCAAACTGAGTGTGGAAGTGGACATTTCATAAGGGAGGGCCACCCTGCAGGAAGACCTGGGTAGGCTGGAAGAGTTCAACAAGGGCAACTGTAAGGACATGGGAAAACATAATCCAGGAGTGCAACACAGGCTGGATCTACCCAGCTGGGGAGCAGCTCTGTGGAAATGGACCTGGGGGTGCTGGTAGACATCAAGCTCAATATGGATGAACAGTGTGCTGCTGCGGCAGAGAAAGCCAACAGGGTGCTGGGCTGTATCAACAAGGGCATCACCAGCAGAGACAAAGAAGTTGCTATCCCACTTAATGCTTCGAAGGCCACACCTGGAACACTGTGTTCAGTTTTGGTCCCCACAATACAAAAGAGATGTGGACAGGCTGGAGAGGGTGCAGGGAAGGGCCACAAATATGATCAAATGGGAAGTCTGCTGTACGTGGAAAGGGTGAGAGAACTGGGTTTGTCCAGCCTTGAGACATGTTCCAGTATTTAAAGGGTGGCTACAAAGAAGGTGGAAACTCCCTTTTTACAAGGAGTCACATGGAAAAGACCAGGTGTAATGGGTACAAATTACTCCTGGGGACATTCCAATTGGACACAAAAGGAACATTTTCCACAATGGGGTATTAACATATCTACAAGGAACACAGACTTCTGTGTAACAAAAAAGCCCAGAAACAGTTGAGATTTTCAGATGAGCACCTGGGCTGGTCAGACACTGCATCTTCACCAGCAGCGGGCTACACATCAGTGTTCTGCCTAAAAATCATCTCCACCTTCCCTTCCTCCCCTTTTCATACCATTCTGCAGTGCTGACTTTCCTCAATTTTCAAACATGTTCTCCTCTTACAAAACAAAATTCCATAGGAACTACAATAAGTCCTCACCAGTTTTCACTAATTGCACACAGACATCCAAGTGTGTAAATTAAAGTGACTGTATGTGTTGTCTTGTTCAATCCACTCAGCTTTGAAATTCAGACACTCTGCTATGGACTATGGCAGCTGTTCAACACCAATGCACCAAAAGGAATGCTATTCCTGTTGCATAGTGTTATATCTTTCCTTTCCTGAAGAGGAATATAATTGCCAAGAAGAGAATTAAAAAAACTTTCAAAAAGTAAACAAGACAGGGTCTAGTAGGTGGAACATACTCTCACTGAAACATGTAAAAGTAGCAATAATATCTTTTAAACTATTTAGAAAGCTGTCATCAGCTCTTTAGAGGATAAAGTTTATGAGATATTATTTTTAGATCTGATTAAGAATAATTTGTTTCTACCAAAAGGTTTTCTTATCTAAAACAACAGATCAATTGTGTCTAAAATTTATTATACAATCTATTTTTCCTTGTAGCTTTCTCATCCAAAGTCTGACCAATCCAGACAGATTGCATGGACATTGAAAAGAACCTATTTTCAACAAACACAAAACTTTATGGATGTCTGCTTTCTACTGGCATTTCCAGTTGTGCAAGAATTCATGCTGAAATCCTTTTTAGTGGGATAAAGCTCAGAAAGAATTCAACTTGAAATCTGTAATTATTAAAAGAAGGAAAGAAGGAAAAAAATATTTTACTGATACTTAATTGCCTCAAGGAAAAAAAACACCCCTAATTAGCTACCTTATGTCCATTTGCACCTGAATGTGTTATAGAGAAATAGCACTATTTGACATATAAACCTGTTCTCACAAGTAAAGATAGTAAGCAAAATGGCATTCACACATGCAACCTACTTTATGATGAACTACAATTAGGATTTATGACAAGTGTTATTTCATTCTTTTTTCCCCTTTTTGTAATGTAATTGGTCAAAATTACCTTCAGTGAGAAGCTGAAGAATCTTACACTGCTTATTTCACACAAAGTATATTTATTGTTGAATATCAACAGAAAGAATATTGGAACTACTCAATCTGAACATTTAAAGTAAAAACGATGCAAAGGGGCTTTCTGACAGTGTAGTTAATTATCGCTATTAGATGCACTTCCAGGGACCGTGAAAGCCAAACCATACAACTGCTAATGTAGTACTCAGGGACTCTGATCTTGATACAAAGCAAATCATGGTCCTGGTGACCTTCATCAATGGATTATGACAGTGACACACTTGAATTGTTCCATGGTAACAACGTATTTCTGTTAGATGACTGGTGCTTTGATAGCCATATCTTTCGAGGGAAATGTATGACCTGTCATGACCTCAAGAAAAGAACATATACCAGAGGAAAAGGTCTCATGATGTGCTAATAAAAGAAGGTTATGACATTTTCAGAATGAAGGAGAAAGCAAATTAGGCTGAAACTAAGTCAGACAAACCTGTATTTGCATGAGTATATGCATATGTGTTATAAATTGTTATATTTACCTGTGGACACAAAGGAAATCCTTTTTATTTTTTTAGCTGCATAGATCTATAAAGTTGGAATTTTAGTAAAGCTGAATGAAACAGCCAAATCTATTTCAAAACTTCAAACAATTAAAATTGAATAAGGATGTAATTCTTGGCTGTGATTATTACCTTCGGTCAGTGCTTTCAAAATGAAATTTAATTAGCAGGCATAAGACCCCTGACAAAAATGTGCAGGTGTGACTGCTTTCTTACAACCCAGAGAAATAGTCTTCACTTTTATAATCTGAACAGACCACAGAGTTTTTGTTACTGTTCAGGTGCTTTGTGCATGTACAAACATAAGAAGGTCAACAACCTATTATTTTGTTTGAAGAATACTTACAACAAAGACACCAGAACAGAAATAAACTCTTGAAATTGTAGCTAGTATAGCTACAAGACATAGCTATGTAGCTATTACAGAGACAGAAGCATACTGAGTAGGAAAAATCTACAAAATGGTTAAGACAGTGGCCTCAAACAGAAGATCTGAATTTAGTTACTGCTGATATAGCAGTCTTTGTAAACATGCTTGCTCACCTAAATGCCAAAAGAAACAGGTGTTGCAGTATCTAACTTTCAGGTACCAAATTTGGAATCTGAATATGAAACATGTAAAAGTTTTGATGATGAACTAACAGGCACCAAGGTATACACTCCAGAATGCTCAGGGTCCAGGTCTTAAGTTCTGATCTTTGAAGATACATGGTCTCTTAACTTGAGGCTGCAGAGAACAGCTTGTCTCTGCCCAACCTTCTCATATGTAAAACCCACATTTAAATGCTTAAATTAGGCAGCTAAGACACGAAACTACTTTCTCCTGAAAGACAAAACAGATACTGATACCCTGTCTTTCTCCAGTACATTCCACTTTACTGACTAGACAAATGATCTGAAAATTTAAATCTAGAAAACTTAAATCTGTAAAGTACCTCATGCGGACCAAAGACTAAAATTTTAGTCTTCCCAAATCCCGGTTTGTTGGATACTCTGAGATAAGTGGCTCTCAATCTGGTTTATGCTAAATTTACTCTGTTTTGCTCAAATAATTACATATCAAATGTAATTGAAGTTTTATTTGTGTTCTCCAAATGCCAAATTATTTCTGTGTCCGTTACTTAGCTTGGAAATGAATACATATACGAAATAACACATACATTTTGGAATTGTACTTCTAAAGTACTCAAAGCTACAACTTCACCGATAAGTATACAGTCCCCCTTTTTTATCCAGAGTCCTAGTCCATTTGTCCTCCACAGTATTTTCTGGATTTTCAAGTACAGGTGAATCAGCTAGTTCCCTTGGAAAGTAAAATTGGAATATCTCTAAAGGCCTGTAGCCAGCAAAATGTTAAGACATTATTCAGTCAATGGCTCTCAGCATAGAGATCAAGTTAGCTGTCTGGCATGAATTAGAAAGACATTATGGATGAAGTCAAAGTGAATCAAAGTCTGTTCATCATTGCCACACCTAGGAAAAAGAAAAAGATATTTCTACTTCACATGGCATTAAAGAGATTAGTGAGGGTAAGTATATTCCATCGAAATACACTTCCATCGAAATACACATAATGATATGTGTTTAGCCTCAAGGAAAAACAGAGGTGCTATTGGAGCGACTGAGAGAAATTTGACTTTAAAATGATGGATAAGGAAAGCACAGGTAACTGAGTTATATTTGTGGACCGTTGCACACATACTTTTAAACTGTAAGGGAATTTCATATGAAGTTGAAGGAAGTAAGCTCACAGCATTTAAAATAATGAAAAAAAAAATGCTCACTCATTTAGTAGATTGTAGAAATAGAACTGAAACCACTCATATTTTATAGGAATTTTCATGAGCAATCGCCTTCATCCAAATAGACTGATATTGGCTTCCAGGCAGGGATCAAACATGTGCTAGGCATATGAGATAAATCTGGCCTCTAGCAGCGGGACATCCCATGGCTATAAGAGTTTGTAACAACAGGTCTTTCAGGAAGTTGAGGCAGGGCTGTTACAGTCCATTCCGCCTGTGAAATCTGCAGCCCAACAACAATCCTCTAAATTCGTAAAGGCCTCCAGTGGAGCACACATGGGAAATGAGAATTTCCATTTTAAATTCATTACTTACATTCAACAAAATGGTTAAAGAAGATGTAAGACCACGCTTAAATGATTAGCTAAATTAGGACACATAAGTTCCTCACTGGGGCAAAATGAAACCAGATACAGCTGGTGTTTCTGTTACGCTGCAAAGAGACTAAGTATCTGAGCATTTATCAACATATGGTTCACTTCAAAACTTGAAATGCTGTGATCGTAGGGAACAGGTTCACAGTTAAACAACTATAAACCCATTTCAGTCATTTGTTTGAGTAGTGTTTACTGCTGGGCTGTATCACTAGAGCAACCAATATGAATTGATTTATCCAGTCTTGCATTCTTCTTGAGGTCTTCTACTCCTTCAAAGAGAGCTTTTAAAATATATTTTTTAGACCTGTCTGTGCATTTTTCCCAGACACAGACTTCTAACAAAACACTGACAATCTGCGTAGTGCTGTCGTGGTGGTAGGGGCATCCTGTGACATGGAAAACACACTCCATCAGGCATTACTAATACAAGTTCAATAGCACCCTTTCTCACCTCAACTAATTTCTTGTGCAGGGAGTAAAAGCATCACCCCACTGTTACAGAAAGATCAGAGGAATAGTCAGCTAACACTTGTCAACATAATAATGTAGCAATTTAGACATTTGAAGATTTGATTCTACTGAGGAACTATTTTACATGACGAAAAAACTAGTAAACAAGAAAACGAAAAATATTTTCTTAAAGTTCTTAACATTTAATCTTTTGAGCTATTGGAACAGATTAAATGCAATCCTCCTAGCTTGATGAAGAGACAATATTCTACAACAGACCTGGTAACAGATGTTTAGTAATCACTGATAAATTTTGCATATTTAAAAGGGGAAACGGCTTTTAAAGGCACTACTGATGTAATTATAAGAGCACATACAAAGCATATGAAGATTTGCTGGAACAAAATTTAACCTGGGGATAAATATAAAGCTGCTGCAGCTTTGAATCTGGGGATTGCCCACACTTAGATAACTTCTTTAAAAGTCAAATCACATATGAATAAACAAATCTGTAAATATTAGAAAAAAAACTTCCTTTGAATGTAATGCACACACTTGCAGTTCTGGTTTGCATTTTCTATTCTAGTAAACAGACATTATAAAAAAAAAAAATCACTCAAAAGCAGACATTTCAAATAATACTTTCTTAAAAGAAATTCTGAACTATGATTATATTATTTACTTTGGAGTCAGAGACATCCTGCCAGAGAACAGCTCCATACCATGCAGCAAACATGTTCACTTACACTAGAACTGGAAAGTACTCATATTCCTCATAGTCCCGGGTAGACACGGAATGAGGAAACCAGTTAGGCTGTCTGCATAACATTTAGGGACTTTTATTATTACATATGAGCTAAAGAAATCAGAAGGCTTTTTAGACTTGTTGTACTTGCCCACTTCGAAAAAGAAAATGATGTCTAGTGCTTTCATCTTAAAAATGCCAACTGGTACTTTAGTGCTATGGAAACCTACTGATTAAAAAGATTTTTTTCTTTTTTTTTCTGGAAACAAGCAACACTGTAAACTATACATACATGTACTTACACAGAAGACAGAAGAAGTAATTCTGTTAACTAAGCATTCCTAGAAAGAGTGAAGCATTTCCCCAGCATTTGTGAATGGCCAGAACATATGAGAACTTCTAATCTGTCAGGCAGTCATTCATGTATGCTTTATTAAAAAAAAAAAAAAAAACAACAATCTAACTTTAAAAGTAATTGATGAAAATTGTTTGAATGCTCCTTGTCAAGTACTTTGTGTCTGTTAGATAACAGAAAGACTGGCAGATAAACAAAATAAGGAACCCTGTGAGATGGGTAATGCTCAATCTTTCTGATAAAAAACAACATCCTTTCTCCAATTATCAAACTGTCTGAGCAGAATAGCCTTTGGCAAGTCAGAGCACTAATGGTTCAATTGAGAAAAAGTACTTTGTAATTAATAATCACAGAATATTCATGGTTAGAAGGGACCCTTGGGATCGTCGAGTCCAACCACAAAAAAAAAACCAAAAAACAAAACACAAGCCAACACACACACACAACACACACACAGATAGACAAAAAACAACAATCTCGGGCACTAGAGCATGCCCTGAAGAGCCACGTCTACACATTTCTTAAATACCTCCAAGGATGGTGACTCCAACACCTCCCTGGGCAGGCTGTTCCACTGCCTGACCAATCTCTCAGTAAAGTCATTCTTCCTAATATCTAATCTAAACCTCCCCTGACGCAGCTTCAGATCATCTCCTCTGGTCCTGTCATTATTCCCTGGGGAGAAGAGGCCAACACTCATTTCTCTACAACCTCCTTTCAGGTAGTTGTAGAGGGCAATGAGGTCCCCCCTCAGCCTCCTCTTCTCCAGACTGAACATGCCCAGTTCCCTCAGCCTCTCCTCACAGGACTTGTTCTCTAGACCCCTCCCCAGCTTGGTGGCTCTCCTCTGGACATGCTCCAGCACCTCAATGTCCTTTGTGTAGTGAGGGGCCCAGAACTGAACACACTACTGAAGGTGAGGCCTCATCAGTGCCAAGTACAGAGCTGCGATGACTTCCTTACTCCTGCTGGCCACGCTATTCCTAATACAGGCCAGGAGCCAGGATGCTGTTGGCCTTCTTGGCCACCTGGGCACACTGCTGGCTCATGTTTAGCTGGGTGTCCACCAACACTCCCAGGTCCTTTTCTGCTGGGCAGCTTTCCAGCCACTCTTCCCCAAGCCTGTAGTGATACCTGGGGTTGTTGTGACCAAAGTGCAGGACCTGGCACTTGACCTTATTAAACCTCATCCCATTGGCCTTGGCCCATTGATCCAATCTGTTCATATCCACAACTGGAGTGCTGCAATCAATGGCTACCAACTCTTCAGAAGGGGTAGACAAGGAAGGAGAGGTGGTGGGGTGGCCCTCTATGTTAGAGACAGATTTGAATGCCTAGAACTTCATAATAGGAATGACAGTGTAGAGTGTTTATGGATCAGAATCAAGGGGAAGGCCAACAAGGGAGACATCATGGTGGGAGTTTATTACAGACCCCCAAACCAGGACATAGAAGTGGATGAAACGTTCTATCAGCAACTGGAAGAGCTCTCGCAATCACTCGTCCTTGTTCTCGGGGGGGATTTTAACTTCCCAGACATCTGCTGGAAATATAATACAGCAGAGAGGGAACAATCCCGGAGGTTCCTAGAATGTGTGGAAGACAAGTTCCTAACACAGCTGGTGAGCGAGCCAACCAGGGAAAGTGTCCTACTGGACCTGCTGCTTGTTAACAGAGAAGGTCTTGTGGGGGATGTAAAGGTTCAAGGACATTTTGGGCAGAGTGATCACAAGATCATAGAGTTTTCAATTCTTGCAGAAGCAAGGCAGGGAGCCAGGAGAACTGCCACCTCAGACTTCCAAAAGGCAGACTTTGGCCTACTTAGGAACATGATTGAGAGTGTCCCTTGGGAGACAGTCCTGAAGGGCATAGGTGCCCAGGAAGGCTGGTCATACTTCGAGGAGGAACTCTCAAAAACACAGGAGAAGGCCATCCCCAGATCCCATAAAACGAGCAGATGGGGAAGAAGACCGGTCTGGCTAAATAGAGGGCTTTGGCTGGACCTCAGGGAGAAAAGGAAAGTCTACAATCTCTGGAAAAGAGGGTTGGCTACTTATGAGCAATATCAAGGTGTAGTGAAGACATGCAGGGGAAAAATTAGAAGGCCAAAACCCAAACAGAACTTAACTTGGCTACCACAGTTAAAGATAACAAGAAGAAATTTTTCAGTATATCAATAAAAAAAGGAAGGCTAGGGAAAATGTAGGCCCACTGATGAATGAGGTGGGTGCCTTGGTGGTGGAAGACACAGAGAAGG
>JAHREE010000279.1:33984019-34105680 GCA_033628505.1 Tringa tobata
AGAAGAAGCCATTAACAATGACAGAAAGAAGAAAATGACTGAAAATGTTTTCAATATGGTTTGGAGTGACACCGTCATCAAAAGTAGAACAGTACTCAAGGCAAGTAGTCTAAATTTCTTTAAAGACAGAAGTTCCTCCGTAAAACATATTCCTATATTTTCAAGGTAAATGAATTAATACCAGTAGTTAGAGAATCTTGGAAGACTTAGATGCTTAGTCAAACTTTCTCTGGTTTGCAAAATCTTATGAGAAAACAAATCTTACAATCTTTGAATCTTACGAGAATTCATAAGAGGAGTATTTCAGTTAGAAGGGACCTACAACAATCATCTAGTCTAGCTGCCTGACCAATTCAGGGCTGACCAAGAGTTAAAGCATGTTGTCAAGGGCATTGTCCAAATGCCTCCTAAACAGTCAGGTTTGGCGGCATTGACCACCTCTCTAGGAAGCCTGTCCCAGTGTCTCAGCACCCTCTCAGTAAAGAAATGCTTCTTAAAGTCCAGTCTAAACCTCCCCAGGTGCAGCTTTGAACCATTCCCATGTGTCCTATCACTGTATACTAGGAAGAAGAGATCAGCATCTTCCTCTCCACTTCTTCTTCTCAGGAAGCTGTAGAGAGCAATGAGGTTGGCCACCAGCCTCCTTCTCCTCAAACCAGACAAACCCAAGGTCCTAGCCACTCCTCACAGGACATTCCTTCCAGCCCTTTCACCAGCTTTGTTGCCCTTCTCTGGATTCATTCAAGGACCTTAACATCCTTCTTAAATTGTGAGGCCCAGAATTGCACACATTACTCAAGGTGAGGCTACACCAATGCTGAATACAGCAGGATAATCACCTCTTTTTACCAGCTGGTTATACTGTGTTTGATGCATCCCAGGATGGGGTTTGCCCTCTTGGTTGCCAGAGCACACTGCTGGCTCGTATTGAGTCTGCTTTCGACCAGCTCCCTCAGATCCCTTTCTGCAGGGCTGCTCTCCAGCCACTCCTTTCCAAAACAGTACAATCTTAAGCTTGAGGAAGAAGAACTACAGCTGGGTCTTCAGTCCAGATTCAGTCAGCCTCAGCTTTATTTAGAAATGACTGATAATCTGGAGAAATACATTGGGTATACCAGGGAGAGGCATCTCTCTTGATTGCAAGCTACAGTACTAGCTGGAAGACAAAAGAAAAAGTATGTTTAAATCTGGTCATATCCTGCCCTGAGACTTTTCCATTAGTCCTGTTTCATTCCATAGGGGAATAACTGATCTGTGGCAACTTTACACGGGCTGTTATTCAGCACAGCTATTGAAATCCTGATGTGCTTCGTGTTCTGCATGCTTCAAAATAGGACAGTAGAGTTTTACCAGAAGGATTTGGTCACCTTATGGAGTTATCAAGACTGGCTGTCAGCTGAGTTGTATTAACTGACTGTGTGCATTCTTAAAATCTGTTCCAGTTATGAAATTAAACACACAAAGGTTCTTTAAGTTAATGATTTTACCTCTCCTGACAGACTGAGATCAGATCTCTAGCAAAGGAAGTCTTTGATCTGGCTTCAGAGAGCTAGGATTATTCTAAGGCAACATTTCCCTTTAAATGACAACACATAGTACTATTTTTGTGTGTATTTCTGAAACTGTGGTTATTTTGAGTTGCGTCAACGTTGGTACATTTGAGATGTCCCACCTGTCCTTCAGCTGCTCTTCCAGTAAGGTATAGTTTTGTATTTTATCTTACAGCCTTGTGTGGGTATCTCATATGGTCTATGGCATTTCAGACACTAATAGATTCCTGCCTTTAGGAAACTGAGTTGAGCCTTTAAAGGCTGAAGCTAACAAAAATGTGAAAAAGGCTATGATCAAAGTTAATGTTTCCTTCCTTCGTTTGGGTTTATTCCCTCCCCCGCTGCAGCAGTGAAGTAGGGGAATACCTAACACCTACAAAATAGAGATGCTACTGAGACATATGAAAGGATATTTAGTGTGATGTCTGTAAACTGTGTCTGCAAGAGCTTAAAAGACAGTAACCTAATGTTGTTTGGGTTTTTGTCACTGGAGATCTTAGGGGCTTGGGATTTTTTTTCACACAGTGAAAAAAAGAGGTTACCTCTTTTAGAAAAGGTAACATGTACTTTATCAGTATGAAAACACAGTGAAAAATAAACTTAGTGTTCCTCTAACAGCATCTGTAAAACTGCTGGCCTAATTCTTCAGTGTTTTGCTCTTGTGGTGGGTTTACCCAGGCTGCATGCCAGATGTACAGTAAAGCCACTCTATCACTCTCCCTCCTCAGCTGAAAAGGGGACAGAAAATATAACAAAAGACTCATGCATTGAGATAAGCACAGGGCAATCACTCAGCAATTATCATAATGGACAAAACATGTTTGACTTGGGGAAATTATTTTGAACCAAATCAAAATAGGGTAATGAGAAATCAAACCAAATCCCCCACAGGGTCACAAGTCCTGCCAAAAAGCCTTCTGCAGCGTGGGCCCCTCTCTCCATGGGTCCTCAGGTTCTGCCAGGACCCTTCTCCAGCATGGGCTTCCCATGGGGTCATAGCTTCCTTCGGGCATCCAGCTGGTCCAGTGTGGGGTCCTCCGCTGGCTGCAGGTGGATATCTGCTGCACCATGGACCTCCATGGGCTGCAAGGGACAGCCTGATTCACCTTGGTCTTCTCCATGGGCTGCAGGGAAATTTCTGCTCTGGTGACTGGAGCACCTCCTCCTCCTCCTTCTTCACTGACCTTGGGGTCTGCAGAGTCACATATTCACACTCCTCTCTCCAGTTGCAATTGCTGTTTCCCCGTTTTTGTTTTTCCCCCTTCTTAAATATGTTATCACAGAGGCACTATCACTGTCACTGTTGGGCTCAGCCTTGGCCAGCAGTGGGTCCACCCTGGAGCCAGCTGACATTAGCTCTATTGGACATGGGGGAAGCTTGTAGCAACTTCTCATAGAAGCCACCCCTGTAGCCACCCCAGCTACCAAAATCTTGCCATGTAAATCCAATACAGCTCTAAGTCTAGTGATGTATGTATGTGCAAAGTAGGATAAATATCAACTAGCTCAGAATGACAGTATTTTACACCCATGTAGCAATGACTGTGCATCAATGTAAATGACAATCAAGGCAAAAAATAGCAGAGAATCTAGCTCTATAAATAGAGGCTTAAAATTCAATCTGTCCTTGAAGAAAATAACTGCACTGCAGAGCAAGTCTGTTCAATAATACAAAACAATTTTAAATGAGTATTTTTCCCTTCCTCAAAAGCAGGTGATCTGAAGACTTGTAAACTAAACATTAGCCTTAACAAATTATGTGAATTTTCTTTAATTATGTGTTAAAAAAAATTATATATATGAGCTAAATAAAAGAAATACGAAGTAGATTTAAGGCTTAGGTATGTGCAGTAGTTCTTTTTTCCTGGTTTATAAAAAAATCTGAGGAAAATAAATTTTGAATTAAATGGTGAAATTTTATTTCAACGTACTTTGGGAAATGTGTATCTAATATATATATGTGGATTTTAAGCATATGTGTGCTTATTTTCTTCTTTGTTTCTAAATTCTTCACTTTCATTTTGACTGTTACCAACATTTTATTCTATTTTACTTTTAAAAAATATCAAACCCATATATAGATTTGCTTACTTTAAAATCTGTGGGGGTGGAATAGTTTTACCATTTCTAAAGTATTTTTTCCAAAATGGATTTGAAAGTAGATTTATGAACCAAGTAAACTGTTTCACTTCAGTAAAGCAGCAGTTTTTGAATGAGAAGAGTTAACTGAAAAGTTCCTAGCTAGTTTTAATAAATTAGATTATCCTCTTTTGCCCAGAGTCAACTCACCACTGCTATCCAGTTTCAAAACGAAAAATGTAACATTTAAACAGGGTGAAGAGAAAGTCTCTCTCCTTTGCTTAAAGATAACTTTCAGACTCTTGTTGATCCTTTATTTCCAGGTCAATACAAATAAAAAGAGATTTCAAGAGATGTAATGAATGAGGACATATTGGGAGGGAGTGGTTACATATACCAGGCCACATCAGCAAGGATTTCCATATTCTGGATCTATCTCCACTGGGATACTTTCACTACTGAGGTCAATAACTTCTAAAGTTGCTCCAACTGGGTCATTTGCCTAGGCCAACAGGAACATGGCACAACATGAAACAAATGGGCAAAACAGAAAAAAAACCAACCACATTTTAGTATTAGCTCTAGCAGACAGAAAATTGAAGATCACTAAGTATGATGCCATGCAATGAAATTAAAGAGTACATCACTGAAAGGAACTGTTGAATCTGTGATAGAAAACTGTTAAATTGCCAGATTGTGTTCAAATCAAACACCCTTCCTCTTCTTACATGTATTTAATACTGGATATGCATTCAGAATGTTTTACTTTATTTCTTTGGCTAATATAGTTGATTTAAGGTTTGGATTTGCCTGGAAAGAGAACATCTATTTCCAGAAAACTTTTTTGAGTATTCAGTATTAGCTGTCATTATGTGTTAGAATAAAATCACAATCTGCCTCCCTATCTATGGTAGATCAAATGCATAAGGCCATGACCTCTTAATACCTTTATTCAGTGACTGGAGAATGCAACACAGCTCAAATATAATACTCTACATTATAGTCACTCAATATTAGGTGAGGTAAATCTGACAATTCCTGTCTTCCCTTTGGGAGCTAATCAACTTTTTTTTAATTAAATAATTATTAGATCAGAAGAGGCCCATAGGTAGCTAGAATAATTCATGTTCATATTGTTGTTCTGAATTATATTCAATATTCAGTCTGAACAATAAGTTCTAAAGTGAAGAATCTCTCACATCTAACATATTCTAACATAGAATTAAGAAAACTTTGCTGAACCACATAAATATCTTCTTTTTTCTTATCCATGAGGAAGTTTTGCAATCTACTGGTTCCAACAAAGCTCTTAGATTTCTTGATTCTGTTTCATTTTACACAAATACAATTGCATAAAGACTCACTTCATTTTACAGACACTTCTTTTCAAATCTCAATTCTGAAATTTCTTTTGTATTCTGTGATTTTTTTGGGGAAATATCAAATACTCCTCTGAAGATTGTAACAAAGCAAAAATCAATAGTTATGTGTAACACTAAAAATGAGCAAAATAATAATGACAAAATGTGTAGACTAAAGGATGTTGTCTATTTCAACTAGACATTTTTTTCCAGGAAGAGATGAAGATATTTCTCGATGATCACATCTTGAATTACAATGAGGAGTTAGAAATGATGACAGGTGGATTTAATGCAGAAGGAAACAAGTGAAGGTTTAGTTGTACTTTTTAAATGCATGCTAAATTAAGTAAAAACTTACATTTCTTTGAAAACTTTCAAATATACAGATTTAGTATCAATCACCCACAGAAGGGGAGGAATATAATGCTTTTTAATGTTGGGGTATAGATTTGAACAGGTAGAACAGAGACATGCACAAAAACTGTAACATGTCTCCTATTTATATACAGGAACATCAGTGTCAGTGGAAGTTACAAAGCAAGAAAGCATTACGGTTATATTTTGGGTGTTTAGTTTACAGAAGGATATTATTGTATTGCAGATGCCTTCATATTTTAACCCTCAATAAGCCAAGTAGTATAAGTCATTCAGTACTGAACAGAAAGAAAAGCTATTGTGCATTTTCTTCTAGTCATTTTATATCTGCCTTTCTGTCTCCCAGTTTAGTCCTAATTGATTTTGAAAGAATTTACCGATCTCACCTTTAGCAACAAAGAGCAATGCTGCTGAAGTAGCATATTCTATGTACACACCTAACGCTAACAATAAGTGACACACTGCCTAATTTTAGGTGTAAAGTAAGATAGGTGTACTTAATCACATCGTGGGAGGCTTTTCTCTTCAGTGATTACAAAGGAAGATGAGATCTTAGGTCTGACAAAGTCAGAGAAAAAGTCTCTCGTCCTAAACAAGAAGGAGATAAAAATACATAGGGCTCTGTCTATAATTCATCATGAAGCCATCCTCTACCAATAGCTATAGAGCACTAATGCAGTGGGATTTGAGCACCATGGACTCAAAATCAGCATATTCATTTATTAAGGCAATTAACATTTTGAGATGAGGGTACATGCCAAACTTTTCTGAGTTGTGACAGATGGCATAACAAAGGGCGATGGCCACAAGCTGTGGCTTAGGAGGTTCAGATCAGGCACTAGGAAATAAAAACTCACTGGGAAAATAGCACAGCACTGGACTGGGCTGTTCAGAGGGGTTGTGGAACCTACTGCCTCAGAAGGTTTCAAACTTGATTAGACAAAGCCATAGCTCACCTCATCTAGTCTTGCTTTGGGTGGTAGACTGGAAGAAATGACTCTAGAGGTCCCTTTCAACTAACATTTCTAGGGCTTTACGATCATTATTAATTTTTGCCTATGTGTTGGGTCTGGCTGGAATGGATCCAGCTTCCCTTATAGCGACCCATAAAGTGCTGTGCTTTGTATCTGTAGCTAGAAAGGAGTTGATACACAAATGTGCTGGCTATTGCTGAGAAATGCCTGCACAACATCAAGGCTCTCTCTGCAACCGCCACATCAAAGGTAAGTAGGCTGAGGGTGGGCAAGAGGTTGGGAGGGGACATCGCTGGGACAGTTGACCCAGTCTGACCAAGAAGGTGCTCCATGCCATATGACATCATGGTCATCAATAAAATCTCAGGGAAAGGATGTGATAAGGCATTTGTTACTAAGACATTTGTCTTCCAAAGCAATCCTGAGGCTCTGCTTCCTTGGAAGTGGCTGGACATTGCCTGCTGATGAGATGTAGAGAATAAATCTTCTGGGGTTTTTTGCTTTTCTTCCACGTGTGGCTTTTGCTTTATTTCATTGAACTGACTTTATCTTGAGCCACAAGACTTTCCATCTTATTTTCTCCCCCTGTCCTGCTGAGGAAAAGAGTGCAAGAGTGGCTGAGCGGGCACCTGACAGCCAGCCAAGGTCAATCCACCACAGACTAATTTTCTATAGATATGTCTTTAAAAGGATACCATGTAAATACATATCTTTTTTTCTGTTTCACAAACGTTGCTTTTATATTTGCTGCAAATGACCAAACAGAAATCACAAGGTACAAGAAACAAGGAAAGAGATGCCTTGGCTGTGGTTTTAGAGTGGTTTTCTGGACTTTTTGCATAATGAGAAGAGGACAGTTGCATGAAAAGAATCAGAGGAGAGTTCAGTGGTTCAGCAATGTTTCTTAGTATTGCCAGCGGTACTGGAGGCATTTTCTTCTCCAGTGTGGGCCTATGCCCCTTGAAAGCATAGGGATTGCTCTCAGTCTCATCTACATTCTAACCCACCCAATGTTGGGTTTCACTTTATTCCAGCACATATGGCTACTGCTATTTCTATTTTTTTCCAAATCTTTAGAAAAATGTTATTTGAGGATTTTACTCATCTTTTAAAGTTGTTTGCTAATTGGTTAGGAGACCCAAAGCTATAAGGAAAAGTTTGACAGTCATATATACATGCTTTCCAGAGGCAAAGAACAACTTTTTAAAAAAAATTGGCTGGATGAAAAGGCAAAATACATTTCCTTGTGACCAATAATAAAGATAGTTTTCAATATAGAATTAGTTCCTTCTGGCCATGTCTTCATTCCTCTCACAAGAGCTTTGTGACTTCCCATTAATAGCTCCAGCACTAGGACTCCAGCCCACAGATGTCATACCCACTAGCAGAATTGGGTGACATTACTCTACAGTTCTTCTTCTTGCCATAAGGTTCTGCATCACATCCATCTCCCATCACATGGTTCTTGTTTCTCCAAACATTCTTCATATTCTCTTTATTTACCCTATTTATTTCCTTAAAAGATAATTTCTTCTCTTTTTAGCACATTTCCTTTTTATATTGCTTTATATTTTCTTTTCTATGTGGTTAGTAAACTAGCGTCCTGCATTGTGCACGCGCTGTCTATTGCTTCTTTGTTCTTCTGTTCTAGTGCTCATCCACCTTCACTCCCCAGCAATGCTGATAGGGGGCATTTTCCTCTTCTAGCCTAGCCAAAGACTTGCTGCACTTCCCATTTCTCCCTTCCCTCTGCTAATGACCAGGAAGTGAGACGAACAAGATTGACAGTCTCTGAAGCACGGAAAGTGCCATCTGTGCTTTGTAGATTGAAAATCTTATTAGTTTTGCTTCCAGCCAAGTTGTGCATATGGAGCAGAGCAACTGGGGTAAGGAAAAGTGCAGCTAGGGGGAGGGGGAGGACCAAGAGGGAACAAGAGCCACCATGAGGTTAAAATGCAAATATAAAAGAAATACATGGACATAAAGGTAGAGGGTAGAGAGGGAGATTACACTATCCTATTTCATCCTTACACCTTGCTGCCATTTTTCATAACCCATATCCTAAGGTAATGTCTAGTCTAGATATACAAAGAGAATTAGGCTTTGAAGTCTCACCACTGACTGACAGTACCTAGCTGACCAAGCTATCCACAAAACATACTGGTGAGTTTTTTGGGGTGGTTTAGCTGCAAGAGGTGCATAAGTTTTGCTCTTCTGTTTTTCATCATTGAAGAAATGAGCATCTTGCTACCTGCCTGTTCCCCAGGGTTGTCAGCTGGCACTTCATTCTTCCTTTATACCTGTGGCCTCCACTCTTAAGGTATGCTTAAGATGACATCCAAGCAGGACAGGGATCCTGCTGCAGGCACATTTTGCATGGGAGCCTGGTACTAAACCATCTCAGGTAGGGAAGGAAAACACATTCTTCAGCCACTTGAGGCTAAACCTAGGTGTCTCAGGACATTACAGTGAATATTAGCCCTTTTTTCCCTTGTCCCTGTCTTTCTTCTCCATCAGTATGTTTCGGTTTTAGTTTTCTCACTGTTCTCACAGAAGTACCTGCCTTTCTGTATGAAATGTATTCACATTTGCCTTCAGGTTTTGCAATGCCTTCAGCACAGCAGTTCTACTGCCTTTAACAGGTGTAAACAAGAATGTACAGATTCCTGCTTAGGTGATATCCCTCTGCATGAGGCACAGTGGCAGCAGCACATCACATCCCTTTCCCAGCAATCCTTTTTCCTGCCTGCTTGCCTGCCTTGAAGGCACCTCAGAAGCACGTCAGAGACAGGGCAGGAGTGGTCAGGACACAATGTGCCCTGGCTATGCTTACTCTGACAGATTCTTCAGCAGCCCATTGCCAGCTGGTGCAAGCTATATCAGCCCCACAGCCATCATAACTTTTGCAGAGGCTGGAGGCAGACTGAAAAATCAGGAAAGCCATAATCCAAATGCACTAGCTAAAAAAATACTCAGTATTAGGGATGGAACCAGGCTGTTCTGTGCTAAAATTGAATTTTCCCCCAAAGTCCTATCTTTCTCTGTATATTTCTTATGGGCTCGTAACTGTCATCACAATTACGCTTCCACTGCTTTGCAATGCATATGCTAATACTTCCTTTGCAAGCATACCTGATAATTCTCTTAGAGCCTTGCGGCCTCAAAGCTGGCTTTATATATTCATTCTCATTTATATTTTTCCCTTAATCCTTATATTTCTTTCTGTATTCTTCTTAGAAGTCAAACAAAACTCTGCAGAATTTTAAAGCTTACATCCTAATTTCTCCTTCCTTGTGTTTTGAATAGAATGGATGAAACAAATATTCTCACAAACAGAGAAATGCTTATCTCCTTTCTTGCAATCACCAAGTACAACTTCAGAGCTCTTTATCCAGAGCTTGTGTATCTTCCCCTCCCCTCTCCCAACTTAACATGTAACTCACCACAGGTTAATAGTGGAAAATGCTGAGGGTTGTTGAACGTTACGTGGATCAGCACAAAGTTTCTAACATCCAGTGCCTCAATAATTTTGTTAAATTCACAGGATGAATACAGCACCACTGACACAGGATAGCCTATGGAGCATGAAAATACCATGCTCTGCTTCATTCCAGACTGAAGAGGCTTGTAAACCAAATATTGTAAGAGTTCTCAGTGTCATTAAGAAAGATAAAGAAGGCGGCAGTGGAGGTAGGGAGCAGTCTTCTCTCAGAACCAAGGATGCTGCATTCAGTTTTGTTGAATGGACTGTTGCACACTTTATCAGTTCTTCAAGGTTGATCTCATGATAGTAATGTTATCTGCATTAACAACAACCAAAAAAATAAACAAAATAAAATCAGACACCCTATCTATGATTTCATCTCTGCCTACCACTTCATCCTTTGCATTCTCGATTGCCTATGAACCCAGTTTAAACGGGATGGACTGAGCCCGAGCTCATATTGGTCTTGTTTGTAACCTCATTAGCAGAGCAGCTGCATGACCCAACAGGCAGACAGGAGCACTAAAAGTCAGGGGTCACCAGCATACTACAGAAATGGCCCAACCTGCAAGCTCCCAAGTATGCTTTGAATCTTCTAGGGGAGCTTTTTGGAGAGCTTGGTGTTTTCTGAGGGACCTAAGCATTGTGTGGGAGCATGGTGTTGATGCAGCCCCCTGGGTAGAGGTTACATGCCCTAAATCAGAAGAGATTCAAAGGATAAGGTAAGTACCTATGATTCATTGCTAACAGTGTGAGAGTATTAGGTGCATCCATGGAGATGTTTGTAAATGGGCTTCTTGAAACCTTGTCTCAAATACATAGGGACAAATACAAATAGATGCTTTTTTATTCTGTCCTCATTGCATGCTTGACTTGCACAAAGCAGACGTGGTTCAGAAGCTACGCTGTTAGTTTGTTCAAGCTTACTGCAAGGTAGGGCAAGATGCTGCCCAAACACAATACTGGACACAGTATCCATGACCATAGCTGGACACTTCCAGCCAGTTCAGCGTGCTGGGCAAAATATGTGTATTTGACTGCACTTATCTATACAGACACACCTTTAAGTGCCTAGAACTGAACAACTTACAATTTAGAAATGATTTAAGAGAGCCTGAATCAAGCCTAGAGTAATAATCATCTCTGCTGTGATTAATGAGAACCCAGTGTTTTAGAACCTGGCAGTATTCAATCACCAATCAAAACTGCATCAGGCATTCATTCCTATGAATACAAATACATGGAGGCCTGGCTTCACAGCTGGTGCAAATTGGCTTAGCACCATTGACTTCATGTAAATGGGCTCTAACTAGGCCAGCTGAGGAACTGGCTCAGAAATCTTCAGCCCACCCAAAACATAGGCCTTATTTCACCAGGAGAGGAAGAAAAAGACACCTAGGTTAAAAATAAGTAAAAATTAAAATGTGGATATACTGCCATTTTTTTAAACCACTTGGGCTGCGTTAATGAGCAGTGCTCTATGAAGCTCACCCCAGGAATACATGCAAATACACAAGTCACCAAAGGGTATTCCTATTATTCTCTGTGTCTTTCTTTGTGTAAGCACCAGCTGCAAAAACATGAAATATAAAAAGATGCTTTTGAGCACATATTGTTCAAAGCTGCGATCTTGTTTGATTGTGATTTTAGTGGTAAATCTCTGAAACAAAGTCTGCCTCACCACCAACTTGGCTCGCTCACAGAGGGAAAATGTATGCCTAAGGCAAAGGTCCCAGCCAGATATAAAGCAGAGCATCCTTCCTTCGAGGGAGCTCTGGGGGTCTGTGCCTGTCCTCCACATCGGGCTTCCTTTCACTTCCCCACCCATCAAGACAATAGAGTCATTACACCAAGATGCAGCAAGTGCTATACGGAAGGGAGATAAATTGTGACTTTTTCTCTCAGGGGATAAGAGAGGGTGCTCTATGGGACAAGATTCTTCCTTTGTATAGAGCAGGGGGACTGCAGCTGTGCTGAAACAGGGGCTGCAAGTTGAGTAGGTGGTGGAAGACATTTTCTTTCTCTTGTGCCCTTATCACAAAGATACACAAACAGTTCAGAGCACATTGTCCTTATTAAGTAGTTATAATCAGTGATAAAAAAAAAAAAAAACAGCAGCATCCATTTATTTATCTTTTTTTTTTAAGTAGTAAATACTACCAAGTTTAACCATGATGTAGATAAAGCCTGTAATTCCTTTTCCTACCTACCATCTGTCCTTCTTCCTGTCAATCCTCTCCCCTTCTCCTCACCCGCTGCTACAGGGAGTGCTGTTTTGCAGGTAGCTCAGAAGCTTTGAAGTTTTCCCTCAGAAAGCTGATTATACAAATGTTAATATATCTTCAGCTTTAAAGCAGGTGGATCATCTGAGAGCATTTTACTAATTTTTCAGAAGGCTTTATACTGTTCTTTTTCCAGTGGGGATTTTTCCAAGATTATAAAGAAAAAAAATGAGCTGAAAAAGCAAGAAGCTGTCAATAAAGGTATTTTTGATGCAAGTGGTATACTGTGACAAGATGTCATATTCAGATCTAGATTGCGCCCATGCATTTGCTATAAATATCAATTTTGCTAATGTTGTGAATAGTAAGTAATTGAAGGGTTTTTTTCCCATATTGTCCTTGGAAGAATAGCAATGTGAATAACATTTCTGAAAAGATTTTATCCATATTTCTAGAAGGAAATTATAACAACCATGTGAATACCTCCCCTTGATAAAGGTTTGGGAAGTAGAGGAGGGTTTTTTATCGGTGAGTTGGGGGGGATTATTTGCTTGTTTTGATTTTTATAGAAATATCTTTTTTGTTGTATTCTCCTGTGTCATGATGATGCTTTTTTTTTGAAGTGGGGAGTGTGGTTCTGAATGTAAAATTCTTCACAAACTATACAGAGGATTTAATGAAAAAATATGTTTTGAAAGAACTGTCATTACTTGGGTCTTTTATAGTAAGTTTGAAAGCTTCTGCTAGTGCTCGTACTTGCTATCTCTTTGAAGGATTATAACGTATCGGGAAGATACCATCTATCTGGAGATATATTTTAAATACTTTCCTAAAAAACATTCTGGGTTATTAAAATAGTGTCTATAGATGAAATGATATCATGGAATAACTGGCAACATCATCTAAATAAACACAACAAAATATCCACAACAATAAGGAAAACTAAAGCTGTGATTGTTCTACCAGTTCATTACTTCCTAAAACCTAATGGCATGTGGGATCACATATCCTAAATAAGAAAGTAATCCCCTAGAATGTCAAAGCCAGATGCTTAAAGGTATTCTGGTACCTGTATCCCACTGATGCCAAGAGGAGCAAGGTGTTTAGTTTCCACTTGAATCTGTGGGTCTGTCAAATTCAAGCCTCAGATCTGTATTACCTTTTACATTAACTGCCAGTTAACTTTTCTAGCTAATGAAAAATGCATCTCAAGATGTAGTAAGCATTGTGCGCTACTCACATCCCCAAACAGTGAGTCTTGCACAGAGAAAAAGAGAGTAGTTGCTAGGTGGCTTTCAGATAGAAAGGTTGTAAAATCAATCGGTATAGCTGCCATGTAACAATAACAAACCAACTAACAAAATCTGGAGCCTCCAGTTTTGTTCCAAGATTGTAATAAACTCGGGTTTGTTTGGGTTTTTTTTGTTTTGTTTTGTTTTTTTTTTAATATTATTTGAATTCTTATGTTTTATTTTCTTTCAGATAAGTAAAAATCATTGTAGTGACTATCATCAGTCTTTCATATGCTGCGGTAATGATACCTTTCTACATTTGTTGAGTGGTCTACTGATGACATCAAACAATGTACTGTAGGTGATTATAAAGTAGGGTTTTTTTTTTCTGTTCAGTGGGAAGATAAAAATAATGTAGATAAAAGGAACATATCTTTTATAAGACAGAACTCAAGTAATTTGAGGTGGAAATCCATAAAAACATCGCAAGTGTTGTTGAAATGATGAGTCACTTCAGCAGCATAAAAATAATCTATTTATCTACATTTTTACCAAAGGCTTTGAAGTTCTCTGTCTTGGAAAATAATATATATTAAAGTGCTTTGAAAAAACTTCAGTTTTACTTGGAGGCATGAGCTCTCTCTTGTACTTATCTTCCCTCCTTCCTGACACTTCTATTTTGTGTTGTATCTCATAGTTAATTTTTGCTACCCCCTAGCATATACATATTTATAAATATATATGCATTTCTATGTTAAGAAATACTATAATCAGCAGTTTAGATCAGGTATCTGTCAATTAACAGTATTTAAAATAAATGTTCTTGTCTTGAAGATGCCAAATCAGAAAGCACAGTGACTAACCAGAATTAAACCCAAATCTAGCAGTGATTTTTACTGGTAATGTAATTACAAAGATTTTTTTTATTCTTTTTCATTTCTAGTAGTTTCCTTCACTCAAATTGCATATTACTATATCTAGCTTTTCAGTCATATATCTTCACGAGAACCATTATCCTCATTTTTAGGAATGGGGACGTTGAGGCACTTGAAAATAATTGGCAGCTCACCAGGTTACTACCAGGAAAGCCATTAACAGGATGCAAGTCAACTTTATCCACATTGGTACCTTCAGTCTTAGGCAACAAATACTCAAATACAGTGCTAAAATTTTATTTAGATAGGATGTCAACCTTAGATCCCAAGTCAGCTTTATAGTCAACTAGAAAATAACTTCAAACCCATTAAAAAACAGGATTTAGAAAATTTTACTATATGTGTGCACACTTCCTTGATTTCTTCACTATACAGTGTTATTTTAAATCTGTTATTTTTGAAAGCAGATAAAGAAGAGGAAATGCTTTTGCAATACTTGGCCGGTATCATGCATTCATAGCACTATCACTGTACCTTGATTACCAGATAAATGCTGGCTGCTGTCTCTTCTGAGCTCTTTTCACTTTCAACAGTATAATTTTATGTTAAGGTTTAGTGACACCACAATTGAATTGCATAAATCTGTTCATTATGCCATTTAAACTTTGAATTTCTGTTGTAGGCTGTAGGATAAAGAACTTTTATAACTGTTGCAATCCACACACCAAAAAAAACCCTGAAAAACAGACACACCCCCACACACACACCTCACAACCAAATGTTTTCATTAAGCATTGGATGTGTAAATATACACATTCATCATTTCTTTTTTTTTCTTCACATATATTTTGCCCTGCATTTTTTTATTTAATTAGATATGGATTTTCTTCTCTAGTTAGGTCTTTCTTTAGATAGGTGTACTAACTAGAATCATAATCTTTTAATTCTCTCGTTCCATTTGCTCCTTAAGAAGAAAATACCTCATTCTGAAGCCTAATTTAGACAATGCACAAATTTTATTCTCTTTCTGCACACACAAAGAGGGATTGAGAGGTGCTGAGGTACACTATTCTGCTAAGTATTTGAGATTTCTAAGAAAATAGAAATATTAGACAGTAAGCCGCCTGAAACAA
Organism: Tringa tobata; assembly: GCA_033628505.1. NCBI lineage: Eukaryota > Metazoa > Chordata > Aves > Charadriiformes > Scolopacidae > Tringa > Tringa tobata. The sequence goes on from JAHREE010000279.1 coordinate 33,999,305, forward strand.
ATTACAATGGAAAGATGAAATTATACCCGTGAATTGGGAAAAGAAGAGGATTTATGTAAGAATGATCCCTACTAAGGTGGAACAGACATTGTCCAACCTACTAAAGAAGCATTTGAGTCCACATATGAGGCTAAAGGACAAAATCCGGCTCTGAGCCAGTGCTCTGCCCCCCAAATTTCAAGCAATTTTATTGTAGCGAAACTGGGAGGTTAATGTTGCACTTTCCTATCAGCTTGTCTGTGCTGTGTATGTGCGTCGGAGTTCTTAGCTCATTTGCATGCTTCTGCTATCCACCCTGGAATTTATTGTGGTAGGACTGCATCGCAGACTTGGCTAGCAGCCAGAGCCTACTTCTTCATTCCCTCTTTATAGCTAATACAATATGAAAGTCACTAACAAAAAGACTTTCATGTCAAATTACAGGAAAAAAAATCTCAATTGCCTAATAGGATTTTAAATTCTTATCATACTGGTGACTTTCTGTAAGTAGTAACATTTGAAAAGAAAGACTTAGCTGATGTTTTCTTCAAATGCTCTCTGCGCATTTTAAGTTTTTTTACAAGCTGTGATACGCTGCTATTCTGTCACTACAGAGACGATACAGGGCAATGGATCATAGCTACATAGCCCTTCTCTTCTGTTCGCATCCTGCTGGACTTAACATCTTATCAAAAGTACCAGCTAAGGTTCTGCATATTGAGAAATACTCCTCTTTGATGTAGGTGTCAGGCCGACTTTTTGCACTTCAAGGAATATGTATATATATATGATGAGTATATCTACACATATTCAACTATAACCACAAAGATGTATATATATATCTCAATATGTATATAAACACTTTTAGCTTTGGCAATATTACACTTCTAACTGTGTTCAGGGCTTAATAATGCTAAGGTTATTAAGCTTGCTATTATGTCAATAACATGTAACTGCATTTATGCCTAGGCTACTTTTGTGTCCAGCTCTAGTAGCTCCATTACACTTCTGTGATGACTTTTTCGTCCCCACTACCTCCATACCTCTCCTTCATATTCCCAAGACATCTCTAGGCAGATATTTGGGTAAGGAGAGGGTGAAGTCAGGTTTTGATGCCTCTCCCTGTCCCCACACATCCACACTTGCTCCACCAAAGGTCCGGTTATCTGCAGGTTCCCACAGGGAGCAGGACTGTGGGAAGAGGAGCTGTTACAATGGTGATCCAAACTCCCAAATGCTGACTCATTCCTGCTTATCATCCCAACAAATTATCAAAGTTAAATTATGTACATCAATAATTTATGATAGCATGGTTCTTTCCCTGGTAACAACAATAAAGATAGACTTCAGATAACATTGGCTATCACTAGTAAGCTACATGTGATATATGTCAGTAGAAATAAATGGAAACCAAATAAACCCTCAGTTCTTTCTCATTTAGTTCAGACCCTTAATACAACCTTGTATCCCCTGCTTCTGTGTTGGACATAATAGAATATTTACACGAATAATGCACCATTACGAACTTTTCAGTTGAAATTTTTGGTTAAAAGTATCAGACACTAACAACAGTGATAGAAGCTCTGTATATTTTTTTATAGAACTCAAACTGTTGTTGTAAAATCTCATTTTGTACAAGTACTGGTGTATCCATATAGTGCCTCGGACAACCCAGATGTTCTAGCCGTTGAAGTTACACATTGAAAGAGCTTTCCTCAAGTACTGGAAAACACCTAAAGTTCTTGGGTTTCAGCCTAATGATTAGTAAAGAGAGGTCTTTTCAGATTAGCCCTTTTGCAAGGCCAATTGACATGCACATTGTAACAGAAATTTTGTAGAAGATAGAAATTTACCAAAAGAAAATATTCAAAATCAGATCTTACCTAATTTTATCTATGCATATCTCTGCATCCTTTAGAACACAAAAAGTGATTCTACTGTTCCTTCATGATAAATTTTCTCAATAAAACACTAGGAGGCTAAAATAACTCTTCTCAGATGGCTCAGCTCCTGGACAAACTCAAACACAAAAGGGAAGCCTACAGAGGATGGAAGCAAGGGCAGGTAGCCTGGAAGAAATACAAAGAAACTGTCTGAGCAGCCAGGGATCAGGTTAGGAAATCTAAAGCCCAGGCAAAATTAAATCTGGACACGGATGTCAAGGGCAACAACAAAAGTTTTTATAGATATGTCAGTGACACAAGGAAGTCTAGGGAAAATGTGGGCCCCCTCTGGAAGGAAGCAGGAGACCTGGTCACCCTGGATTTGGAGAAAACTGAAGTACTCAATGACATTTTCTGCCTCAGTCTTCACCAGCAAGGATTCTAGCCACACCATCAAAGTTGCAGAAGGCAAAGGTAGCGTCTGGGACAAAAACAGCCCATTGTACATCAAGTTCAAGACATTCTGAGGAACCTGAATGTGCACAAAACCATGCAACCTGATGAAGTGTATCCCTGGATCCTGAGGCAACTGGCGAATTAAGTTGCTAAGCCACTATCATCATATTTAAAGAATCGTGGTAGTCCCACTGACTGGAAGAGAGGAAACATAACCCTCATTTTTGAAAAGGGAAAAAGGAAGACCCAGGGAACTACAGGCTGGTCAGTCTCACATCTGTGCCCAGCATGATCATAGAGCAGATCCTCCTGGAAACTCTGCTGAAGCACATGGAAAATAGGCCAGTGATTGGTGACAGTCAACATGGTTTCACTAAGGTCAAATTGAAATCTGAAAAATTTGGTGACCTTCTATGACAGGGTTACAGCATCAGTGGATAAGGGAAGAGCAACTGACATCATCTAACTGGATTTGTGCAAAGCATTTGACACTGTTCCGGACAACATCCTCATCTCTAAATTGGAGAGACATGGATTTGACAGATGGATCATTTGATGGGTAAGGAATTAGCCAGATGGATGCACTCAAGGAGTTCTGGTCAACACCTTTATGTCCAAGTGGAGACCAGTGTTGAGTGGAGTCCTTCAGGGGTTGGTATTGGGACCGGCACTGCTTAACATCTTTGTTGGTAACATGGAAAGTGCAGTGGGATCAAGCCAACTGTATCCTGGGCTGCATCAAAAGTGTGGCCAGCAGGTCAAGGGAGATGATTCTGCCCCTCTACTCTGCTCTCATCAGATACCACCTGGAGTACGGTGTCCACCTCTAGGACATAGCATAAGAAGGTCATGGACCTGTTGGAGTGAGTCCAGAGGAGGGCCACAAAGATGATCAGACTCCTATGAAGATAGGCTGAGACTGTTGGAGTTCTTCAGTGTGGAGAAGAGAAGGCTCTGGGAAGACCTTCTAGCAGCCTTCCAGTACCTAAGGGGGGCCTACAGGAAAGATGGGGAGGGAGTTTTTACACAGGCATGTAGTTACAGTACAAGAGGACAAGAGTATAAGAGGAAATGGCTTTAAACTGAAAGATTACATTAAATATCTAATTTAGATTAGATATAAGAAAGAAATTCTTTACCGTGAGGGTGGTGAGACACTGGAACAAGTTTCCTAGGGAAGTTGTGGATGCCCTGTTCCTGGAAGTGTTCAAGGCCAGGTTGGACAGGGCTTTGAGCAACCTGGTCTAGAGGAAGGTGTTCTTGCTTAAGGCAGGGGAGTTGGAACTAGATGATCTTTAAGGTCTCTTCCAATCCAAGCCATTCTATGATTCTGTAATTCCATGATTCTATAAAATCATATCCTCTGAGATCTGGAGAAATACACAGATTTTTCTCTTGCAAAGTCCTTACTTTTTGAGAAATGTGAAAGGGGCGTATATTTGTGTACCTCTCGAGGAAGAGTTATAACTGCAGTTCTGAGAGCATATTTTTAAGTACCTCAGTGCTCTGCCCCTCAGTCTGCCAATCTTGGATTGTAGCCAACCTTATATATGTATTGATATATCTTTTTTATCTTTTTCTTTTTTTGGTGTTTTGTTTTTTTTTTTTTTTTTTAGGGCAGATATCTGGACTATAAATTATTTTAAATCCCTAAAGAGACACATGTCTAGTTGCTAGTTGGATCCGTAGTCAGAGTGGTGGATTAATTCCTTGATGAACAAGAGTTTCTGTTTTATGTAAGTAATTTCTGGCATTTCAAAGAATTTTTTCTGCAAAATAAACAGCAGTCAAGGAAATAAGGTATCTTTGACTCCATAAAGGCATCCTTTTGCTCCCAGGAACATGATAAACAAGTTAAGGAGCATTATTCCTTCTGTGTAATCTGGACCTAATTTCTAGTACTGCATACAAAGGTCACAAAGTTTCTTTTTACTGTCTCAAATGAAGGAGTTGCTTAAGTTTAAGTAATGACCACATATATGTAGGTAGTAAACATCTCCACAACTCACAAAAGCTCTGTGAAATATTTTTTCTTCCCTAGCATCCCACCAATACACTGACATTTGCAAATCATTGATCTAAACAACAGTTAATTTCAATGAAATTAAAAACTACAGAAAAGCAGGCAAGCAAAATAAATACCACAGTATAGGAAAGGCTGAATGCATTTAAAAGCCCTGGAGATCCTCAAACTAAAATGACAGACACACAAAGTAAATTCCAGCTGCTACTGTGAACTAGTAATGAAAATCAAGTCTAAAGATAAAAGCCCTGAAACAGAAGTCACAGTAGATATAATTGAGTACTACACTTCCCACTCATTTTTCCCCTTTAAATTTAACGTGTTTTGCTAGGGAACTGTTACAGCCCCATGATGGGCTCAAAATGAAAGCACTATGTTATAGTGATATGTACCTATAATAATATCCAATATAAAATGTTGAAGTTATATTGCAGCATGATTAGCTTGGGTAACAGTGAGCGTTCTCCTACTGGCAATAAAAGATAAGGCTGTCATGAACAGTTCTGCTTATTTGCCTTCTAATTTTACCATAGAATAATGGAAGCCAATGATATAAAAGCCCTGTTGGGCCACCTAGTTCATGTCGCTGTCAATGAAGAATTGATCATTACAGTCTATTTTTTATCATTGATGGCTCTTTTACAGCTTCCCTTTGGAGTGTATTCTATATTATCAGACATATCAATGTGAAGAAGATTTTGATGCTTTTCAGCCTACATTTATCTGTTCTTAATTCTATCCCATTAAACGTAGTCACAATACTTTGCACTTCTGTGAATATTTCCTCTTTTTCTTGAAGTGAACATCCAGGGACAGGTACAATACTTTCTTTGTGGTCTGTAATGTCAGACCTTATGCAGTGTTACCACCTCTTTCTGCAGAATTTAAACTTCTAATAAAATAATTTTAAAAATTTAAGAGTTTCCCAGATATGAACAGACACAGGCTTTTTGTTAAGAATTTGGGAACTGTTCCATCTACTCTGCTGCAGTATGAGACTCCTCCCTGTGTGTTGGGGATGCCTTTTTAGGTTCCAGCATCACAACCACCTCGGTGTGTTTCTTGCTGGCTTAGCTATCTTTAGCTACCTTAATGGTTCAACAGACCTCTGAAAGTTATGTCTCCTGTTTTTAGGAACCTCTAGGAGTAGAAGTCAAAATACAAAGTAGCTTATCAGTTAAGTTTGGCTGCTGGACCAGAACATAATGAAGAGAAGAGTCCTAACCATACCTGCCCAAATGTTTATAATTTCCAACACCCAGAATAACCATACACAGAGCTGTTTAAATATTTTCTAATAATGCGTGTGCTTTTAAAATATTTTATTTATTTAACAAAAACAAAAAAAAGATTGTATGTAATAGTTATGAAAAAGATGGTACTCTTGGCAAAATTTGCAGAGAAAGAAAGAATCGGTCATTCCCAAGTATTTAATAACATCAATTGCCCAAACTATGTCTGAAACAGTTGGGTGGCCTTAAACATACTCTGCCACAACATATTACTTTCTGTCACAAGTGCTCCATTATAGTATCCTGTGTTCTCACTGTTTTATTTTTATTTCCATGGGTTTTGGTTCTCATGAAGGGTTAGAACTGTAGCCACAAAGTCTGTGAATGCTGTAAGTTTGCTTTTATTTCAGATTTCCTGCTTATGAAATACACAAGTACAGGGGAAAAAAAGTCACAAGAGTCAATTTAGAAGCTGACTCAGCTCCACCTCTGTAGAAAAATCCCTCCAAGCTGCTGCTGGCTGGAGAAGTGGTTGCCACACAGCCGCTTCAGTCCCTACCCTTAACAGCTTTGATGTTGCTGCCCCTAGAGCAGGCATCATAGAAACATAGGCCTGTGAAATCCTGAATCCAGGAATTCTCAAATCCTGGCTATTTCACATTTTATGACCTTCAAATTTCACACTTTATGATGACATCTTAGAACAGATTCATTAGAAGCACAGAGAAGGGCAAGAGGGTCAGCTTTTGTGTTTCGAAATGTAGAAGNAAAAAGAAGGCAGGAAGCAAAGACTTCCAGACAGGTTTTGAGGAAGGGGTTTAGTGCTGAACGTAAATTTTACCTGTGCATGAAACATTTCAAGGCAGTTCTGCTGGGGAAAAGAAAAAGGTGCCATTCCTCAAATATTACTTTGCTTACAGAGGGAAAAGTGTAAGTGTTCAGTCATTTATTTATGTTTCCTACCTGAGACAGTACCAGATGGTGCCATGTAGTCTCAGGTTAATCATTGTGTGAGAGACCTGGGCTGGGAGCCAGACCAGCTTCACAGTCAACTGTGAGAACAAGCGATGCTGAACCTTACATAAGATTCACAAGCAGAGCCCTTGCATTTTAAGCAGACATCTGGTATGACATTTCATATTTATCTGCTATAAGAGTTCAAACTGAGCCAGAATGTGGCATTACACCATGCCAGTCTTCTCTGGTATACTTATCAATTTCTGCAGGATACAAACTTTCATGAGAAAGAAATCTTGTGTTCTTACTATTCGGGATGAGAGTGTTCCAGGCTGGTAGCAATGCAGGGCTGAGTTTCCAACTAAACAGATTGAAACAGCGCTTTGGGGAAGCAACTGTCCCTTCACTGTGCCACACAAATAAAAAGCATGAAATGTATTGCTGCAATTCTATTTTCCAAGGGCTTGGACACATGAAGGGACTCCCCACAAATTCATTTTGTGATACAGAGAAAATTGCTTTTGGATCTACTACTCTGTGGTGGCAGAGTCCTACCGCCCCCATGAAACAGGACTTTGATTTAATCTGCTGCTAAGTGCATAGTTAGGTTAGAGGTTATGCCTATGCACTTTGAAGGTGACAGTGAGATGGTTCAGCATTTAACTCTAAAGAAGGGGAACATTTTCCTTTCACGTTCAGTAGGATGGTGACTATGAAGAACGGTGATATTTTTGGCCACACGTCAAAAAAAAAAAAAAACCAAGAAAAAAACAACCAAAACCAACTAGGCTTTTCTGAGACTTTGAAACTGGATTGCTAAACAACTGAGAAAAGTATCAGCAGCTTCTCTCCTACACACGCACGCATGCACACACTAATAGGAATTTATCCAACCAAACAAATCAAAGCTATTATAATTTAAGAATAACGCCCTTTCCCCAGTACTCACACTCAGTGCATGATTATCCAGTGGAATTCCAAAACTGAATAAATTCAGTAAAACAGTACCGTGCATCAACAAAATGCAGGTGATGCACATAGACCTGGACACCTAATTTTCTTCACTAAAATACTTTCTGAGACTATTTTTTCTTTATAAAGATATATTACCTTTCTTTTTCTTTTTCTTTTTTTTCCCTTTTTAGTATTTAGGAATAAAGTCTGATTTTACTTTCTTGCAGACCAAGTTCAAATAGTAAGTTTTCTCTTTACCTTATATGAGAACGTCATGGAAATTTAAGTGTCTGCAGAACCAAGTGTTCTGCAGGAATGATCAGAGTTGAGCTTTTCCATTTATCCCTCATGCAATAAAATTCTCATCTGGTATTTCCACCCAGTATGATTATTGGGCAGAACCCCATGTTGAGGAGAGTAGAACTACACTACCTGAAAAGAAAAGCTGTCAAAGGAATTCTCTTTTTTAAATTAGTATCAGATGTTCATTGTAACACCCCTTCAGCCGTGCAATATTTTCCCATCTCCTCTTTGCTCCTTTTGGGGCATCTGCTGTGTTGGTTTCTTACAAAATAACACTTCTGATGGATCTCACAGCCAGCTGGTCATCTGTTGAAGTAGCAGATTACAATCTGGCCCAAAGTTTTTATGTCTGCATAAACAAAAATACATACATATATTCATATATTTATTTATGTATGTGTGTATGCATTAAACAAATACATTACATTCCCTCTCAAACATCATATTTTTTCCTGTTCTCACCATGTGACTATTATTAAAATACTCTTAAAATGTTGCCATAATTCTTGATAACAGCTATTTGGCAGATTTTGTAGTACATATTTTATTTATCCACTGTCTTGCACAGATTAGAACTTTTAAAAAACAGGTAATTAATAAAAAATACCCTGAGCACATGGCAGAGATTTAAAATAGTTGCATTCACAAGAAACTATTATATTAATGTAGATATTCCAATCAGAATGGAGGCCCCATTGTGGTAAGTGCTGTACAATTACAGAGTCAAAGACAGGCCCTGCTCTGTAATGCTTGCAGGCTAATTAGGGATAACAATAGAACATGACTTATTTTCACTGATACTGGGACACTCAGGGCCCACTCAGACTCCCACCAAGCTTAGTTGTAAAACTCCCACTAACATTAATAGGCATTAAAGCAGGTCTCCACTGTGAATCAACCAATTCTGTGAACTATCAAGCACACAAGCAAGCACAATGTGAAGAATGTAATAAAAAAGGCAAAAAAGAAAAAAAGGCACTACAGTATCACAGAACATACTTTGTTCATTTATTTTGACAAGGCTAGCTTAAATAATTTATGAAACTTCATAGTAACACTAATGAATTTAGCATTCAAGTAATGAAGACTTGATAATGTGGGGTCTTCATTATAACATTCTGCCACTAAGCCTTTGATTAAAAGATTAAAAGAATTTAAACCTTCATTTCATTTATTTCTTTATTTTGATAAGTTCATTTTGTTTGCAGATTAGTACATTGAGAATTTCCCATTGTAACTTATTGCCCCTGGCTCTGTAACACAAGACAAGACTACATCAAATATGTCATTTTACATGACTACAGTAAATGTTCTTGCTACTCAACTGGAGTCTGGAAGATAGAATTAGACATACGAATTACTTTAAAAACTCATATTTTCAACTGTGTTTCCAAGTGAATTAGCTGTGCCTTTTCTCTCTCTCCTCCTGGTCCCCATACCCTACATCCCCAGCTACACTGATAAAGAAATGGGTAGACAGTTGGCTGTTGGCTACATTAATAACCTGGTGTTTGGGATATTTACCTGGACTATGAGTGTGGAGGGCTTCAGTCTGCTATGGCTGAGTAGACTGAAACCATTTCCTCAATACATGATAAGCCACATAGGAGTTACTGCATGAAAGACAAAAAGTGTGACAATGTATTGCCTAATTTTGTCTATCAGAATATTAGTAATGATCTGCTCTATATATGATATGCCTTTTAAAAAAGACTGAAAAACTCACATTCCAAGGAGTTAAGAAATAGGCTTCTAAACCTTATTACTTTCAAGGTGATGAATTGTTTCTGTAACCAATCTTCTTGGAGGTTGGTTCTCTGTAAAAACAGATTTAAAAGCTAGCACACTTTGACCCTATTTAAATCAGTGGGACTCTTCTCTGGGTTTGGATGACAACCCAAATGCATTTGCACTGAGCAGTCAGTACTTCCTTGGGAGCTAATGTGTTAACTGGGAAAGCATCTGCTCACAAGCACATCTGTAATGATGACTGTAAGCTTCTAATAAGTGAAAGAACTGTAAAAGTAAATGATCCATACATGTTCTTGAAGGAACCCTGCTGTCATTAAGATCGGCCTCTGCATGGATACATCAATAGTATAGTTACAAATTCTGCTGCAGATCACTTCATCTTCTAGGTTATGTGATAGAGAAAGACAGAACTTATCCTGGAGTGCAGGATAAAATGATTTCACAGAGGAAGCCACCATCCATCTAGATTTCTAAGGGAAAAAAACAAAAAAAAAAAGAAAAAACTCCCTGTGGTTTTGTAATCCACTGTTTTAATAGCTCTGATTGTGTACATACAGAGATGATATTAACAAGGTATTTCTGTACATAATCATAAGATTCTAGCTTAGTTCTTACTGAACAGTAGTCATTGTAAATGACTGGCATATTTTGGCTATTTCAATGGGAAAAATATTTTGACAAATCTAGGTTTATTCCATTACTGAATGGGACTCAAAATTTCTAAAGAAAAAATAGGACTGGAACAATTTCTTTTTAATACTGTAAACTTTTTATCTTAGGATTTCTCATAAAATTTATAATTTTACAATTTTTGGATTTTTTTTTAACTCAGATTTTTTTTTCCTACATGGATTTTTCTCTTTTATGTAATATATTTGTGCTATTGCCATAACAATATGGTACTGTCCCCACCAGCTGCAATCCAGTGGTTAAAACATTTATTCTTTAAAACATAACAAATCCGCCTCTCACTAAATTTTTATGCCTTTTGTTTCTGTTTTTGTTTTAATGAAATGGTTGGCATTTATGGTATTTATGAAAGTTTAAACAGCTGCTGTTAAATGTCTCAATATCTTCTTATGACCATAAACTGCTATAGACAGGAAAAATTATGACAAACTGCCATAATATGCAGATAGACACATATTGTCAAGGCAAAGGCTTTGTCAGCTTCATATGGAACATCTAATTGTAAGTACTCTCAAACATGCTACAGCATGCTGTATCATAAAGCAAGTTCTGATTCTGCATCTGGTAGAAGAATTAGCAGGGAAACGCTGATATGAGCATTCTCCTTGAATTCAATAGTACTACAGTACTCATTTTGGATGGGATTCAACTCACTTAACTGCAACCATTGAAAAGTTAAACTTCTAGTGTAAGTAAATTATCTAAGTTCCCGCAAATGGTAGTGAAGAGTTGAGTGCAGACATACGGGGATTCATCACACCCAGAAACAGCTGTATACAATAGGTAAGCTGAACACTCTATTGAGTTGTTTTTAGTGTCCATTGGCTGCTGAGGAAGTCTTCACAAAACCACTTGCCTGCACTGCCTGCATTCAAAACTGGCAGTCATTAGGTCTCAGGACTTCTTTCTGCTGTTAATAATACTACAGAAACAGACATATTATTCTGAGAGGGCCTAAGGCATCGGCTTTGCTATTTATCCTGGATCTCCCGAGAGAGAGAAGAAACATCATGCACAATCCCTTTTGACATCTGCTAATATCTTCATTGATCTTGCTAATTTTACATTTTCAGCTGTTACATCAATGAAACTAACCAAAGAAATAGGATAGAGTTACAAAATCGGATCTGAAATACCGTAGATCTTTCTCTAGTTGTGTGAGTGAGAGAGGAGATGCATATACCCACATCTTCAGGAAAGGAAGAAGCATTCTCTGTGACTGTAAGGCATCGAGATAACAACTACGCTTTGTATTGTATATAGGTATACATTGGGAATCAACAGCCTGTCATCTGCAATGAAGAGACAATTAATCCAAACTATACAAATAAATGTGCATGTTTTACAACACAACACCATGCACAGAAGTGGACTGGGAACTACTCTGCTTTGAAAATTACTGAGATTTCAAAAATTTCAGCATGATTTTGAAGAAAGGAGAGAGAGGCTGTCCTATGAAAGCAAATCACAAAACCACAAATTGCTCCGGAACACCTGCTCTAAACAGGGAAATTGAACATTTGTTTCCCCTTTTGTGAATTAGTGTCTTAACCATCCCAGTGTCTCTCTCACTTGCTTTGAGTTTACCCAGACTCCTGTCCTGAAGCTCCTAAGTGATTTCTGGTGGCTGGGAACGCACATAGCATCCCCTCAGCTTTCCGCTTTCCATGGCTCATATGCTGTAACAGACTTGCTGTCAGGCAGATAGGGATACCAGAAAAGGTGTCTCAGCCTCCTGTCTACCATCACTAGCTATGGTAGCAAATGTGTGTGGAAGTGCTGAGAGATTTCCATTTGTGAGGCTTCTAGCTCATTTTCAAACATGTAGTGCTGAGATGTTTAACACTGGCAAGTTCTATGAAGTGCCCTGTTGCATGCGGGGGGACTTGCCTATTTATTTACTAAAATACTTTTCCTCCTATGTCACACACAAATAGAAAGGGACAAGCCTGGCAAAGCTGGCCTTACAGATTTAAATAACCAGTGACCAAGTGGTTGTTGCTTGTCTATTCACCGTTGAAAGGAAGCCTGCCTCCTGAGAGGCAAACTAATCTCAATTCCAGCTCTATTTTTCAGCTTGAAAATAAGCTCATTTACTACCCTCCACAGACCATGAGATAAGCATTAACCCAGGAGCACAGTATTTTTAATGCAGTTAATTTTTACCTCTGGATCAGAGGGCACTGTAAATGTTTAGGTTTGGTCTACTGTGGAATATCTCAGTATACCCAATGTCTTCTAATCCTCGCTAACCTTTTTCACTTCACTAGAAATCTACTTGCATCAAACAAATAATTTTAGGAGAGAAATATTTGTTTTCCACTCCATCGGTATGAAAATGACAAAAAAAGCTATGAGCCTGTACACTAGAAAATAATAAATAAATTTATTTGAGAATTTTAAAAGCCTCAACTTTTAAAATTCAATCAATTCCTTTTCTTTTCTTTTAACATTTAAAACATATTTTTTTTCCTTTCTAGAAAGAACTTCATTTGAGGCCACTTCATTTAATGGTCTGTTGCCTTTTTTCAACTTTTAAAAACATTTTTCCTAAAGGCTGACATTTAAATCTCTAAAACTAAATTCACAATAGGTTTTTTCATATCCACATAACATGTTATCTCAGAAGAGGTTCTGCTATAATACAATACAATATGCATTTATTAGGAGGGCATTATGATCATTTATTTTGTGGTGATGAACCCTCTGCTACATTCATATTTTTAATACATCACTAAAAGGAATAGACAAAAACAATCTTCTTTTAGGACTCAAAATGATTATGTGAAGTTTATTACAGAGGTACTTTTAAAATAATTTTAGGGCAACCTTTGTGTTCCTTTCTTATCACTAGATGACAGAAGCAAGAACTTCACGGATCACAAAATGCTGTGAGGAACATGTGCGTAAAGGAAGACCAAGACATTTTGATCTGAGAAGACAGGACCCTCCCAACACCGATTAAGAGGAAAATAATGGAAAATGGGGCTGCTGCAGCTAGTATCATTAGCCCTTAACAAAATCAATACAAAATTCAGTGCAAAGGAACACTAAGGTGTGATCATCTCCTTTTCCTCTCCTGACTAGAAGGAACAACAAGAAGGATTATGCAGCAGTGAATTCCTCTTCACGTATCCTGGGAAAGATGCAGGAGGTGCGTGGGAAGGGGCAGGGAACAGGGGAGATGAAGAATGTAACAGAGCAGCAACAGCAGCATAATGACAAAAAACATTAATCTTGCTACAGTTTGGGCTTTTAACAGCCTACTGAAAAATGCTTTTGTCTGCGTATTTGTTATTCTCCTTCTCCAGGGGCTTCCTTTTCTCAGGTGGCTGCTGAGGCAAGGTAGGATTCTGAAGAATTGGCTCCTGTGGTGGGAGTCATCTCCCCTAACTGCAACCATCTGAAAGCTCAGTCTTTCATTTGAGTTAGTCACCTAGGTTTCCTTGATGCATTTCTTCTATGGCACCAGGACAGAGAAAGGCAAAATAGGCCTGCAGTCTCAGACCAAGGTATGCCCAAGCTGAATGCAACAAATTCCAGGCAAATGAAGGAACTTCACAGGTATTTCACCTACATCCTCTTGTTGGGAGCTGCACCATGGGACAGAACATCTGGTCTGTATTTACTACATCACAACAGTTCATGAACCATGCAGGGAAGATACTCAGGACTGAGTTTCAGGTTTCCTGCTGAGTATTCTGGAGCAGGGTCCTTATACACTATGTATTAAGGGGCAGAAAACAGTTCAGGGATGTCTCTCTCAGCTGAGAGCACCTTCTTTTCCTGAGGGTCTAAGGTATGCAAACTGATAATGGGAGATATTGGTAGGGGGACATAATGCCTTTCCATTTCACTTGAAAAACACCAACAAAATTTCTCTGGCACAGACATATATATGCTGAAAACTCACAATGGACCTTAATGTTGAAAAAAAATATTTTGCTTTAGAGGCTGCCCTCATTTTGGGGGATATCCCTTCATTTGCCTGTCAGGCTACAGCAGAAAGTGATTTTGATGTAATAATATAGAGCTAAACGCAAAAAAAAAATGCAAGTAAATTCATTTTTGGATGCATATATTTATGAAGCAAGTGCAGGATGTTTAGCATCTTCCCCTTCGGCTATATTTATAAGACATTCATTCTCTCTCCACAGGTGAATGAAAACCAAGAGGCTCACACAACCTGTTTACAAATATGTCCTGTTTTTATCTATGATTGTTTCACAGCGCTGCTGTGCTTCTCTGATGTGCTGGGCTTCAGTCACAGCCCTGATATAAGCAACATGTTACTTTCCCAACCAAAGAAAATGTAATTTAAACAAGCTTGTCAACAGTAGGGCCCAGCAGGCAGGCAAAGCAAGGAATCCAAAAGAGGGTCAGACTTCCTGGTATTTCTCTGCTAGCAGAGAAGATTAGAAGATAACACTTCTCCTTTGGAAAAAATGAATTAAATCTGATAAGTGTAATGCATCCTCAAAAGTTTATGGTGAGAGGGAGGTACTTGCTCAACATAAAACTAGTGCCAGTAATAAAAGCTATGTGGAAGTGATGTGCTTCATAGCACTGTATACATGGTGCTGCTCCATGACCTGAAAGTCAGCCTTAGGTTTTTTGTACAAAAGTGTTTTTAAATTCTTACAGCCGTAATCCTGTAAAGCCTGCTCTTACTTCCTCTCTCACCTGCTGCTTCTTCCTATCTACTTATTTCATTCACTAGATGGGGTGATGTTGCTTGTTGTTCTGCTTCTTGCTGGGACCAAATTATCAATCTACCTGCCACCCACTCAATAAAAAAGACAATGAACACCAGACAGAACCCACCACATATCAATTCATTATTGCCTCCAGAAATAGAAATAATCTTGTTTTTTTTCTCTCAGAAATAATTTGCCTTGTCAACATAACAAACAGTAATTAGAGCTCCCTAAACTTTAGCAGAAGCATTAATTTAATGTTCTGGAAACCTACTGTTACAGGCTTCATAAAAAAAAAAAAACCTGCATGAAATAGTTCAGTTGCTTCTCAAGTACTGGGAATCGCTTATTGAAGGCAAAGTTATCTGAGGTCTGTTTTTACTGTGATTCTGTGTGAGTGTCCGAAATCTTCAAATCATCACTCGCTTTGTGTCTTAATGTTGTGTTACTATAACAGTTGTAAGAGAGTGTACATAGTCTCTGTTGAATCAGAAGGACAATGAAAACATTTTGCATTCTGAGAAAATGAATGACATTATAAGCAGCAAAAATAAGGCTAGATTATACTGCGTTCTTTTTACTTCTGCTTGCACTTAGACCTCTCATATACACATGCACTCTTGCCTCTCTAGTTCCTGATACATGGATCTATACATCCTTTCAGTTCAACCTTTCTCCAGCTTCTGGCATGTAGACCTTGCAGCATTTACACACAAGGGATAGGGAGTGAATTACACAGAAAAAGTGGCTGGTAAAAAGATTTAATAAGAAGATAGGCAGCTGGTCTCTTTGTCTTCTTCCTCTCCATTTTCCCATGCTTGTTTCTGCCCGATCTACCCTGAGCCTTCCTTTTCCCCACTGTTGGCCTTTCATCTGAACACCCTATAAAAAGTTTTACAAAATACCACAAACCCACTTTAATATTTGATAATACTGATGTTAGTCTTGTTTATCCCTTCTAATCAATTACAAGTTCAGGCTAACCCTCTTCAAGGCTGTGCCTGAGTGATGCCTTTAATGAACCAGAGGTCGAAGCATTCTGATCTTTGTTACTGTCTTCATTGGCACTTTCCTATATGTAAGTTATTTCTTTTATACTGAAGAATCCTTAAATAAGTAATTCAATGAATGAGACACTCTTTCATTCCACATACTTTTACAGCTTTATTTACCTCTGTGCTTTAGAGGAATCATTGGCCAGGATTGCCAAGACAATGGCACTGGTTTGAGGAACATGCTGTTAAACGTGGGCACAGACTTTTCCCCTTAATGTGGATGAGCTATAAGCTTTGGATGCTTATGGAGTTTGGCTGTGCACAGCAGGGGTCAGACTGGCAGCTTTCTACCTACTCCACAAGGGCTGTGCCCTCCTTCAGCTGCTGCATCTGACTCAGCTGCAGCACCAGAGCATGGCCCCTCTGCATATGGGGTTGGTCTCCCCCTGCAACCCCACCACCCACACAGCAGCTGTGGGCAGGGAAACTGTCTCTGTGGTCTCATTGCTCCCTCTTTTGGAGTTTGGCAAGAAAGAAATGTTGTGGCAGCGGAGAAGAAATCAGGTGGAGACAGAGGAAGGGGAGAAGTTGTGAGGAGTACAGGGATAGGTGGTCAGAGCAACATCTGGGAACAGAGGCACAGGATCCAGGAACAGAGCATGCTGAGAGTGGGACATGGAGATAAAACTAGGGCTTGCAAGGGCTTGCAATAGGGAGAGGAAAAAAGAGAATATGTCAGTGTGTGGAGGGGGAGGCTGTTGCAGAAATAAGGGACAAGGGCAAGAGAAAGGGCTGAAGATGGATGAAAAAACTGGGGATGAAAGCTTTCATTTTACAGCAGTGTAAATTAGGAATTTGATCAGAGAGGGATTAGAAAGGAGACTAAAGGAATAAGTTCTAGAGAGTCTGAAATCACTAGGATGAATTCCCTATTTCAGTCTGGAATTATATACTTTATTTCTTGGTCTCAACAGCACTATCTGGAAAACAGCTGTATAAATCAATTCTTTGGTAAAATCCATATCTTAGTCTGTTCTCGTGGTTGATCCACATGTAATGTAACAACATTACATTGTTACTGTTCACCACTAGTCATATGCAAAACTTGCTTAATAATCCTTCAGTTTAGTAAAAGAAATACGCTGAGTCCCACAGCCCATGTTAGTAGATGTGTGCAGTATGTGTTGCAGTCCTAGTGTTAACCAGCCAAGAATTTTTCTCTCTTTTCCCTTGCTAGAAATATTTCTCTTGGACATATTTTCTTTTTACTTGTTTTTAAGTAAATGTCTGACAGTTCTGGGCTCACTTGCAATAGTTATTTTTTGTTTGGTTGGTTTGTTTTTCTCTCTTACAAATACTTCCCCTGATGCCTTGCTGACCTTTTGAATTCTCTCCCTCTCAGCAGCTTCATTTTAAGAAGAGAATCCTCCCAGACACCTCCCCTCCCATACCCCCCAATCCCCCTTTCTCCTTCTAACCAAGTACTGGGTAAATAGATCCATATTATCAACAGCAATGCACTGCAATTCAGTCACTTTTACCACAAGCTACCTATTAAGTATAATTTTTCCTCAAGACTTTCCAAAGTGCCACAAGTAAATACTTGAAGTAAATGTCAAGCTGCCTTCCAACTTTCAAGAAAGAACCAGGGAAGATTTCAAGGACATTACAAGGACTATTACCTGATTATATTTCATATGCCATACTAAATAATGGCTGAGTTCTGCAAGTGTATTAGTATTTATCAAGAAGGAGGATGAATTCAAGTATAACTATTCCTATACATTTTCTTCTCACATTTTTTTTCTTCCTATTAGCTGAAGCCTGGTCTACATAAGGATTGTTTTATAATACAACTGTATTTGTAAGTGGCATGATTATTGTTATTTATAAAAAAACATAATCAATGCAGAAAGAAAAGCCCTGAAGAGCCAATATAACTGTAACAGAATGTGCATGCATCAATGTAACATAGTCCTCTACCTTTCTGCGATTTTAGCTATAAGTTACTGATTTAGGGCTATGGAAAGGAATATTTTATTGTTTCATGATAGGTGAGATGGTAACATCTTTACAGATAAATATGGCTTTTGTGGTATCTCAGTGAAAGGTACAGTGCTGACTACACAACTTGAAGTTTCAATTCATTAAAAAAGGGGGGAAAAAAGACAAGAGCTGTTAAAAGAAAAAAATATTCTTTTCACATTGGTAAGTGTATCAAATTCGTAGACTTAACTAGAGATTAATTTTCAAACTTTGACTTTTCCTGTATTACTCGGGGTGGGTTCTTATTTTGGAAAGTGAGAATGGCTTATTCTAATTCTTTAGATATACACTCCCTTTCCATAAGCTAAGATTTAGTCCACTTTACCATCTCAAATAGAGTAGAGAGATTCTCTTACTAGTCAATAGAGAGAGATAAGCAACTCTAATAAATTTAGATTAGTTCTACTTATTTTCGGAAGGAGTACAGCTACCTCTCTCTTTCCATTAATGACAGACGGCACCTAAATAATTCACTCCAATTAGACACCTGACTTCTAGATGGCTAAAGTTAGATGAGATGAATCCCAACTTTAAACCTCCTGTGTCTGTTGCTTCAACTTAATCTCTTGCCAAGTTGCAAGCTAAGGAACAAACTGGATTAAAATACTCTTTAAAAAGAAAAAGCTACCATTACATCACATTGTACGAGTTGACTTTTCAGCCATGTCCTCACATAGGAAAACTCTCATTTTCCATTGAATTCTGCTCTGTCATTATGTTCTTTGTATAATGAGGAGAAGGATACAGAGACAATCTGACCTGAAACTCTCCTGCAATTCCCTCTCTGTGTTGTTTCACCTTAAGACCATTACAAAACCCAAACCAGAATTGTCTTTTCTAGACTTTTACAAAGCATCATACAGATTTATTTTTACTAGCTTTTGTAGCAGACAATATTGTTTATTTTTACTAGAAGATTGCAATGTGTTAATAAAACCCCATTCTATCATTTCATTTAAACCTAATGTCTCAAATACACATACAATATGGCAAATAGTATAAAACATTTTAAATCAGAATTGGAATACTCTTAATAAAGAAAAAAAGTCACTACTCAGGAAATCTACTGGTTTCACAGACAAAAGTCAGAGATAGAAAAGCAGTGTACTAGAAATGGAAGCAGGAAAGGGCAATCAAGAAGGAATATAGATACGCTGTCAGAGACTGCAGGAATGTGACTAGGAAAACCAAAGCCATCCTAGTGCTGAACCTGATGTGTGCTTTGAATGCAATGAGAAAGGCTTCTACAGGTGCATCGGCAGCACAAGAAAGACTGGGAGATATGTGGGCCTGCTGCTGAAGTGGACAGAGGAACTGGTGACAAACAATGTGGAAAACCCCCAGGTACTCAATGCCTTCTTCACCCTGGTCTTTACTAGTAAAATTTGCCCTCAGTCATTCCAGGTCTCTCTGACCAGTGGGAAACTATGGAACAAGGAAGAGGATTCTATTAAAGAATAATTAAGCAAACTGGACATACACAATTCATTAAGCCCCGATGGGATGTACCTACAAGAGCTGAGGGAGCTGGCTGCTATCAATGCCAGACCATTCTCAATAATCTTTGGAAGGTCATGGTGATTGGGGAAGGTTCCTTGAGGGATAGAGGAAAAAAAAAAGTTGCTCCAATCTTCAAAAAGGACAAGAAGGAAGAACTGGGAAACGACCAGCTGGTCAGCCTCACCTTAATGTCTGGGAAGGTGATGAAGAAAATCCTTCTGGAAACCATTTCAAAACTATATTTTTGGACAAGAAGGTACTTGGCTATAATCAAGGTGGATTTATGAAGGGGAAATCATGCCTGGTCAACTTGACAGCCTTCTACAAATATTACTAGCTAAATGGATAATGTGAGAACAGCTGATACTGTTTGTCTTGACTTTAGTAAAGCTTTTGAAACTATCTTCCATATAATTCTTACAGTCAAACTGGTGAATGGACGAGGTAACCGGATAATGAGGTGGACTGAAAACAGGCCAAACTTCTAGGTTCGATCAGCAGTATAAAATTCAATTCAGTCAATAGTGTTATAAACCAAGGGTCAATCCTGTTTTAGGAGAGGTGAACACCTCTTCATTAATGAAATGGGTGGTGGGACAAAGTGTGCCCCCAGCAAATTTGCAGAAGATACAAAACTGGGAGGATTGGTTAATACATGATGTAGTTGTGACAGCATTCAGAGGATCCCTGAGAAGCTGGAGAAATGGGCAGAAAGGAATCTCATGAAGTTTAACATGGTGCATTGCTGGCAGGTCAAGGGAGGTGCGCTCTTCCCTCAGCCCCCATGAGACACATCTGGAGTGATGGATTCAGTTCTGGACTCCCCAGTAAAAGAGAGACATGGATGTATTGGAACAAGGGTAGCAAACAGCAGCAGAGACGTTTAAAGGACTAGAGCATCTGGCATATGAAAAGGGTCTGAGACAGTTTGAATTGTTCATCCCGGGAAATAAGAAGTCTCAGGTAGGATCTTATCCATGCGCATAAATAGCTGATTAGTGGGAGTAAAGAAGCTATAGCCAGACTCTTCTCAGTGGTGCTCACTGACAGGACAAGAAGGAACATAATGAAGTGTGCAATATTCAACTTAGATTTCAGTAAACACTTCTTCATTGTGAGGGTGGTTAAGCACTAGAACAGTTTGCTGAAAGAGTCTCTGGAGTCTCCATTCTCAAAGATATTCAAAAGCTGACTGGACACGGCCCTGTTGCTCTATGTCACCCTGCCAACCTCAACCATCCTGTGATTCTGCAACTGTGAATAAATTCACATTTCACAGTACAAATTGGGTGGGTTATGTTACATTTCACCTCGCACTATGCACTGTTCTACTTCCTCTGCACTAAAACATTTTATGTCTTTTCACAGACATGCCAGGGTTTGATTATTGATATAATTTTTGCATTATTTAGGTACCTGCTTTTTAGAGGAAAGCTTACGTGCCGATTTATTCTATTACTTTGGTTCTAGTCCTGGAACTTTTCTATGCTTTAACTTTCTAATTGCTTGAAGAAATTAGGAGGCCATGGCAAATCAGTTGCAAAATTATAGCAAATTCCTTTTCTTAGCAATGTAATTT
Source organism: Tringa tobata (assembly GCA_033628505.1). Taxonomy (NCBI): domain Eukaryota; kingdom Metazoa; phylum Chordata; class Aves; order Charadriiformes; family Scolopacidae; genus Tringa; species Tringa tobata. The sequence goes on from JAHREE010000279.1 coordinate 34,020,351, forward strand.
TTTCTTGTTTCACAATTTTTTATTTTAATTTGATCTATTGTCCTCAATTTCCTGTCAAAGATTTGTTACATTGCCTGTGTACATGTATTGAAGAGGTGCAAGTGGAGTTAAGTTAATGTAAAAGACGAAAATGGTGAACTAGGGACATTAAACTAAAGAAAATGCAGGCTAAATACTAGAGAAAAGTTTTCAAATGTTTGATTTTTTAGATTATGCTGATCCAAAAAATTAAGTGGAAGCTCATTCACTTGGATGGTTTCAGACTATGCTGGATATTATACCGTTTCAAAAAATAAGATTTTGGGAGGTGTCTAGGCTAGGTCAGGTAAATTTTATCAATCTATAAAATGGCCACTACTAGAAATTTTTGTCATCATTGAAAAATTGTGCTTATAATGTCACCGTGCTAAAATATACTCGAGATTGTCACACCTTGTTTATCAAAATGTGGAGCCAGTGCTAGGAAATAATTTCCATCTCAACTCTTTATAACTTCTGCAGTCTGCAGAAATATAAATAACTGCTTCACACGACACTTCTGTTGTTTCAGAGGGCATTATGTTATGTCAGGACCAAAAGCATCTGCAACTTTAAAGGGTTTTACTTAATCTGTGAGTTATTGCTTTCCTTCCTATGTATTAGAATGAGCTATTTGTCTGTGGTCAACAAGAGAGCTATAAATATTGGTTCAGTTGTTAAGTAGTTGCAAAGATTTATAGATCCCGGTAAGATAAATAATATCTGATGGTTTCCTTCTAAATAGTACTACAGGTTAATGCTAGTGATAGTGCAGAGATTATAGAACATTTTAAAAGTATTTTATATCAGTGCTGTCTTATGAAAAGAAAAACAAACCCAAAAACTACCATAACTTTTTGAATACTTTGGTGGTTCCAGAAAATACATACTCTGAATTTAAATATTCAGAGGAAAATGAGTTCTTAAATTCATGCTGTTTGTATATCCTGCAGATTCAGCTGTCTACACTAAAATAGCTCTGTGAGTCTCTATGCACAGGCATCTTATAGATGTGATCATTTGGTTCAGATGTTAGCTGCGTTGTAATGTTTCATTTGACTTGGCAGAACTTTGACACACAACTAGGGAACACTATTGTTTGCAGATGTTGTTCAAAGGGTATGATATTATTTTCTGAGTGGTCTCATCTTTCCTTTTATAAGTGGTCATCCTGTACTTAAAGATCCGTAATTAAAATCTGAAGCATGCTTTTGGACGATATGGCCCCGTTGGTCTTCTTCTTTGTTTAGAATTATAAATGGCTGCAAAACCACTGTTATTTTTACCTCCTCTAGCTTTTACAAGACTTTTTCCGTAGTGGAGGGGAAAAAAAATGAAACAAAACAATTACTTTATACTAGCTTCTCATTTAACAGGACAAGCTGACTGCTAGCCTTCATAATATTACAGAAGATTAGTCCTAAAGCATAGCACACTGACCCCCTGTAAAAAACTTTAAAATAGTATCAAGGGAACATCCTCAATATTCAGCCAAGCCTTTTGGTGATTTCTCTTTGGGTCTAGAAAAACTCAAAACAATATTGAAGCAGTGAGTAGCAGGGAGTACATCAGGATGAAAGCTTCTCTAACAAGAAAGGGAACGTCACAGCATACAGCTCATACATCACACGACATTTTGGCAATATGTTCTTACACCTACTTGTCTCACCTAAGGGCATTGCTACATGATAACACAATTCCTGTGTTTTGTTTCCATACGGCAGAGCTATTGACTGTGCTTGATTAAAGGAAGTCCCACCATAGTGTTGTTATTTTAGGGTGTTTTTTTTCAGCTGTAACAGACCATTGTTGATCTCAATCAGGTCAGACACCCTGGCAGAGCCCAATCTTGACATATGAATGACAACACATATCAGAACAGTCAAAAGTTTACAACATGTAATAAAAACTGAAGTCATGCGTGCTATCCTCTTGTGGCCTGAGTGGGATTGTAGGCAACCAGTGATTTGTAGGCTCCATTACTTCCCAAACGTTCAGTGTATCTAGCCCTTGGCAGGGTGTCAAGGACAAAGAATAATCAGTCTTCAGATATCACTTTTGAAATGCTATGCTCTACGCTTCCTTCAGGTGACTCATTCTTTCCATGTTGTCAAGATCCATTGATGAAAGCTGACTACTTTCAAAGGCCTCTGACAAGTGAAGCATCCTCAATACATAGAGAAAATGATATTGTGCAATCAGTACTCACAGAACATACCATGAGTGATGGATGAGTTACTGCTTGGCAACATCATGGTGAACTTCTCTTCCAGACTCAAGACAGAGCCATAGAACAGTTAAACAGATCTTGGACCCAAGAGGAAAATGATCACACTGGGAAGAGACTTGAGGAGTTTTTAAATTTATTTCAGACGTCCCATAAATCTAGCTGCTGTCTTCTGGATGGCGACAATATCCTACCCTTACAGCAAATCTGTGCATTTAAAATAGGATAGACATACTGCAGGAGCATGAAAATGATGTGAAAATCGATTGTACTAATGCAGGGCAGCGTTCACAAAGCAATAGCTATTAAGAAGGCATTTCTGTTTTAATACATTTTTTAATCCTTTATATAAATAATATATGCAGTGTAATAAAACATCACTAACAAATAGGGATTTAAGATGTTTCTCTTTTTTCATTTTCTTTTTTTTTTCTTAACAGCAATGGCTACCTTAGACTTTGCAGGCAATTTGAGTAAGAAAATTAATGATATTGCTAATAATACATAAACTTCAATACAAATTCAGAGGGAGCTAAACCTTCTCAAGTAAGAAGATTTAAATTTCATACTTTGTGTTTTGTTTGTTTTCATAATGCGTGCTTGTTCTTGAACATTTCTAAGCTGAGAATGGCCTTCTGGTGTTTCATAGAGAATATGTTTCTTCTGTTTGGTGTGACACATTTTCCAATTTCTTTCTTTTCCCCCAGCCACTGAAAAAAGAAATCTAGCTAGTGAGTCTCTTTCCTGATAATTCTATGTTATGCTTTAGTTGAGAAATAAAACATCAACGCAGATAAGTATGATCAGCTATGAACAAGGATATAGGTGAATAAGGTGGGCTTTAGGAATCTTAAACTTCTGCACTTAAGCCCTCTATGAACATCTCAATTTTCAAATGAATATTCATTAGAAGCTTAAGAATACTCTTTAACATGTCCAGTAGCACTTCGGTTTTCAATGTGTTTAAGAGTGTGATGCCTAATTGTGAGCAATCATACAGGTGTCCTTAAGGCTTTGTCTAAAGCATATCAGTACCACTGAAATTATTCAAAAACATGTACAGAGAAAAGAATAGTGCTGCTTATGTTAGCTTAGTAGTAAAAGAATTCATCCAAGAAATGTGGGGTTTAAAATATCCTTACCCTCAAAGGGTCTGAACCACACCATACATCATCAAGATCACTGAGCTGCAAGCTTTTCCTTTTGAAAATAGAATGCTATTTGGCGGGAATGCACATCATGAGGCCAGAGGAAAAAGTACGCAAAAGGTGGCACTGCTCTGCTGCCTAAAGGTGAAAGCACTCACCTGGAGCAGGGTAGAAAAGAACTGTTTGTGCTTTCCTGTTCTTTTTAATATGCTCATTCTAAAATGAATATAAAACCTGTTTGGGATCTACAAACAGTGTGGGACTTCCAGGCCAGAACATGTAAGGACCAATGCAGCACACAGCACTTGCTAATCCAACTGGACAGAACCTTGGGTCAAATCTCATCTGCAGACTTACCCTCCTACATGTCAGACTGCACTGCTGGCAATCCGGTGGCTGTTCTTAGGCATCACTGTGCCAAGGTGCCTGCCAAAACATGCAGTTCTAGATATTGCTTTATGTATTTCTGAAGAACTGTGTGACTCTTTGCTCCCCATCTGCAAAATATAACTGTTCTCTCAACCCCCACTATGCTTACGCAGTCTATTTGGATTAAAACTCACCGACGTACTTCATATACTCCTCCCAGCATGCAGTGCACAGTTACCTGGGGAGGGAATGGGGTTTGATACTTCTATCATGCAAATAAGTGAAGATTTCCCTCCCTTCCCCCTTTCTCTACATGCATATATTTTGTATATAAGATCTCCTCCTTTCCAAAACTCACAGTTTTTTCCATGTGCAGGAGCACAAGAAGCTGTGGGAAGCCCTGGAAAAAGCAAAGGTATCCATGCATACATCTGAGCATCCTTGAAACTAGGTGAAGTAACATCCGAGAAACAAACTGTTTTCTCCCAAGCACCTGATCAGTAAATAAACATAGGTGAGCTGTTGTTGTTGTTATATTGTGGTTGTGCAGTATATGTTTGCAAATGCAGGACTAAACCATATGTCAACATTTGCCTTAATGTACTCCTGGAGGCTACCTACGCAGGAATCAGTCAAATAACTTCAAAACAGCTATAAATATATGCACCTCCCACTACATTTCACACGGTTATATGCACAGTGGTTGCCTGGTGCGTTGGGCTTAATTTACATATCTTGCCTTTTGCAAGCTGAACATAATTTGGTACACTGTTTAAAGTTTATTATTCCAGTATCGTTTGATGTTCTAATTTACTTTGTGTGCCAGCATTTAATTTCCTACTAATCTTTTAAAGAGTTGAGTAAGGATCATGGTAGCCTCGTTTCTTAAAGTCTTCTGTAACGAGCTTGGGTGCCAGCTTAGTCTAACAGGAAGTTAGAGTTGCAGTTCATTACAGAACAGGGAGCTCCAGCTATATTGAATTACTGCCAGGAAATATTTACAGGCTACAGTCATAGACTTTACCCTTCAATCAATGATGGTCTAAGGGAACACTTCCTGAAGTTTGTTAATGCATTCTGCTAGCCTGACAAGTGGGTGTAAGCTAATTCTGCCAACTACAGTACCTTTCTGAGTGCTGCTTTGAGGCCAACAAAACATCCAAGTATTTTTTGTGAATAAACAACTCATCAAAACATATGAGAACAGAAGGTTTCAAACATAGCAAAGCAATTGGGATAGTCATTTTAGAGTTAATTAGGAGCACAATGGTGCTTTATTCAAGCCTCCTAGACCAAGGGCCATCTGCATAACAATATAATATCCCTTATAGCCTCCTTATAACTCTGTAGCGACATGAATTAATAACTCTCTCTTTACTGTGTCTGTGAAACAAAAGGGGAACATTTCAATGTTCCGCAGGAAAATTTTGTGGTCAATATACTATGCTTTTACATTCTGTTCTATATATCTGTTGCTGTCCTCCACTTTTTTGTTCCATCCTCCTTTTATCATTTTGGATGTGTTTGGATGGTTCTGTTCTCTACTTAAAAATAAGGGACAAGAGCTCCAATGGAGTAGCACTGTTGTAAGCAAGAACACAAGTGAATATTTTTATGTTTCTTACTCTGTTATGTGTTATGGCTTTTTCTTAGGCATAAAGTGGCTTGGGCTTCAGGGAGTAAGTGTATCCTATACTTTTCACTGTATCTTGCAAGTAAATAAAAAGAATACTGTATGCCTGTTTATTTCTTCACTGGTTCTGGCTAGTGGGTGGAGCTCCTTCTCTCTGGGTGGCAGGGGAGGAGGTGTAAGTGGTGGAAAGATGCTGCTTATGTCTGCCAGCAGTAAATTACCATCCCCTTACTCCCCAGTCACTACAGTAACCAGGCAAAAGGAAAATAATGAGCCACAGTTCTTTCCTTTAGCTTCCTGTGGAGTTGTATGGCTGTGGTGTAACTTCATTATGGATTGTCTGTATGAAACAAACTTCAGCTCACATTGCCAGGGGAAGTTTTAGACGGAGGAAGGTCATGGTGAAGGTGCAATATGCACCATAACAGAGATTCCAGTTGTTAAAGACATTTGGGAGTAAGATGGCTGGGAAAGATGGGTGAGGTTTAGTATAAATTTCATAGCGGTACTTACTCAAAGCCATCCAGTAGATTGACTATGTCATTATTTGTACTGCTATGGCAGCAAACAATTTCTGAGTGTGGGAAATATAGCAATTTAGACTTGGGAAGTTTCTGGAGTAAGGCACCCTGACATTATAAGGTAAATCCTTGGATTACTTGCCCCAATTTTAGTTTTATTTAGTTCCAAAACCAGTTACTGCTATAATTTCAAAAGACCAATAATCAAGTAATAAATCATGTAAAAGAATTTTGGCTTTTAAAAAGAGCACATTAAATCCTGCTAGATAACCAAAATAAGCACCACAGATTTGTAAGTATAGAAAAAATAATGGACATATTCTGGCTAGTGTTTATTTAACCATAGCAATTTAGAGATCATTGTCATTGAAAAAAAAAACCCAAAGATATAAAGCTCTAACAGGAGACGTCTAAGACATTAGAAAAAATCATTATTGTTTACACAGAGAAAAAAGAAATCACAGATTGCTTTCCACTTTCATATCCACAATTCACTTATAAAAATTAAGCAATTTTTCTTCTTAATCAAATATATTAAAAAACTTTAGTGTAACAAACAAAATGCAAATTGTCTCCACATATGTGGCATAACAGCTCTAGTACTGTTAAGTATTAAATGAGATGAGCAACAGGAATACTTACGGTACTCATGGCACCACAGATCTACATATTGTCCCAAGCTAATACCCTGGGATCTGAGCTGACCTGTGCCTCCTGCTCTGATACTTGTGGCATCATCTCTGTTGATATTTAGGCAAGTAAAGCCACAATTTTTGTGTACAGTCTGTGGAGAGCTGTAGGTGTTCTTACGGGCCTGAAGAGGGGAAATTCTGCTTACGTTATCTGTTTACATCGCCATTGAAAGCACAGGGAACTGGTAGAATGTAAGTAGTAGTAGTCCATGTAGGACTCACCCCACCTAGTGATTTGCATTCAGGATTATAGTTCAATAACAGCGGAAAATCTGGAGAAAGCAGACTTAACTGGTTCAAATCCCTCTGTCTAGGGAACGTGGGCATGATGCTGTTCAATAGCCATCACACCATTAAGCAAGAAATGCACACTACCTGTAATGCAGCTGAAAGGATTTGTAGATATAAATTTTCTAGATTCTGTGGTGGACTCCAGGAAAGCGTAGGTGATTCTCCATCTAAATCTGCATGTCAAAGGACTCTAGTTTGGAGATAGGTGATTCTCAACTTGTATTGACAGTTAAGCACAAAAGGAGAGACCAGCTCTGTAGAGAGTTGTATCATTGCAGAAACCTATAGAGATGTGCATGGCTACAAGGAAGCAGATGTGATCATTTTCTGAATTACCTATAAGGTTGTCTAAGCCAAATATTTTTTTTATATTCCCTGCCCCGAGGGCATGTGCATATGTATCAAAGAAGCTGATTCCCACCTTACATTCTTAAATTTATAATTTTTTTCAGATACGGTTGAAAATGTTGTAAGTCATATTTACTGAAACAAAATCTAAGGAAATAGTAGAGAACTGGAAATCAGACCTGAAGCAAAGTCTCAGCTAGGCTAAGCAGCAAACTACAGAGCTAACATAAAGCTACTTAATTTCCAGCAACAGAGCTATTAAAACTCCAAAGTTAAATAAATGTAGATTTAACAAAAGTTTCCATACATTATGATTTAAACCAACTTGTGCTTTATTTTGATAAATGTCAAAGTTTAAGTTTTCAAGCTATTATTCTGAACTAAAAAAAAAACAACCCTTGATCTTATCATCATGTCATTGACTTTTTGTTCTATACCCCCTGTACATTGTTCCAAACTTATAATTTTATTTGAAACAGAGTTTAATTTAAACTCGAATGTGTCAAATCTACCTCGAGGAGTTTAATTTAGACTCAAATGTGTCAAATCCACCTTGTGGAGTTTTGCTGAGGAAAAAAATCATCTCCCCTGAGACACTGGAAAGAGAAGATGTTAAAGAACTGGAGCTGGAGTTCACTGCTGAGTTAGAGGCAGGCTTGTGCAGTTGTCACTATCCAAGTGATAGTTTCCTTTTGTGAGTATTTCTACTGATAATTCCTAGGAGTATGTCCTGCTTATCAGAAATACTGCATAGTCTTGCTATTAGTAGCAGAAAAGAGGACAAGTTTAGCATCCATGCCATAAGAGTTGCCCCATTATGTCCTGCAGATTGCTTGCTGAATAAGCTGTAACCCAATGCAAACAAGGTCCTGTGAAGGTGCATTTATCCCATTTATCAAATCTAAATTCAGGTCAATTAGATCAGATGAGGTTTGGAAGCTGTCCAATCTTACTGCCTATCTGCACTAGGTACAGGCCAACTCATGGTGAAGTTCAGATTTAAGGAAAGTTTTCGGGCTTTCACATGTGGATAGAGGGTACCTGAGGGGACACAGCTCACTACACTACATGTTCAACAGTTTGGACTGATTGCGAATAGTCCTGCTGCCACATTCCATCCTATCCACCCTGGAAGTTTTGTCACACATCCGTGGTGTCTTTCTTGGAAAGACATCAATGCAACCAAAGAACACGGTATTTATAGACATTTATAGTATTCTGAGAGTGGCAGACGCAGACATGATGGTCTACAGCTGACAGCATGGATGCCAAAGTAGCTGCACTGAAGTCATACAAACCCAAAGATAGAGATAGATTGTGATAACTCCATGATAAACTTAAGTTTACTTACAGGAAATATTTTAAGGTGAACATGAAATGTTTGCATATTTATTACAATTTTCTTTGTGAGGGATGGATTGTTTGTTGAGAGATTAATAAAACTAGTAACCATATATTTAAAAAAAAAAATTCAATTTGCTAAAATACATTTTGGAGTTTGATGTATAATTTAAAAAAAAAAATACATTGATCTTTTGCTGAAATTTTCATTTGAATGTGAAAGTTATTCTCAACATGACAAAGAGAAAATGTCCTTGGCAATCCCAGTAAAACTAACAGTAAGAGTTTTATACATGTCATCTCCATTTCAGTCTTATGTTGGCAACAAAGTTAATTTGCCATTCAAGTCGCAAAACAGTAAGAAATGTCTATGAGAAAACAGTCTATGTAAGAGACACCAAAACAATAATAATATTTTCTGTATAAGACAAATGTTCCTTTGCATTGGATTTCATGGCAGGAAATTCTCAATCCGTATAGTCATGATTCAGAACTGGTCAGGAGAAAGAACAAAATGATTTAATCTAATTCCTGGAAACTATAAAAATAAGCTCATACATACATAGGTGAATGGCAGCAGAGTCTTTGTTTTCTTGGACTCTTGAAGACTGTGATTCTTTGTTGCTTTGTTGAGATGGTGCTTTGGTACTCCTCCTAGAGGTCTTCTTTGTATTAGGAAGTTTGAGACTCATTAAATCAGTACTTAGTTGTTTCAATGAATTGCAGCAGTTGGAAAAGCACAGTTTTTTTCTCCTTTTTCTTTTCAGGGTCTCATGGTGTTAGTTTCTTAGTACCCAATAGGAATAACAGCCAGCCATTTCTTAGCACTACTGGGGATTTCATATTGTATAAGGCCCTCAGAAAAACATATTCAGTTAAGAAAAAAAAAAAAAAGTTTCGTCTTTCTTGCTATTTCAATTTTTATATCTCTTCTCAAGTACATTTGCCTCTATTGTCCTGTTCTCTATTCAGATTTAGCCAGGATGAATATCAGCCACAACCTTCCTCTGTTTCTTACTTATTATTTTACCGCTGTGTGTATGTCCTACTTCATTGCTACCTTACTGTAAACAATACACCTCCATATTTTATTTGTTCATGTCAGTGGACTGAAGGAGGAAAATATCACAGGGGAGTATAAAGTAACAAATTCATTCCCATGTTTGAGGATTTCCGAAAACACCTACTTGTCTAAGTCACAGGTAATTTGGAGTCCAAATCCCACTCCCCTTCACTGTGATTCTAAGTAGTTTTAAGTACAAAAGGGTTAGATTTACAAAGGTATTTGGGGGCTTTAAATTTCATGTGGGATTGGTAGGATATTCTGAGAGTGCCTTGCTAGTCCACTCTCATTGAAATTAATGTCATTGAAACCAATAAAAGTTAAGTTCACTGACATTTCTGAGGGGGGGGGGGTGGGAATATAGCCAGGTATTTGCACATTAAATCACTTCACCTTTCTCAGACACATTTGAAAACCTTGCTAAGAAAATAAGTCATATACATGCTTTGAAAACGTTAACTTAGTTCACTAGTTCAGACACGTTTCAACTATAAGTGAGCAACTGGTGTTTCAACTGTATAGTGGCCTTAGTGTGGTGTTATCACGGTCTCAGAGCATATTAACAAAAGTGTAATTTATTTTTTAACCTGAAAGTTCATGAAGAGAGATTTGAGGACACTTTGTAAGGTGGGGGTTTCCCATGGCAGTTGTTAATATAACTTATTCCCCAGAGAAAAAGCTCTTTTTCAAAACTGCTGAGACTTCAGTTTAGATCACTGTATCATCTCTCCTTACTGTCGTCTCCTCCTTGCCCATTATGATCTACTTTCTACCCATTGCTGTTTCTTCAAGAGAGCTTTCTTTTTGCAGTCTTGAGGAACACTGTTTCCAGTAACAAAATATTTTGTCATTGCCTTTCAGTCCAGGATTATATAAGGATTAAGCCAAGGAAATGAGGCAACACCATGCAATGTATAGATTCTCAGGAACATGGGGGTTAGTTTCTTAATGAATAGTGAAACAGAATAGCAAAGATACAGCACTATGAAAGCATAGCCAAAAATACGTGAAAAATTTAGTTGCAAAGGAAACCATAAAGGGTCTTAGAATCCTAACTTTTCCTCTAAACTGTTCATATGTCCATTAGAGCTTGTCTGGATAATCACGCACTGGTATACAGATGAGCAAAGGAAACTAATTTCTAGCCACCTCTCAGTATTGAACTTTTTCATCATTGACAGAGCTTTTCATTCACTGATTTCTGTCGGTCAGCAGTCTTGTTTTTGTTCCCAAGAATACAGTGTGCACTTAGAAAATCATATGATAGAATCATAAACCTCCGGGATGAAAAGGCAGTTCATCTTGTGCGATGAAGGATGGTTCTTTCTACACAAAGGGGGACAATCCCTCATTTCACGTGTTCAGCAGACTTCTATGATTCAAACATATTTCTTTTTGTTTAGGGCTTGAACTGAAAGAAGATAGGGAAAGGAACTTAGTATTTTTCTTTTGTTCTTCATGTATAATGGGAGACACTTTCATTTAAAAGGAGATAGTGATGTACCCCGAGGCAAGAAATTTCCATGCATATTGGCTATCATATAGTGAACCACAAGGATCTCAAGTGCCCCTCTCTTTTTTCTCCCCCTTTTTCTCCCCACAAGCTTGGCTTAAATTTGAGATTATTTTTTTCTGCAAAAAAAAGCAAAAGTGGGACTTTAAAGTTATCAGATTCAAGTTTGTTTACATTTTAAATTTGCCAATGTATATTGATATCATTCATTGAGATCTTAGATTATCAGAAAATTTCACAATTGTTAGCAATTCTTTCCTGCTGAAGATGACTAATTTTCAAGAATAATGGATCAAATTCTCTTATTGTCTTAGTTTAGGGTGTGAAAGATCACTTTAGCAGAAGAATTCTGTTACTTTCCCAGCTCCTCCATTACCTATGAAAAAAAAAAAAGGGTAAAATAAAAACTAGATTCTGATCTCTCTAAATGTCTGTGACAACCTTATTATGCACTACCAAAGTCATCTTGCTCCACCTGTGTGGACTTCCTTCAGTGTCAACATGCCTGACTCAGAGTGGAGCTATGGAAGCTAGGCAGAACTCCCATAGTTATTTGTACCCTGAATTTTAGGTTGACTTAATAATGCAAAATATAGGCTTTGATGGTCCTCTCCTTTTAGTGAGGTGACAGAGAGAAGTTCAGAACTATTTTTTTTCCTTACTACTTTCATCTCTGAGTAATGTTATATACTTAATAGACTGCATTATGTTTCTGCCTCCTGGGTAGCTGTGTCAACAGTGGGCATGAGCAGTCTCTGGGATCCTAGAGGTACAAGGTGATAAAGCTAGCAAAATTTACAGTCTGGTGACTGAAACAGTGTAGAAGCTGGTGGTGTGTCCCAGCTGTCTGGGGCAGCAAATAATTTCTAAAATTTACATGTAAAGTATAATTAACAGCAGCATAAAACTATAGGAAGTTCTTAAAGAAAAACACTCTGCAAGGCAAAAGTTTCTTGTAGTGAATAACGATTGATTATTGTGGAAAACAACACAGGGTCTTTACCAGAGAACAGAACTGCAGAATTCCAGGCAGGAAAATATCCTTTTTGTCATTGCAAACTGAACCATAATGGCTAAATCATCTCTACTCTTCTGATCACAACTTTGACCCTTTATTCTCAGCTCATATGCATCTAAGTATGTGTATTTTTTTAGTTATGTCAGCTGAGTCCCTGATACACACCAGAGTAACTGAAGTGAATATCTCTGCACCTTGTTCCAATGTTCTTTCCCCATTATGTTAATCTAGTTTTATTGCTGAATTTGCTAGTTGGGTGCTGTTATTTTTACTGAGGTTGTATGTCCCGTTTACTGCTCATGAAATCAAATGGCTCTGTCACTTTTGGCTAAACAGGAATATCACCTACTATCATTTCTTCATGCTGAACTGCTTAGGAAAACATCATTTTAAAATGGCAGAGTCATGCAGGTATTAATTTATTTTTTCTGGCATATTCCCTGCTCAGATTTTTCTAACCCATTTTTCTTAGCAACAATAAATGACTTTAAAAAAAAAAAAAAGGAAACACTATCCCTTTCACAAGCCTTTTTCTATTAATTGCTGTTCTTTCTTGACCAGTTGGTGAAATGTTCACTAATCAGAAATTGAGCTCCTTTGTATATCATTATTATTCATTTGTGGGAATATATCATCATGCTTAAAGTATACACTGTGCGGGGCTTAATTTTCTGAGAATGATTGGATAGAGTAGAACCAAACATTTCGTCATTAACATTCACCACCAGAGCTCTGGGAAGACACACAGCAAAGGAAACAGAAACATGAAGACGGTTAAACAAAGAGAGAGTTGTGAAGGGAGAGGAAGATTGTTTAATTTCTTTAGTTATATCAGATTCCTAGCTGCACCCTATCTAAAGAATCATGGAAAAAACTATGTCACATAACCATCTATAATTGCATCTGAAAAGGTCTGATCATTTTTCAGCAAAATACAATAACGACCTTTCACATACGTGTACACATGTTCCAAGGACCAGGATATGAAAAGAAAAATTCTAAAGGCAAACCACAGTACTGGCAACTGAGACTAACTTGTCAGCTCATTTAAGATAGTAAAACTCCATTGTCTGCTGCCCCATACCCATTGAGAGGAGGAATTGTAAATATGAATGAGGGATTAGCTGCAGTACCAAGATAGCCTGAAAGATAGGATAAGAAGAAAAACAAAACCAGAAAAGGAAGATTCATTTGGGGAAAAGCCCAGAAATCTAGGGTAAGACAAACAAAACTCATGTTGTTTCTTGATTTTCAGTAGCTTTGTCTGAAACAGGGAATAATGTAGCCCCACACTGTTAGAGAATAATAGAGGAATATAACATTAAAATAGCTGGCTTTTTATGCGTATAGAAGGAAAACACATCCTACAGTGAAGTATTCAACTTGATTAGCCAGATAAAAACTGTCCATTAAATATTTAAATCATAGTAATGTGTCCTCTTGAGAGCTGTCATATAGGCTATTGAGAACTGAACACCCAATCTGGGGATGAGCATAGCCCAGTGGAGCTGGAGGCTTCCATGGACCTTTACAGACAACATGGATGTAAAGTCCTTATACAGTTAATCAAAATGCTTGGCCTTCTGTCTCTAATCAGCTTCAGACCTTGGCTTTCAGGCAGCAGCAAGGGCCAGCTGGTCCTCTAGGAAAGGGAGCTGGGATAAGGGGGCATAAAAAGGCAGTCAGGAACAGTCGCCTGACCATAAGAAGCGGTAAGTCGAGGTCAGAATCAAGGCCAGAGACGGTGTCCAGTGTGAGAAACAGCTCAGTGATCTCTCAGGACCAGGTTCAGGTGGAGAAGGCACAAGCCCAAGTGCAGATGTAGCTGGAACACAGCTGCAATGTCGCCCAGGCAGGGCTCAGCGGTACGGCCACAACTTAAAAGTAGCTCCCATGGGAAAGGAGGTGCAGTGAAAGAACTCACTTTTATCTTCTTCGCAACAGCTCTTACCAGCAGTGAAGCTGACCTTGGACACAACCAGCTCACTTTCTTGACTCAGCCAACTAATTTCCTAGAAGGGAGATGCACTCCAGGCCCTGACAATGCCTGTAAGGCAGTGCTCATGAGCAACCCCCAGCTAAGCTGTACAGTCCCCTAAGGAAATTACTTGTCCTTTCAGAGAGGTTCTGAATCACAGTTGTCAGTGCCATGGGGGTTTTTGTATCCTACCCTGTCCATATCAGTCCACACACCAGCTCTGAGGGAAGACTAACTAGAAACAGAGCTGACAGTACAATGGAGCTGACACAGAGCTACTGCATGGCCACAATACGTGGCAGCATCACAGTAAGTTGTGCTAGGTAGAAATTTATTTGCAAGTGGAAATCAGCAGTTCTAGATTTTAAATTTTACATCTGTAGAGGATAGGTCCATCACACATGGTAATCTAGTCTGGGTACACAATTCAGCAAAATTTCAATGGCATATTATGTTTAGATCCAACCATGCACCACCCCCCTCACAGTGCCATGTTTCATACTAAACATGGACACTCCTACATGGACATGTTACACCATACCCTAATATGCAAACCCTGGGAATCCATCTTTCCAGATAGAACATTCATAAATAACCCCAGAGTTGTATTCTGACTCCAGAAGAAGTTGCTCCCATCCTGATCTTCAGTCATTGTTTGTCCTACAGAGCCCAACTCTACCACACTTGACATATAATATACATATTATAATTAATAAAAAAAAAAATCTTTTTATAAGCTTAGCATAGCTTCTGTTGAATTTCTTTTGTTTCACGTGAGTTATTCTTATTTGTGACCACTACTGGTATGAGATACTATGGTTTCTTCAACTTGAATCTTCAACTTTTGCCTGCTGCAAGTATATCTTAGGAGAATTTATCAACTTACCAGGCCCCTGCTACTCTAATATATGAAGAATAAAACCTTTTACTCCCAGAAAGAGGGTACTTCTAGAAATAACCTTACTAGCTGGCATTGGCATAGTTTTTCACAATGGCTGGTAGACAGCAAACTTCATATATTATAAAATCTTTCCAAATTAGTAAATTCTGTGCCTTGTCAAATATTCAAAAGTAAGGAAAAAACCCAAAACAATCAAACAGACAAAAAACACAACCCCCCCAAAAAAAAACTGACCCAAACTTTGAAAAATGAAATTATTACTTGTATTTTTATACATTTTTATAGATGGTGGAATGGCTGTGAAAAAACACATGAAAGATCAGCTAACAAAGTTTCTTCTGGCCATGAGACAAGAATGGGTCGTAACAATGGGATTCATAGGCTTGGTCATTTGGTCAAATGTCCAGGAGAAAAGCGAAAGGGCAGAACACTGCCAAGATAAAAGACTGTACCTGAGGTCAGAAAATGCTGTGGGTTGAGGTTGTGTTGTGTTTTTCTTTTCTTCTCTCTCTCTATCTAGTTGAGCTACATTACACAAACATACAATGCTCCAGAGAGAGGTCTGTGTGAGTGGGTTGAGGTGTCCATTCTTTTTGTTTGTCTGCTTGTTTCTTGCCTCTAAGCAGGGACTTGCTGTGGTTGCTATGATGTGTGTGTCTGTGTGTATTTTGAACCATTACTTACCAGCCTGTAAAAAATACCTTCAACAAGGTAAAACCTGCTGAGTAAGACAAGGATATGGAAAGAGACAATCACGAAATCCAAGGTGATTCAGTCATTACGGCACAGCCCAAGGTCATTTCAATTTATTTTTTTTTTCTTGCTCCATTAAAACACTTTGAACCTCTAACTCAGAATGAAGATCAGAAACTCTTACATGTAGTCCTTATTGACTTTAAGGTCAGGGCTGGGGGTGGGGGGGAAGAAAAGTTGCTCTAATTCAAATTGGATTGAGAAAAGTAAAACAAAGAACTGTTTTTCAGAGCTTTTTAAGAAAATATATTACATAAGAGCACAAAATGATAAAAACTGAAAAAGAGAGAAAGGATTAGCTGGCTAAACTTCCTTTTGCATACTATTTGCTTTTGTCTTTTTTCCTCAATGAAACACTCTTATTTGTGTAGGGGTTTGTGTCTGTCTATCCACCTTTTAACTTACAAGCTAACACTCAGCCAAATTCAACAGGGGGATTTAAGTCTCAGGGGTGGTTGTTAAGTTCCTATGGTTTATATGAAAATAGGCAGCCAGAAAGAGGCAAAAGTCCTGAAATAAGTGCAGCGCTTATCAGATGTGAAAGACTTCAGATAGGAGAAAGTCAGCGCCAAGGCCCCAGTTGTTGGTAAAGCTTAAGGTGGACACCACATGTTAGTGGGTGACAGCAAACCCAGGAGAAACAGCGAAACTGGTCCCCTACTTATGCAGCTCACTGCCTCATGTACTACGATCTGGTCATTATGCCAATCTCCTGGGTGCCTTGCCGTGCCACTGGGCACAGCTGCATTGCAAAAATCTCAGCGCTAACAAAGGCATAAACCAGGAAATAGAAAACTTTGGCAGTATTAAGAAAGTTCAAATTCAGTGCCCTGTTGGCCGTCTCTGCTGTAGAGGAAGTCTCACATTCCAGCTAAGGGCATAACAACAACGGGTTAAAACCACTTTATGGTAACTTATACACTCCTTTTAATAAAACTTTTATTTTGAAGGATAAGATTTCCACAGGCATTAGCAGTTCCTTTTTGTTTGGATTTTCATAATTGAATTACTGCCACATTGTCAGCTTTTCCAATTTTAATACAGCTCTTATAATTTTTGTCGCAACAGCTATTAAACACAAGCAATTGCACAACAAAATTAACTCAGTTGTAATTTAAAATAATAAAGTAAGTGTTTAACTCTTGCAGCCTGGAGAAAAGTTTGAAAACAGTACCTGAATGGAAAATTTTTTTGAGGTATAGGCAGATACACAGACAGAAACTAAAATAATTAAAATTGCATGAAAGTATTATATAGATACACAGTTATACCAATTAAAATATACAGATATCCATGAAAATCACATTATATCAACGCAGTAACGTTATGTTTTGGGGGCTGCCTGATGATTTAGTATTGAAAATATTTTTATCAATACAAACAACATTTCCTTTGCTAAAATGCTGTTCCAAGACTGCAGCTGGTTTAGATTGACCTCCCTTTATTGATTTACATCTAACAAGGATCCAACCCAGTATTTTAAAATGTTTGCTTCTAACTTAAGGCACTTTTAGTAATATAAATTGATTAGTCATAACTATACAACCAATTGACTCATTCTGTAGTTTATATTAATCCACTATTTGTAGCCTGCCAATGAAGTTCATAAAGATCCTTCTCATAGTCCATTAATATTGACTCTCAGATTTAATGAGTTCATTACAATAACCATTATTGTATTATTAAAATGCAGAAGGAAATGTAAGCCTGTTTCATGCAAATAAAGGATGATATAATTAATCAAATGATAGTTTTATTATTAGCATTATCATCACTATCCAGAATTTAATAACCCTATTTTATGTTTCAGTATAGCTTTGTACTAGAGTGCCAAGGAGTATATAAGCAAGGTATAAGCAAGCAACAGGATATGAGTTAGAAGAATTTAAGAATACACTGAGACATTACAGATTAGTGAGGAAGAAATTTGTGTCAGCCTAATCAATGTATTTGCTTTTATTTTTTATTTTCTTTTAAGGCTTATTAAGTAAGGAAGATCACTTTAACGTTATTGTCTGGTAATAACTGGGAAAAAAAGAGAGTAGATGAAGATCTAATCCACATTCCCAGGCTCAGTTTTACATTTGTTATTTAGTCACACGCCCTTTTGTAATCTTTCTTTTTAGATCTGCGTGCTCAGCTCTCCAACGGCCCTGTGCAGCAGTCCCTCCTTCTGCCATAACACAGAGTAGCTCCTGTGCTGAGAGACATGGGGGAAGCTTCTGTTGAGTATGTAGGAAATAGATTTCCTTCCAGCTTACTCTTGTTATTTCTCCTAGGGTGGTGGTTTTAAAACAAAACTGTACACCTTCCTCAGTTCCTTGAAATAAAAAAAAAAAAAAATAAAAATTTGAAATGTTCAAGTAGAAATTTTGGTTTAGTATGTTCAGATATTCAGTCAGTGTTTTGGGGCTCTGGCACCAAAACACATACTGACACATTAGAGTCATATAGTATCAAAACTGTGGAGGGAAGTGTTTTCAAACTTCTGCCCTGCCGGCTTTCCACCTCAGCTAGCTCTGCATGGCTGACTCTTGTTGTCTCCCAGTACTTGGGCACCACATCCAGGTTTCTGGAGTCTGGTTTCTGCAGCTACATCTCTACTCCAGCATTAAACATGCTGAGAGACCCTACCTGACCCTGAGACCAGCTGGCAAGGGACAGCCTGCAGCCATACTATTTTCTCCAGATCATAGTGACTATGGTGCAGATAGGGAATGGAGCCACCTCCACATTAAGTCATCAACTATTCATAGAGATGGTTTGGGAGGATGATATTTGGCACAGACAATGACTACGTCAGAGGCAGCTGTAATGATTTAGCATTACAGATACTGAGATTCCAACAGTCAGGAAAAGTCCTAGGTACTGTTTACTTTACCACTACATATGCGCTCTGTAAGGATCAGGCATCTAAATCTCAGCTTTTGAGCCTCTTACCTTTAACTACTTACATCTATGGCTGAATCAAGCCCTCAGGTTGCTGTAAGTACCAAACATTCCTTATTCTTCTAGTGCATTGCATTTGGGACTGTCAAACCATTCTTAATTAATAACCTAATAAGCAAGCTATTTACATAGCTTATCAAGGAAAGGCCTGATCCTGCAGATACAATTGTGACAGGGTATCCTGTAGAAAAGTACCTTTGCAGCCAGCTAAACTGAGTACCACTTGATGGAATTATGTCTCCCTATGCCAAGAATGGATTTAGTTAATAGTCTGTGAAGAAAAACTGTCCTCTGAGCCAAAGAAAGGCATTTCTCAGGTTCATCAGGAGCTGTGCAAAGCCCTTCTTGCCTGGGAATCATTAATTGCTTACTTTCAGGAATGGTGCTCTAGAGAGGCACTTGTAAATGCACAGGAAGATTTTTTACTGTGAGAGCACAGAACACAGTGTCTGTGCCATCACTTAGCTTTTCTTCCTGTAGAGGTAAAACTGAGCAACAAAGGGCAGTTTGATGCTGAAAGACAATTGACTCTGTGACTTAGAGGTGGGGACCATTTTCACAAGACTTAGGGCAGGAATCTATCACATAGCCCTCTGCAAGAGATGAATGGAAATGAAATGAATTGTCATATTCCTGCTGATGTCATTGGACAATGGTGATTTGTCTGAAGTTCTGCCTCATGGAGTATCAAAGATATTGAAAGCTTTCTGCAGCATTTTCATGTTTGCTCAGATGCTCAACAGTTTGATATGGACTTTTAACTTTTTCAAAGGCAACCATACACAATAACAGTAATATGTGTTTGTATTCTAATGATGCAGGTGGATGTCACAGTCCCAGCTGTGCTGCATCATCTAAAACTATGGAAAAAGAATCAGCACTAGATATTTGCAATCTACTTTCTTATCTCTACTTCAGGTGAAACCCACTGCAGTAAGATCTATGCAGTTTCCCATTGACAGCTACATAGGTGAATTCCTGTACCTGTGCATTGAGCATGAACTGTAGCCGCTGTCAGTTCACATTCAGTGTCAAGGTGTTTCCTTCCATGTTTCTTGTCATTTTAGGGCAGACTCTAGTAGAAGCAGTATCCATACTGTGAAAACTGGAACTGCTTTGTGGTTTTTGAACCTGAACGTAATCCATAAACACCGCCCAAAATCATACATGGAACGTAAGATCCAAACCCACAGCAACTTCTCTCCCCACTCCATGATTTCTGTAATAATGTAACCCTAATTTGCAGCCCCTGTGGGGGACCCCATTTTGCTTTTACCACACACTGCCACAAATTGGGTGCACTTCAGCATGCTTACGTGCCATCACAAGGTAGTCATAAACACTTGGCCAAATAGCTCCTGTTTTTACAGTGTTGCATCAGCCAGAAAGGAGCATTGGGCCGTGGTGGTGCTACAATAATATGCCTAGTTGGTTCAAAGGCCAACACGACTCAATGTGCTTTACATTAGTTGATGTAAAACTAGATCTATGGGCAGAGGCCAATTGTATGAGTTTCAACAAGGCCAAGTGCTGGGTCCTGCACTTGGGTCACAACAACCCCATGCAGTGCTACAGGCCTGGGGAAGAGTGTCTGGAAAGCTGCCCAGCAGAAGAGGACCTGGGAGTACTGGTCAACAGCCAGCTGGATATAAGCTGGCAGTGTGTCCAGGTGGCCAAGAAGGCCAATAAAATCCTGGCTTGTATCAGAAATAACGTGGCCAGTGGAATTGGAGAAGTGATCATCCCCTGCACTTGGCACTGGTGAGATCGCATCTCTAATACAATATTCAGTTCTGGGCCCCTCACTACAAAAAAGGTATTGAGCTGCTGGAACATGTCCAAAGATGGGCAACAAAGCTGGTGAAGGATCTAGAGCACGAGTCTTATGAGGAGCAGCTGAGGGAACTGGGATTGTTCGGTCTGGAGAAAGGAGGCTGAGGGGATACCTTACCACTCTGTACAACTACTTGAAAGGAGGTTGTAGCAAGGTGGGGATTGGTCTCTTTTCCTAAGTAACAGGCAATAGGACAATTGGAAATGTTCTCAAGTTGTTCCAGGGGAGGTATTGATTGGATACTAGGAAAAATTTCTTCACTCAAAGGGTTGTCAAGCACTGGAACAGGCTGCCCAGGGAAGTGACTGAATCACTATCCTTGGAATTATTTAAAAGATGTGTAGATGTAGTCTTTAGGGACATGGTTTAGTGGTGGATTTGCAGTGTTAGATTAACAGTTGGACTCAATGATCTTAAAGGTATTTTCAAACCTAAATGATTATATGATTCTACGATGTCTAGTTACCATAAGCTAAACTAGTAAACTAATTTGAAATGTTTTAACTAATCTGCATTTGTGAATTTTGTCTGTGTCTTCACAAAACGGTTGTCAAACTTGTGAGTAATAGAATGTAAGACTGGATATTGCTATAAATTATTTAGCAATACATGATGGATCTGACACAAGACCAGGAAAATTTTTCACAAAACATACAAAACCCACTGACCCATATCATGATTCTTCCAGGGATAACTACAAGTTCCTCAAAGGGCAAATGAAATCAGCTTGGGGATAGATGTATTGGAATCAAGTAGAAAAAATAAAATATACCGGTAATCCTGGCATTATTTACTGGCCAATATTTGAGTAAAAATAGGAACTTTTACTCAGTCTTAATATGTTCTAAACTGCTATTTAGAATTCCCTAAATTCTAAATTAGTGTCAGGTACCATATTATTGGTATTCAAGAAGAGAAAAAAGAACACTTTTAAAATACTCTTTCTGTCAGTCTCCATATTGTACCAGTCACAAATGCTGACAAGGTGAATTACTTTGTATACTTCCTTTTCCTTTTTAGTTATTTTTGTTGATCCATATCTAAAAAAAAAAAAAGATAGCAATGATATTTGCACAGTATAATACTTTCACAGTAAAGTGGGAAAAAAAACAAGAATAATTCTATATTATAATAAAATGATTGTAGGTTGTGATTATATGGCTCCTTTTACCCAGGAAGTTCAAAATACACTACAAACACTCACTGATCTGGAACTCGTTCATAACCTATTAAAATCTATAAGAATATCTATGTAAGAATAATTAATTGAGCTTTGAATAAGGATCTTAACAGAGAAATCTGAATTAGGATAGTTTATTTCAAAGTCAAAACAATTTTAAAATAAAATATTTTTGTTTAATACACATACATAGGTGTACATAAGCATGTCTATTTCTTGCCAAAATAGTTTGGCTTGTTTCTATTAGTGACAAAATTGTGCTAAACTATGGTAATAAAATTTTAGACTACTACATAAACTTGTTTAGATGTATTTGCAGAGGAGAGACTGCCTGACTTGACTAAATTGGTTTTAAGATGGTATTGCTACTCTGGTTGCAGCTTTTCTTGCATGTGCTAATCACATGGTAAACCGTATTTTCAATGGCATAATAAATACTTTGCTAAAACTGTTATCACAAATATATTCCAGTATATATAATAATGTTTGATTGATGTATGCATTATTTCCCATTTATGTTGTTTTTACTGACTGTTGTTTTCAATGTAAGAGCCTTTCTTACTTTACCCAGTCGTTAAGTCATTATTGAATGAATTGAGCTGCATTTACCAACTAAAGAAATATAATAAATTAATAATATAATTTCTGATTAAAGATTGGGATTCACCAGAAATGGTCAGGCTAGCTTTTTAAATAATGCTGCCCAAAGGATCCATTTCCACATTTGATACTCCTATTTTTGAGACAACTCAATTTTTTCTTTTTCTCCTTAGAATAAACTGGTGCAGTGACATCTGCCACCCTTTTGTGCTTTTCCACATTTTCACCAATTTGAAAGGCCTGAAAAATAGAATGGCATTCTTTATTTACAGATAAGAAGATACTCACTGCTTGTGATCAATAGTGTTATATCTAGAGATTCAAGCAGCTCAGTTAGAACCATAACAGGCAGAGTTTATTACTAGTAAATCAATATGATGTCTCTTAGCCATGCATCTCTTTCAAGAATCTGTATAGTATAATGATTATCATTATAAAATAAAGTCCAGTCTCTCTTTTGCTATCTTCTGGTTTTGATCTTGTAAAACTGGGAATTGATTTTCCTAAAAATCAATATTATGTTTCCACCATGTGGCAGATACACCACTTAGCAACAGCTCCAGGTGCCAGCCCTTGAGTGGGACTGGGAATGAATACATGCTGAGGGAGAAATTGCTCAAAAATTTCAAGATCAACATCTCCAGGCTAAAGAGCTATTTATTTTCTGTGCTATGGGTGCAACACAGCAGCCTTCCCTAAGCAAACCTGATGTGCATTTCCCATTGATTTTTCTGTTTTCCTCAGCAGATTTAACCATCAGCAAGAAATATCTCTCATTCGTATGCTGGATTTCCACAGATGTGAATAAATCCTGTTCATCTCACACGAGAGAAAGTCAAGGAAAGCAGAAAGCCAGCTGCTGCCCTAAAGAAAAGTTGAAGGTTCATCTACTTTGATAATGACAGTCATACAAAATATCAGACATTTATGCTTTCAGCAATCCTTCATACAACTTTATTCATTTAGACAGACTTGATACAAGAAGAGATGTAAAGAATCACTTACTTTTGTACAGGTATTAAAGAGCTATAAGCCTTCATTAGATAGATGAAGACTGATAACAAATCTGATTGTCTTTAGGCTATGCTGCACCTCTGAGATCTCTTCAGCATCTAAATCTGTCATAAAGCATGTTTAACAAAAAGAGAAAGTATTGTCTGTTTGGACAACTTGCTTGCTTCATTAAGATACTGACTTATAATAGAGAGAAGAGATTTTATCATTGTTATCTTAATTTTTCCTCTTATAAGCCAAGATACCAGTTCTTTCATGACACCACCTTTATGAAGATAATTTTAAACAAACCACGCACCAACTGTTTATGTCTCCTAGAGAGAGCCCTCCCAACTGTTCATGTCTTCAGGCAAGTCCCAACAGGGAAGCACAATTGTATTCCCAGTAGTTATTTTCTGAGCATGATTGGTGAAGTTTATTCTCAGAGTTTAAAGAAAAGATCAAGAGTATTCCTATATCTGAATTACACAGGGACTTTTCAACACATCTGGAAATTTTAATTCTTTTTTCCTTTCTTTCCCTCTTTGTTTTTGGGCGTTTATTTTTTCCATATGTTTTGTGGGTTGTTTTTTTCAAGAAAAGCTTCACATTTCTCATGAAATGGCAGTAATTATAAAAGTATAAAAGTCATTTTTATAGGATTTGAGTATCAAGGCATTATTATCATATAGAGAACAAAATCAAAACAGCACATTGTCTTCCCAGCTTTGCCACTAACAGTTTGCCTGTGGTAATAGATTTTCCTGTGGTCCCAAGCTGTCTTCCAAATAGCCAACATGCATTGCTTCTGCTACGTACTTATTTAGCAGATATGAAAGGCTGTCCTGTCACACTGAAACATTTGAATTGTGTTGACATCAGTCTTCAAGTAGCATTACCTTGTATATCACTTTATGATTCTACATGTTTGGGTTGCTATGGAAAGAATGAACTATCCCAATAAATCTCTCTTTATGGGCAGTAAATTCAAACATGATCAAGTATCTGAGGATGCAAAAGCTTCATTGCCAAAGATCTCATTCTCCATGCTTTTGGCCATTATGTCATGCCCCATTACCATCTTCACTGCACAGCTTTATAGTTAGCAGCAAGCTTAATTCAGAATTGCAGTAGTTTGATAAGATTTTGTCAGGACACAATTGTTTAGATATAGGCTTGTAGTTACTGCACTCCATTTTTAAAATTTCTGTCTTTTGGTAAGTTATTTTCTTCTTTTAGTGTCCAATGAAATGAAGAATTTTGAAACAGTATTACAATGCATGTTTTTCAATATCTTCTTTTACAGAAGTTATTATTTCAAATGAGGAGGAGAGCTACTAAACTGGCGAGGGGTCTAGAGAACAAGTCATACGAGGAGAGGCTGAGGGAACTGGGCATATTTAGTTTGGAGAAGAGGAGGCTGAGAGGAGATCTCATTGCCCTCTACAACTACCTGAAAGGAGGTTGTAGAGAAGTGGGTGTTGGCCTCTTCTCCCAAGGGAATAATGACAGGACCAGAGGAGATGGTCTGAAGCTGCATCAGGGGAGGTTTAGATTAGATATTAGGAAGAATGACTTTACTGAGAGAGTGGTCAGGCACTGGAACAGGCTGCCCAGGGAGGTGGTGGAGTCACCATCCCTGGAGGTATTTAAGAAACGTGTAGACATGGCTCTTCAGGGCATGCTCCAGTGGCCGAGATTGTGGGGATCTTTTTCTGTGTGTATGGTTGGACTCAGTGATCTCAGAGGTCCTTTCCAACCATGAAAATTCTGTGATTCTGTGATTCTGTGAAATGTTCTGTGATAATGTAATAAATCACATGTTAAGGTGAATTATCATATGTTCAGATATGTCATACCCAAGGATCAATAAGAGTGTTTTTTCCAAGTTTCTAAAGCATGTATTTTAAACTAATGTTCCCAATTTAACAAATCACAGCATAAATCTGGGCCTCACAACTTTATCATTGCCATAAACAGCACAAAAATTATTCCGGGTACAAGCACTCTATTTGTTTCTCAAACAGGAAAAAGGAAGAAAAATCTTCTAATACATGACATCATCTTTATTTATAGGAAACCAGCATGTGGCAATCATAACACAAGAGATTAACTGTTCTGCACCACCCGAACATTTTTCATAAGAATTTTAAACCAGAGATCCTCAGCATGGGGCTAGCTGTATTCTCACTGGAGAGGATCAATGCATAACATTGTTGGGAAGACCATGGAGATGTCTGGTTTATTAATCAGAGTTTGAGCAGCATAATTCTTTGCACATAAAATTACCTCATTCTGAGTCATTATGAAATGTTTATATTCCACAGAGCTGTCTATATTTTTTTTATTTCTATTATTTTGTCCACTGCAGATCATGCATCTCAAGTGAAGGTAATGCATTTTGATAGTAACCAAGTTCAAACACAAGACAGATACAGGTAAATTTCCTACAGAAGATAGAATATGATTTACATTTTTGTTTGTTTGTTTTTTCATTTCCATTTGCTAAATGGAAATTGCTCATATGGTTAGTTTCAATCAGTTTTGAGCTCTGATTTTCTCTCAATTAAAAATGAAACTGTTTCTGCATCTTTTCTTATGATTCCTTAGTCATTTATCTCAGCAATCTAATGGTTGAATAAGTTAAATGTGAATTTGAAATGCAGACTGCCTCAGATAATTCTTTTGTATGCTTCTAATAGCCTAGCAGCTGTGACAAAAACCTTTCAAATTTATAAAATACTTGTATATATTTTCTTCCCACTATATAGTGATCATAAGCATAACAACCTTTTTTTTTTTTTTTATTATTCCAGAGGGTCTGAACCAATACAGCTAAATGTTGATACTTTCTTATCATGATGATCTGACAAATTTTGCATGCTGCCTAAAGATTCACATAACGTTTCAACTTTGACATCTTCACAAGCATATCAAACTTAACAAATTTCAATAGAAAATTACTCAGGATATGATAGTAGATATGATATAAGTATAGAAGAACACTTGATAAGCATATGAATTTATTTCAGACAGTTAAGAAATAATTTTTTGAACAAACATCATAAACTTGCCTATTATATATATATAAGTATACCATGTCTACAGTGAAAATACATGAAATTTGTGGGTGAGAGGTCACTTCAAGATCTCAAATTCAAAAACATTTTCCAAAGTTAAAAAAAAAACCCTTAAAGAGATAAAAATTATTATTTTTCCTTTATTATATATTTTTGTTAGCTATAGTGAAAAATCACTGTTGTGGCATACAGTAAAACTTAATCAGAGTTTTTCTTTCCCCTGCTGTTCCACTTACTAAATCATATTATCTCTTCATCAAATAAAATGTGTGCAGAACTGTATAGGATTCGGCACAGGATATTTTCTCTGTAGAATACTTCAGGAAGACTCTAATAACCTATGAAAATGTGTCATTATCGATTCAATTTGATAGTTCTTTATAAGTCATTTCTATCAAGACCTCTCAAATCCATTTAGAATTCTGTAATGACTTTACCCTTATCATTTCCTATGTAGGTCTTCTGATAACAGACGAGAGAATTTTATAACAATTTTCTTAATATACATCACAGCCCAGGTTCATTGCAAAATAGAAAGGAGTAAGCACTGGTGGTGACTGTTCAACAAATAGAATAGCACAAATGTCTGCAAATCCATCTACTGACATGAGCACCTGACTGGAAGGATTGAACAAAGATATCTAAGAATAGATGTACAGAAGAGACTTTGGCCTCATAGCATCGACTGCTGCAATATCTGTGTACATTTTAGAGAAGTACTTACCCAGTGGTATTCATAATGTCCTGGTAGGGTGACAGCAAATGCAACAGACAGAGAGAAGACCGAAGAATGTGATTCACAACAGCAAGCATACCTACAGGGAAACCTAAGTTAATTGATAAAAATACAGAGGACAAAAAATACAGATATGATTCCAGCCTGTTCCAGATTATAAAATGACTGATACTACAGAAAAATGCCTCTTTTCCTGTGAGATTGACATTTCCAATAACTTCAAAATGGCAGTAGAATGAGGTGCTGCTTCCATTCTTCTGTGCAGCATCTCAGCACCTAAAGCACTCCACTCATCATGGGACATGGGAACAACAGCTGACCATCTCATGTCTGCCCAAGAGGATTTGACCAGAAGACTCTCCTGGTCCCCTCACTATGAAGTATTCAGGGATGGGAGGAAGTAAATTACATATGTTTGTCTTTTTTAGGCTGTTCTCTCCAAGAGATGTCAGTAAGTACTCTTTGATACAGAGAAAAATAAGAACTGATGAATATGGCTCTGTGAGCTCAGCCAGTGATGGCAAACCTTTTTGATATTGAATGCCAGGTATATTTTAAAAGAGAATCTTGTTGATTCCAGACCAAATAGCTGCTGAAATGAAATTTGGCAGTCTGAATCTAAAGTAAAGCATTCTCTTCTAAGAACCCTTCCCTTCCAGCAAGTCCCACATTGCTTGACTGAAGAATTATTATTTGTCTCTCCATAAATAAAAGTACATGGTAACACACACAGTTCATTGCAGGTGCTGATCAGTTGAGGAACTGAAATTTGCTACACATTTTATTGTCTTTTCACTCTATCATTTTGACTTTTTCCCTCTTACTAAAGAAATATTTGATTTTTTTTTTCTCTCTATTATGCCCAATTTCAGTGTTAGCATTCTATTTTGACATGAAATTGACATGAATTCCAGGAAGGGAAATTAACTGAAAATCACATTTAGCTTGGGTTTGGTGTTTTTCAGATATATTTTATGGAGTGGGATTTTTTTTGTCACAACAGTTTATTATGATCATTTATTTTGACTGTATGCCTATTTAGGCCAGTGGATGTCAACCAACAATTCGAGTTATGACTTAATTGTCTCAACAAAGTTTTGGTTATTTGGTTTTGGTTTGCTTTGGTTTGGTTTGGTTTGGTTTTACTAGGAAAACAATGAACTGTCCTGGCTTCATCTTTAGCTATTAACATCACTTAATTTTTGGACCATTTACAAGTAAGGAAGTTCATTGAATATACTTTGAAAAATAAGCCTCAGACCAAGGCTCCACCTCATACCTTTTGACTCATTACAGTTCAGTTTCTATATTCCTTTTGAAGAGAGCCATAGGTGCCCAATGCATGGATAGATGACAATATTGTGATGACACGTCTTGAAAGAAGAAGTAGGATGTAAGAAAGTCTCAAGGCTCAGAGATGTAAATTATTGAAGAATAAGGCGAAACAAGAAAAGATGAGAGGAATTCACTTTCTTTAAAATTCTAAATGTTTCAGTACATCAGCCCTGGGCAATTCTTTCAAAGCTAGAAAGAGAAAGAAGATGGGTTTTGCAAAATAAGACCCAAGGACAAAGTTTAAGTGTGATTCTGTCAGAGAGAGACTAGAAGGGGCTGTTCAAGTCACTGGCTGGAGATTTCTGACATTGTAAACTACCAGATCACATCATTAAATGCACTAGTGGACCACGGTCTATCTTAAACTAGCTAGAATTTCTTCCCGCACAAGGTCTGTTGGAAAGACAGGAATGATAATTTCCAAGTTAAATGCAATTAAGACCTGGATATGTCTGTTGGCCACTGTCCCAGTGTAGTGTTCAACAGGTCTTTTTCCTCCTCTCTGTTTACCCCTCTCCTAGATGTATTTATGAAAATTTCCATTTTGCTAGGTGGTTTTTCCAGGTTCTTTCTAAGAATATAGCAAGCTTTCTTTTTCTGTAATTATCATGACAATAATTTTCTAAGCTCATGACCTTATACTTTGTACTATTGCATGTCATCCTATTATTGCTGCTGTATTATTGCTCTGAGAGTTGCCTGATTTTCTCTATAATGTGCCTGCACTGACACTAACTGTGTGGTTAGAGGCAGGATTGTTCAAAAAAGTTAAACTGTATCAGTTATGAGATGGAATCAACTACCACGCTCCCTCCATCTTAGTAGTTCATTTTTCACCATAAGTCCTTACCACCTCCATTTAAAGTTACCAACCCACCTTACAATTCTTCTCCAGATCCTTATAAACTCCAGGTTAAGTAGGTTCTTCCCATGTTACTATATCAAGTATTTCACTACTTTAAGGGAGCTGCTGGTCTAGAATATAATTTACCGTTGTTTTTTTTTTAAAAATCCTTTTTCCATAGCAGCTCTACCACTCATTGCTGTGCTTTTTGATAATTTGCATGCCAAAAGGAATTTTTACAGAATTTGCCAGCTTTTATTTCCAAAATCATTAAAAAGACATCATAAACTATGCGAATCTATGGGAAGCTTTCTTTTGTTTTAAAGGAGAATATATACCACAACGTATTGGATAATTTTTAAAACTTCTGTACTTTTATTGCTGAGTTTGCCTTTAGTTACTACATCTTTATTTGGGATGCCAAACTGTTTTTAAATAGAAGTTTCTGGTTAATAGACCGCTTTTCCTTTCATTCTTTTTGTTTGTTTGTTTGTTCAGTTGGTTTTGTTAGTTTATTTCCTTTATAATATAGTCTTGGAAAAATTGCAGGATTGAAACATTTTAATCTCGGTCTTTCTCCTAATTTGAGTCTGTGTTTTAAATTTCTTTTTATATTTTTCTGTCCATTATAGTCCTTATATTTCTCATCCCTTGTCTGTTTTCTTTCTGATTTTACCTGCTAGATGTAAAAGATGTTAACATTGAGAAATAAAAAAGACAAGTTCCTAAGTTCAGTACTGACATCCAAATTTATTATTGAATTTGTTATTTATTATTAAAAATGTATTATAGAATTGAATGAGTAGAGCAGATAAGCAGGAGTTACCCGGGGGAAGGCATAAGTCATATTGTGACAGGTTACATGTACTTAATGTAGCTATTCACTTTTTTATTCATGAAAAAATGGCTAGATTCTACATTAATTGTCGAATACCTTGATGGCCTTGACTATTTTTGCAATTCTAGGCACCTTCAGACATATTTACCCATATGTCATGTGGACCTGTGCCTATTTTAGAAAGGATTAAAATGAATCATGGAATGTCAACCCGCATTACAAAGCTGTGTCGTATTTCACTTTAAAAAGCACCTTGGAGGTACTTACTAATTTTTTATATTAATTATGAAACAAAGTCTGAGAGAATGGATGTTGAGAGAGAGTAGCCATGCTCTCTACAACAAGAATGCTAGCATAAAATAACAGCTAGTATACAGAATATTAGTTTCAATTACCCTTTATAACATTCTGTGTCTTCAGTAAACCTGTAGTAAATTTATCAATATTATTAACTTACCTTTAGAAATGTAGTTTCCTGCTGCCTGAAACTCTGTTAACCAGTAACTGCAGCACTGAGGTTAAGACTTGAACACATTTCTGTGTGGAAATTTGGATTTAAGTTATTCTTTTCAGAAAAACAGAAAGGCACAAATGCACCCAGCCTAGTTTTGTAACTGAGTTGTCATCACTGCATTAGAAGAGGTGTTGCTCAAGATTACCTAATTGCTCAAGACAGCAAGAACGTCTAGAAGGAATTTGCATCTGAAGGAATCTCTTTGGAGGTGGCTGTTTCAATCCATTGACTGTAGAGTGTCCTTAAGGTGAATCTGCTCCATAATCAAGCATTTCGGTTAACTACCCAAAGTTTGATAGGATGAATCCCTTTAAGACATCTCAGAATGTTTTTGGGTTTGTTTTGGGTTTTTTTGTTTGTTTGGTTTGTTTATTTTAACACATGCATGTATTATTTTTTTTAGCCTTGGATCTACTTCTATACAAAGAGTCAAGATTTCTACTGATTAGTACTCAATTTCCAGAATTAAAAAGGATGCTGAAATTCTCTTTTCCCGAGTGTCCAGTATGACAGTAGACAGCCTTCTCAGAGTATAAAACTATACACTTGTTTAAAGAACCGCCGTGTCTGATTGTGCACACTGTGGCTCGGCAACTATTTCAGTAACTTATTTTCAATATCTTTTTTTTTTTTCCCAATCTAACTACCGTTTATATTACTGACTCTATTTGACAGTACGCAATAATCTCTAGGAGAGGATGTCGTCCCAGTCTGAACTGAGGTTCCGTGTGGTGCAACCATACAGCACATCACAATAACACACTGGCTGTTGCTAATGAACATGACCTTAACTTCGTTTGGCTATTTTCAATTATGATAGCTGAAAATCAGGATCTCCAGGCTTTTTTTAAAGATCTTTCAGCATTCAACTTCTGTCTTTTAGGAACTTCATTGCTGGAGAAGTTGTAGCACAATAAAAATATGATATAACTCCCTTCTGTAGTGTTTCACCAGGAATACAGAAATGTGACTCTCAAAAATCACTTACACCTTGCCTTTTCTTTGCTTAATCTTAGAATTGTAAATATGATATTTACATATCATATAAATATAATCCTTCATGTTAATGAAGGTTCTTCATGTTTTTTATTACAAAATTACAAATAACTCTAAAATGTGTGATGATAAATGTATTGTGCATCTTGCTGACAATGGTGAGGGAACTCACAAGGAACATTTTCATGTGTGTTTCAGTGGGAGTATTGGTCTTTGTGAGCTTGTGAAGAAAATAATTATCAATCACCACTAGAGCACCATTAATGGTGCCTATCTTCTTCCAATGTATTTGAGAAAAAAATAAATGCATGACCCTTTAGTCTGCCCATATTAAAACAATCTGCCTACATTTCTCCCGCCCCCACTGTGCCTGAATTGTCCAACAGAGTCTCTCTACTTCAATCTTTTCAAATTCAACTTTAATGAAAACCCCTACAAGTCTCATTTTACCAGCCATTTGATGGGTTTATCACTCTCCTATACTCTTTTCCCAAGAGTAATCTTTGCATCACATATAGCGTTCCATGGTGTAAGTCTTTACAACATTTTAGAAATAATACATACTTTAACCACTTTTAATAGCTGTATACCATTTAATGGTAAATATCTTTGGTTTCATTCTGTAGTGATACAATTTTTATCTAACACCATCAGTGCCTGGGTTTTGGAAACGTGGGCTTTAAAAGGATGAAGTTGGAAAGCAGAAAGAATGAGAGAGAGTGGTAGCAACTAAGTGCTATGCCAAAGAATCCCACTCACTGTTCAGTGCTCCTAAATTTAAAATTAGAAGTGTTTCACTGCACCTGAATTACTTTGGCTCAGATAAGTAGTTCCAATAGATCGGCTTTAGTGATAATCTTCTAACTTTAAATTTAGACTCACTGAAATGTCTGGTTCCTTCAGAACATAATTTTCCAGGCTGAAGAAGTTGTCCTGTGGAGCTGCAGCTAGCATTAAGGGGAGAGACAGATTAGTGGTATTATACAGTATATTCAGTTACTCAAACCTTGAGTCATTTTTCAAGTTTTTGAAATGTTTATATACAAAGTTTCATTTTAGGGAATGTGTCATATCACAGTTATTAATGGGAAGAGTGACTGAAAGTTCAAAAAGCTTTACACAAGCACAGAGATAATGGAGGCAGGCAAATACAAAATTGCAAGTGAATAGAGGCTAGCAAACAAACCTGTGATCAAGGGTAAGGATGAGCCACAAAGCAAAAAAACTCATATAATGAAATAAATTCAAAAAGATGTTTAAACATCCGCCTACCTGAGATGAAAATTAGGAATGCAATATGAAATACTCGAAAGATATCACATTTTATACTTTTATGTAGTCATACCATAGACTTTGGGGTTATAGATAAAAGATGCTGATTCTGCCAAAAGTTGAGTCCCTTTTAAGTTTTTGAGAAGAATCTGATTAATTCTAAGATTTTCAAAAGTAACAAAGGAACTTAAGGCCTGAGGGTGGATTTGCTTCACCTAGCTTTGATTTAAATCTCATTCTGGGTAGACTTTAGAGTCTTAACTAAGTTAGTCATCTGAAAGCTGCAGTCTAGTCTACACGAGCCATTTAACTTCTTTCCATAGCCAATGCAGACAGAGGTGTTCCTCCAGAACTGTTATACTGGATATTTCTTATTTTATGATAATGTGAGTCATACTCTTTCTCGGTGAATCTTCCATTCCTTTATCAGTGGTAACATTTTATATGCTTTCTTCAAAAGTACAAATATTTACATAAGGTACAGTGCAGAGGAAAAGAAACCCAAGGATCTGTAAGTCTATATCAAACTCAATACATCCTCTTGTCAGTCTTGCCATCACCAGAAATGGACTGGGTATTTGTGTTATATAAATTTATGTCTTTGTCTGCAAAGCATTCTCTTGAACCCCAACACTGCCTTCTATGTAGAAAAAAATTCAAGGTTCCTCCTGTTGGAACCACCCTCTTCCATAGAGACAGCAAATGAAATGTCAGTTCATTAAATAAGGTGTCTAGTTATATTTATCTTACGTATCACTTCCACTCCATTTGTCTGTCAGTTTTGCATAAACTGAAATCTTAGTTAATGTAAAACCAGAATACATTTCCACATTTTTCCTCAGGGGTCATGGAATGTCAAAAAATATTAGCACACTTACTTGATATCTTAACACACCCCAGGATACTATAGTACCCTTGGGTGAAAAAGAAGAAGAGTACTTTATGTAAACAAATGCATGGAGATATGAAAACAAAAAGAACAAAAAAAATAAAAATAAAAATAGATGAAGAAACAAATAATGGAAGGAAAAGCAAGATGGAAAGGTTATTACAAATGCACTAAGCTCTGTGGGAGGAGCTATAGTGCAACCAGTAGCGAAAAAAACCCAAACCAACCAACAGTTTTCATTCCTTTTCAGACAATGAAACAGCCTGATAAGGTATTCACAACCAACGCGTAAAACAGCTTTAATTGAACTAAATTAGAGTTTCCCAGGATGTTGGGTATGTGCCCATTACTGTACACAAGAGATACTCAAGGCTGGGAGAGAGTACTGAAGAAGGAAAGAGAGTGGGAAGGTCAGTGTCACTGCTTACAGGCAATTTCAGAAATGGGGCATTAACAGCTGAATGTTTTTGGGTTGGGTAGTAGAGAAAACTAGCACAATTTTCAGTGAGCTACGCTGAAAATTAGAACCCTTTAAGAAGCAGCTTTTATTGCCTAAGTTAGATGCAAATCACTACACACTTGTGAAAATTTTGCCTTAGTTTTCTTTGTGTTTGATTTTGTTTGTTTGTTTGTTTAATTCGCATGTAAGTATTTTCATAAAATGAGTTGAGACAAACACAGTGTATGCTGAGCTTACTGTGAGAAAAAGGGTGTTGATTCAACCCACACATCAGAAATGGTGGAACGGGAGTCAGGCAGTGAAAAAACAAACAACAAAACCAAATCAAAACAAAGAAACAAACAAAAAAAACAAACAAACAAACAAAAAAAAAAAAACAAAGAGGAAAAAGAAGAAAAAGAAACGACATGGAAAGATTCAGACAATTGTATGTAAACAACAACTTGAAAGAAGGCACAAAATGGAAATTCACAGAACATCTGAGTTAAAGTTTGCCCAGTCCAAATTAATTCTGCTTCACAGTAGACTTCTAGCTGAACTACCTATGCTAGGAGTAGAAATGTTTAGGGTTCCCTCTATAGTCAATGAGTACAGAAAGAGAAAAAAGCCCAACTCTTAGAGCTTGATGCAGCCAGTCACAGAGCTGACCTCTCCTCTGGAGAGTCTCCAGGCTCTGGCACTCACTCCATGCTACCCAACATCAGATCAAGCGGGAGAGGGATTTTCCTCATCAGTGTCAGACAAATGTCTTGGGATGAAGTGGACCACCCTCTTGTAATGCCTTTTTTCCACCATTAAGAAGAAAGAAAGCTAATTTGGACTAGTCTGGGCTTTGGCAATAACATCTAGGATTGGCAGTCCTAATGTATATATGTTTCAGCAACCAAATGTAGATGGGATGAACTTTGGCTCTACAGTTCTGAATCTGTGTTGCTGAAATCAGTAGAGTTGTTCTACTGGGTCAGCTAGGTGTGTGAATGAGACAGAGATGTTTAGTCAGTGATAATATAATTATCTTTCAAAAAGTACACAACAAAAAAATAAGCAAAACAAATACCAAAAAAAAAAACCAACCAAAAATGAGAACAAAAAGGAAAACAAAACCAAAACCAAAAACACCACCACAAACCAGTCCAAAGCTCAGAGTAATAACAATCTGATAGGAAAGATGAAACAATGCGATCTTCCTACTGGATCACCTGCTCTACCAGATCAAACGAAAATGTGTATTAATGAAAATCAGAAAACAATAATCAAGGGAAGTTTAACAGTTCTGTTGTATGTATTGTATCATAGTTCCATTGTATCTTCTCAGTTTCAATGTTGCAGGTTAAACTGAAAAGATTCTGCAATAGTTCTGGGCTTCTGTAATCTTTTAACAGTCCAGCTCTTGGTTCCAGAAAAATCAGGAGGTGAAAAGATGCACTTGAAAAAAAATTAATAGCTTGCTTACAAGTGGAGAAGGTGCAATCAAAGAAACGGGACATAACTGGTTTGCTTTGAGGATTTAGTCTGTTACATATTTTACTGGAAGCTATTGCATTTTATTGAAACTATTGCATATTTGATTGAAACAGCAGGGGGATGACTAGATAATCTCCAGAGATCTTTTCAAGCCTCAGCCATTGTATGATTGTGTGATTCTGTGAAGATCACTTGGCCATCATTAGATAATTTATGATCTATGTTTTTTCAGGTTATTTTGATAAGCTTCTGTACTGTTGCAAATTACTTTTCTATTGTTCATGTGATTTACAGAATGAGAATGACTAGACTGGGTGTTATTAAATCATGATTGCTCATCACCCAGCAGTGAATGATAGATCACAAAACATTAAAACATTATTTTATACCCACAGCTAAAAGGTAACTTAATTACTTGTTATAGTTCATTGCTTAAGACATCAATTAGTGTTACCTGTAGAAGTATTCTGCAACCATTTGCTGTGACCAGCTGTATTACCTGAAGTCAGTGCCCTTGCTTCAAGAAGATTGACAAAGAAACACACAGCCATTTTCCAGGTAAATAACTGTTTAGATGTCGTATTTCTGTCCCTGATTAAACCTTGTCTCAAGATGTAATTTAGGTTTACTTTACCCCTTTTACCTGCATGTAAATGTCTGTAGAACAAACATCATGGAAAATACATAAATCACTACAAGTTATATGCCTTAGACAACTGTTTCTAACCAACCCATGAGAAGCGGGAGATACAAACAACTAATTCCTACTTTGTTTCAGAGGTCTTCAGAGACACCTGAAGACTTCATGAAACCAAGGATGCACAGACATACACAGCGGGTTTGGGTTCCAGATACTCAGACAGACACAATCTTTTGGATGGATCTGGATTCCCCTGTTCTGGATCTGGATTGCCCATCCTATCCCTGCTTTAGTTCCATTTTCATGTCATTTTCACTTTAGTATGTGTAACAGCATAACGATATATCATACCCTAACAGATAAAAGTAATCCTTCTTTCCAAGCAGCTCTATAAAACTAAATGGCCCTGCTGAGCTGTGTCCACTCCTTTGCATGACATTTAGCTGTAAAGGGGAAACAGAGTTGAAAAGTGAGACTCGCTTTTAAGATTTATAACAGTAACAAGCTCCTCTGGAGCAGCAGTTAGTGAAGTTATGAAAATATGTCATAGATATCATTAACTGTCAATGACTTCATCCTGAAGCTATTAGCTAGTAAATTTGTAACAGTAATAACAGTTTTGTCAGAACCCATACTTAATTATACATATAAACTCCAGTTCAGTTCTCTTAAATTAAAATATATGTCACTCTAATTGGAAATATATGATGTTCTTGGTAAGTATTCTTAGGCTGAATCTGTTCAGCACCTTTCCTTGTGAGCTTTTTTCTTTTAGCAATATGGTGATTTCATGGTGTCCTGGTATTCGATAAGAACTGATTTTGCTTTTCATAATTTAAACAACTCTAAGACAGACTGACATTCCTAGTTAAAAGAAAAGTGGCATTTCTTCATTAATCAAATAATGATGGATGGAAATACACTGAATGATCATTATTTCATCAAGAGCAAAGTCATGTCCTAATGGACATGAAATTACCATGGTGGTCAATGACTGATTTTAGTGTCATTGAAGTCTTATAATTAAAGTTCCAAATTGAGAATTAAGACATATATTAAGCTCTTAATTAGCCTCGTGATGGAAGCTGTAATGATTTGAGGTTATATCTGTGCATAACTTATGCATTATGCATAATAGTGGCAACTCTATATGTCAGGCAACATGTTTTATTTTGAAAGTATTGCTTATCAGCTTTCCTATTGTCTTTTCTTTCTTTCACACTACATTCAATGCCTGTTGACTATCCTGCACCCTTACAGGAACTCCACTGGACAAAGGTGTAACTTATCCTAATGAGAAAATAGATTTTATAGATCTACCTGAAGGACGATCAGCTAGTTGAAATCTTGATCACCTGATGAGGCAACAGTCTTGTCTTTCTTACCCCTATGCAGTCTTCATGACCTGTGCACTCCAAGTGGCACCATGCCATATCCATCCTCGTTGCATGATATTTCAACAGAAAAAGACAAGAATTTTGCATATAGGATATGTGAATTCCAGGTCCCTCAGTATGAATCAGATCTAGAACCATGTGATCCTACTTATGGAAAAAAAGCTTTAACCACTAAGGTATTCTGCAAAATGTGAGACCTGAAATCCTATCTTATTTTTTGTTTTAAGAATAGATCATGGTCCATTTGATGCCGTGACAGTCTGGAATTCAAGTGGATATATATTCCCAGCATTGCTCTTTGTTCTTTATATCACCTGAGTTTAATGGGCTTGATTGCCATCTGAAGGTCTTCGGGAATATATAAGCAAGTACATATATTTGCTTTAGGAGGATCCCACAGAATGAAATGGCTAAAAAATATAGAGATGTAGCATTAAATTAATACCTCAGGCACTGTATCTCAAAGAGCATCCTTTTGATGACATCTCACAATACAGTTGTAGAAATAGCACACCTTGTTACTGGTTGGTACTGATGTAGCTGGGTGCTTCGCAAAGTTCTCTGCATATGTAGACCCAAAGAACAGCCCAGCTAAAATCCATATATTTCCACTATTCTTGTTCCTGCCAACTTAATTAACAAATAGAGAAATCAAATGCTGTGATGTAAAATAGTTAGCATACACTTGAAAAATCAATAGCAGGAAAATTAAAAGATAGAAGTGATACTCAATTCCACTAACATAACATAATGACAAGGTAAAGAACTCATTTGCTATGTTTGAAAAAGGTTTGTAAATGATGTTGAAAATGCAAAGGAGTTATCTAGTTCTTCTATGGTGAAGACATCATCTTACAAATTACCACTAGAAACACAAGTCTATAAATACAAAGAGAGAAACAGCTTTCTCATTTGTTTGGGATGCTGAAAAAGAATAATGATTAGTTAAAAGAAGGATGAGGTCAGTGACAGAAGTGCAAGGAGGGGGGAAGGGGAAGTAGATTTATGATGATGGAATCAAAGTCAATTACAATCTGAAGGTTAAAAACAAGAAGCGGTAATGATGAGAAGTGAAGGGGTATGACAACATGATAAAGGCCATCTGAAAACCTTAGGCTGTCTCTCATGGCTTTTTACTTAAAAGATTACATACAACCAAAAATACCCTTTAATCTACATTTTTAACAGTTTAGCCATAAGACGTAATTGAACAAGGTTGTGTGTGACAGATCATGGAATATGTAGCATGTAATAATAAAATCTCAGTAAGAAAATTAAAACTATACTTTAATAGCACCTAAATAGTTTAGTTAGGAAAACATATTTATAATAATAACTGCCAGGTCATGTTTTTTAAATAAACAAAAGAAATGATTATGCAGGTTCCATAGTTATTGGTGAATACTGATGCCAGTTTATGTGAGTTTAAAGACTTGTAGTGTTATTACTGGACTGTACAGCAGAGATACTGAGCATAGCTCAGCAGTAAAGTGAAAAAAAAAAAAAAGATGCACCCATTTGCAGTATTTGAATTAGAATACAACAGTGAAGAAAGTCAAAACGATTACTTTCATCTGCAATATCACAACCAAATACATTGATAGGCAAAGAAATATATATTATTTTAGTAATGTCCTCCTTCATATTGCTTTAGTGTATGCTAGAGAGTTCGGTATTCACAATATCAGTTGTACCTTTTATTTCTGCTATCCCAGTGTAGTTTACAGTCATCTATCACTGACTATTTCACTTCAGACTAAAAGGATTGCAATTTAATGCATGTTTGTACTGTGAATTTGTCCAGCTGTCTTCTACCTAGTCATAGGCTATAAAGAACTAGAGTTGGACTAATGACCTAATGACTACTGTGCAGAGAATGCAGTTCAAACAAGTTTTGGCGTATATGAAAAGTGAACTGGCAAAGGTGGCATAAGGAGTTCATGTTTCCAAAGGAAACATTTTCAACACTCATGCAGTTTCGGGATGATGGACAAACAAAGCCCAGCATCTGAGACCTGCTAGGAATGATTGCTTCCGTGGTGCAATCAGCCAGATGACATAGTGGTGTTTTCTGTTGAAGAGGGCCTATGGAGATGATGGTAAGCACTGCTGTCAAGAAAAGGATATCTACAAATTCTGTACAGAAGAAGAAGACTACATTGAGCTAAGCTTGTCAAAGCACAAGGCTTTAAAGCATGTAAAGAGGTTTGAATTCTTCTACAATCCCCTCTTTGAAAAAAAGAAGTAAGCTATTGAAATATGGAAAAAATAGAAGGGTGTTTTGGTTTTAAACTAACAAAAACAGATTGCAGGATATCCTGTCATAATTAAAGACCAAATTGCTAAAGTGGAAATTAAGAGGACTTGGATCTAAAACAGTTTAATCATGGGTTTTTAAGTATTACACAACATCCCTATCTTGCTGCTGGGGAGATGACAAGATCTGTGAGGAAGGCTGTGTGGGTCAGTTCAACAGTCCCAGCTGTGCAGTGCACAGTCCTAGCTGTGCAGTGCACAGTCCTGGGCCCAGGCCATGAGGTCCCCTGAACATCACCTTGGTATTCTCCCAGTCTCTTTGGCCCTCCCTCAGGGCTGTCTCTCAGATATTCATGGAGTCTGTCATATATTCATGCAGTTTCTTTCATCTGCCCCTGAAACCTTGCCATCTGCATGTCTCCAAGAGCATCTTTCAAAGCATCTACTCTGTGTGCCTTCCCAAAAGCCTGTCCCAAACTGTGCCTCCAGGAACATCTCCCCCATGATGCTGATAGAGAAACTGTTGTCATCTACGTGGACTTGTGCAAATCATTTGACACTGTCCCCCATGACATCCTTGCCTCTAAGTTGGAGAGACATAGATTTGATGAATGGACAACTTGGGGGATAAGGAATTGGCTGGATGGTCACACTCAAAGACTTGCAGTCAACAGTTCAATGTCCAAGTGGAGACCAGTGATGAGTGATGTTCCTCAGGGGTCAGTACTGGGACTGGCACTGTTTAACACCTTTTTCTGTGACATGGACAGTGGGATTGAATGCACACCAAGCTGTGTGGCACAAGCAACGTGCTGGAGGGAAGGGATGCCGTCCAGAGGGACTTGGATAGGCTTCAGAGGTGGGCCTGTGTGAACATCATGAAACTGAACAAGGCCAAGTGCAAGGTCATGCACACAGGTCAGGGCAATCCCAAGCATAAATACAGGCTGGGTGGAGAATGAATTGAGAACAGCCCTGAGGAGAAGGACATAGGGGTGTTGGTTGATGAGAAGCTCAACAAGATCCATCAATGCACACTAGCAAACCAGTCCCAGACTGGACTCAGCGATGGATGGGTCCTGGATTCCAGCTCTGGAGTCAGGAACACACAGATCGGGATCGAAGGCAGATGAACAGAGAGGGTCCTCTTTGGACATCAGCCATTGAAGAAAGAAAGCTGACCCTTTGATCCCTCAGATTTTATGCTGAGCATGGGGCAGATGGGATGGAATACCCCTGTTGGTCAGGTTTGGGTCACCTGTCCTGTCTGCTCCTCCCCACAGGTGGGACCTCTCTACACTTTTCTGTTTCCGACCCTCCAACAGGGCCCATAACGAAGTTACCTGTCTTTGGTTGTTATTGCAATAAGTATAAGCAAGAGCCTCTCTGTTTACCGTTTCTTGACATGAAGTACAGATATTGGTCTTATCACTCTGAGTACAAGCAGTTTTCTCAACAATATACTGTTAATTTCGGAGAGTTAGAAGAGGCCTAGCTAAAATGTAAAATTACTGAATAGAAAGTTGGTCTTGTTTTACCTCAAACCAGGACAAACTGAAAGAGGGTAGATGTAGATTAGATATGAGGAAGAAATTCTTTCCTGTGAGGGTGGTGAGACACTGGAACAGGTTGCCCAAAGCAGCTGTGGATGTCCCCCTCCTGGAAGTGTTCAAGGCCAGGCAGGATGGGGCTTTGAGCAACCTGCTCTAGTGGGAGGTGTCCCTGCCCATAGCATGCGGGTTGGAAGTAGCAGATCTTTAAGGTCCTTTCCAACTGTAACCATTCTATGATTCTGTCATTTCCTATGATGAGGTCCCAAAAGCCTCTCACCTGTGTGTCTTCCCAAGAACCACTCCTCTATGTATCTTTCCAAGACCCTGTCCCCTTAAGACTCCTCCAAGAGCTTCTCTCTGTGTCTCTCTGAGCACCTTTGCCCAGATGTCTGCCCCAAGACCATCTCACCCATGTCTCTTACCCCTATCAGCTGCTGCTTTTGTGTGAATTGGAGTTACACGAGCTCCTCTGCCTGGCTGCAGAAATAGCTTTCTCCACACACACCATGCTCACTTCTCAATCCTGCCAGCTATTCCCAGTACAAACCTAAGCGATAAAGCCACCAAAACACCACACAGAAGTGGAGACTGCTAGCATGAAAGATGAAAATGGTCAGCATGGCTGACCGTAACCTTGAGCTATGATGCAGTACCAGCAAGGGAAGCAAGGCAGTGTGACACACCTAGTGACCTTAGCACCCAGAGCTAAATGAAGCTGTACGGATAGAATCATAGAATTGTCTAGATTGGAAGGGACCTTAAAGATCATCTAATCCAACCATCAACCTAAGTCTGACAAAAAAAAAAAAAAAAAGAAGTGTAATAAAAATCACTAAACCATATTTCTAAGGACCATGTCAACCCATCTTTTGAACACCTCCAGGGATGGTGCCTCAACCACTTCCCTGGGCAGCCTATTCCAATGCTCGATAACCCTTTCCGTGAAGAAATTTTTCCTAATATCCAATCTAAACCTCCCCTGGTTCAACTTGAGGCCATTTCCCCTTGTCCCCTTGAGGCCATTTCCCCTTGAGGCCATTTCTGGATCTCGTAAAGGTTATCAGGAGTATCTGTATTGTGCGGGGGGGGGCGGGGCGGGTACTGTTGTTGTATGACATGCAACATATTCTATTACTCTGCTTTAATTTATGTATCTTTTAGAAGCACAAAGTCCTTATACTTCCACTCTGCCAGCTGGCTCTTCATGTACACCAAAACTGGTCTGGACTGCATTCATTGCACAGTGGACATCAGTTCTGTGTATTCCTAACACAGTGTCTATTTTGAAACAAATCCGTGAAATCAATTTAGCCTGTTTTCTGCATGTAATATCTGTAAGCAGACCGGCAATATTTAAATTGATTTCTGTTGTTATGATTATTATTTTTAGACAGATTCTTTTACTGCATGGATCAGTATTCATGTTTAAAATTCATTCCCTAGCATAGGTCAGATAAAATTGCGCATCATTGTTAGTGTTTGGATGAGCACAGAAGCAATTCTGTAAGAAATCCCTCTGTGTGCCAATCAGTTTGTGCAAATTGTGACTTTGAAATTTGCTTGTGTGTGAGATCCTGCCTGCTAAAAATTTGATTGCCTCAAGATATTCAAGTTAGTTAAGAGATGCAAACATGGGTAAAGCAAAATCATCTACAAATGTGAATATTCATGTAATCTGAGTATTCTCCCCTCGTAATTGCAATTTCCCAAAAATGTTTATTGCTTTTCAAGATATTTTTATTTTTTTATTTATTTATTTTTTAGAGTGAAAGGGAGAGAAAGGTGGGTAGGTTTTTTTTTTTATATATATATATGTCTATTCATTAATCAGAGCTGTTGTTTTGTTGGTTTTTTTTTCCCCCTGAGTACAAGTCTGACTTCAGTAGGACATGTTGGTTTCTCAGAAACTTTTGCTAATCAATTTACTTAATTAAATTTCTAAATATAGGCTATTTGGGTGGAATTCAATCTGAAATAAAGACATCTACATTTAGAGGGCTGATTCTATTGCCTAAACACAGATGTCTATGCCATTTCAAACACCAGTCATATCCTGTCTAGCCTCTAATGGGT
Organism: Tringa tobata; assembly: GCA_033628505.1. Lineage (NCBI taxonomy): Eukaryota > Metazoa > Chordata > Aves > Charadriiformes > Scolopacidae > Tringa > Tringa tobata. The sequence continues at coordinate 34,064,068 of JAHREE010000279.1, forward strand.
ACTTCAGAAGGGCATGAATCTCCCATAGGTCCTGTGTCATATCTGTCAGCCATGTGCAGATGTTTGGATACTCTAGGGTTTCTGAAATTGCAGTAGAAACCTATGAAATGAGCCTTATGACAGAACACTAGACTTTGAATATTTTTAGTAGCTCCCCAAGTGAGCTTCAGTTACCTAAACAAAGGCATCCAGTGCCATATGAAATGTCTTAGGATATTGAGGACATCTGCACAGAGCTGGCAGATATGATACAGGACCTACAGAAGCTACAGAAGCTCTCCCTATATAAGAGTGATGTCTAGAGACTAACTAGGACACATGGTAATGCCACTGAATCATGTTCCACTGGCTTTAACGAAATTTTAGAAACCTATCTCCCATTTAGAGACCTATGCAGAGGCAACAAAATTTGCTAAATCCAAATTAGAACTGAAACCTCCCCCCCAGCCCGGGGTTTTTCTCTGCCATACTTGTATTAAATAGCTCAAACTTTCAATTCTTCATTCTATTTTAATTCTAGCCTGAACTTTAGAAATGTTTACACCATCTCATATCCATAGAAAACAAAAAAACAAAAAAATGCTCTAAACCAATACATATGTTCCTGATGAATCTAATCTGTCTTTGCATATGGAGTTCATACTGTTGTATGGCACACCAAGATGTTAGTATTTACCTGTATTCATATTCAGGTATTCTACCAGTAATATTCCACAGTTTTTAAAGCCTATATGTTTTGACCTCCTTTGGCAGCACTCTGAAGTTTCTTCCTTCCCGCCAGTCTATGGTCACTTCCAGGATGCCTGGGCAGTCAGGGCTGCCCATTTGATCCCATTGCATGATCAGTGTGACTGCGTGTAGCCTGGTAAAGGGGTACTGCATGTCTGTAAACACGTCTGTAAACTTTCAGTACTCTGAAGGTATCATGTGTGTTAAGAAGGGGCCAAAGCCATCCCGTAGTCACTGCCAGTAGGAGTTCTCTCATCTGTGCTAGGAACAATGACTTTTATGTTACACTTCTCAAAGAAAGGGGGACAAAATGCCTGCCTTTATAGTCTTATCAGCACTTTCTGACTCTGCCATTGTAGGTGCCCATTTAATTTAACTCATCGATTTCTTGGATGAGCTCCAACTCTTAGGCCACCCCGAGCACAACACAGCCCCGGCATTGAGACAAGGCAAAGAGAGACACTTGAGGCAAGACAAAGAGAGGAACCTGTGCCCTGCTGCCTTGGCCAGTAGATATCTTGCACACCACACTAAGAGCACTAAGGGACAACATGGGCCAACATTCCACTGGCTGCCAGGACTGAGTGCTCCCCCAGCTGCCACTGTTGCTGCCACTTTGGCGAGACCTTGCACCACCATCAGACACATATTACCAAAGTAGTAGTCCTCAGGATGAAGCACTGTTCCCATCTGCAGGGTTGGATGTAATGATAAATACAAAAAAAAGAACTTTCGATTGTAATATGTCAGATAAACTTCCACTAGTCTAGGTGATGCCCATTGATTTAGGCCTGCCAGAAGGGAGGCTGCCTTGCAGAGAGAGGTGAAACAAAATCCTGTCATGTGTCAAAGACATTAGATGGACTGCTCAAGAGCTGAGTTGTGGTATAGGCTTATTGGACAGACTGCCCCAGTGGAGCACAACCTGCTGGACGAGCCTCTCTACAGCTAACACCCCAAGTAGTACATTCTGATAAAGCCTGATATTTGGTGACAAAGAGTCACTCTGTATGAAACTTCTGACGAAGTAAAGTGTCCTCCAAAAGTGCTTTATCTCATCTGATTGACTAGAAGAAAGAGCTGCAGTTGATATGCTCAAATGGAGATGTCTACACTGAAGAAGTTTAAGTTAGGAGAGATGAATCCTACATAATATTGCTGTTTGCATGTGTGCAGGTTCTGAAAAATTATACTGTGCTCACATCTACTCAGTCTCAAAAAATTTTGTTCTTTCTTTGTGAAAGTTTTATGCCTCTTTAAGTGTTCCATATCAATTCTTTGAAATATTTGGATTTTGCTTTCATGCCATGAATATTTTGTATAAACAAATATATTTAGAATAATGTGATATTCTATCCTACTGCTTTTTGTTATGCTATGATGAATATCCTCAAGAGAATACAAACATTCTTCTATGCATTTGTAGTACCTGTTTCCAGGCTATAGCTGCACCTAGCAATATGCAAGAACAGCAGTATATAAAGCCAGCTGGATGGCCTTCATTTCTGCAAACTGACTCGATTCGTCTTTTCCTTGAACAGTTTATTTAATTTGTCCTGTAAGAATCCACACAGTAGCTTTCCATCTCAGATGTCTGTCTCTTCCCACATAACAACAGGACCCATCTGTAAACAGGGCATAGTTTCTCATTTTCTGGTAGTTTATTATACAGTGGGACCTCTTCAGCACAAATCACCTCCGTCAAAACACGTAGGCTCCAAAACACATAGGCTCCAAGGTCAACCACCTTGACTTTAGTAGATTTTATCCATCAGACTGCAAAGACCTGTTTGGTTTTGTACCTTTGCTTCCATGAGCTCTATTCTAGGTTCTGCAGCCCTAGTCCTGGGGGTGCAAAAGGGCACTGGGAGACAGCTAATACTCGGCTATTATTACTTAGCTGGAGGGAAAACTCAAGTTTTCTTCCAGAGGGATGCTGCGGTTTGTTTTTTTTTTAATATTTAATTTTTTTAAATACACCATCTCTGCATTTTTATGAGAACAATTTGCAGAGGGAAAAGGAGCTTAATTAATTGCCACACAACACAGGCAGAGATGGACAATGCTATTCTCAAATTAGATTTGAGTTTGGTCTTGCCATTAACCCAAACTCCTTGAGCATGCATGCTACATGTAGTGGCTTACACCCAAGTTTCAGTCTAGAATAAACCAATTTACTTTACAAGAAGACAAAACCTAAGCACAGGGTAGGCATTTGCTCTCAATTGCCCCCTCCAAAAAGTATGCACACTAGTTAAACTTTCTTGGCTTTACTAGTTTCATCCTGAATCTGAGCACAGGCACAGCAGAAGACAGCATACTATAAAATTAAGAATGGCAAAAGCAATTCCAGAAACTGCAGTCAGAAAGAGGTTAAATAAGTGCTTTCTATGTTTTCAAATAGGAAGCCAGTAGTCTTTTTCATGAGCAACAGTATGCCTTTTCTTTCACTATTCTGTTACATTAGTTGAATGCATTGCATTGTTATTAACATTACAATGTTGGACAAATCACTACAGACTTTCTGTCCCAATGGCTGCAGTAGTCAGAAAATTTCCTTCCATATGTCTGCTGTGGCAGGTAGGCCAGTATGGATACAGAAAAGGAGGGAGGGATCAGTTTGCAGACCAATATATCTTTTTCTAAAAACACCTTGCTTTTGATCAAAATCTCTAGTGTAGGATTTTCTTTTCTTTTTTCTTTTCTTTTCTTTTTTTTTTTTTTTTTTGTGCAGGAGGATCATAAGATGCTCAAATGTGATTTCTGGGCAAGGCACACTTCCAGAATCCATTGATAGCTTTGCAGCCTACTCCATTCCTTGTTAGGCTGTTCAGTGAGTAGGCAATGAAAAATCTCCTCTGCAGAGATAGATGGATTCCACCAGTAGCCTGGAAAATGTGTTCTCTTCCCTCTGGGACTCGCAGAAGATTAATGCCCTCCCAGGCTTGCCTAGTCTTAAATAACATTGAAAAAATAAGAATAGCAGGTTCCCAGGTCTGATTTGCCCTAACCCACAAAATTAAAACCCCTCAAAATATAACTGTCTAAACAAATTAAATTTGAAATAGTAATATAACTGTCCTTGTTTATATACCCAGGGAAAAGGGAAGAAGGCTTAATTTTCTTTTTGTCCTCCTATGGATGAAATACAGATCTGTCTTAAAAATGCAAGGAATTTTCTATTGGATCAGATTAATCTAGTCTCAGACAATGGCAATGAGAAAGGCTTTTTGAATAAAGAGTATCTAAGTCTGCTCATTTTCTATACCTCATCCTTTTTGTACTTCTCCTATATCTACAAATATTGTATTAGGGATTCTAGAGGGAAAATCTCCCCCTAGCCTTTTTAGCATCCCTTTATGGATCTGCTATCCAGGAATTTCTTCAGTCCCTTCTTGAACTTGCTGATCTTGCTGGCCACCAAAATATTCTATAGGAGAAAGTTCCAGGAATTCACTTCCCTTCATTCAAAAATGTTTTAACTGATCTCCTATTACTCCTATGACTGAGCATCCTAGTTCTAGTATTGTGGGATTTGGAGGGTAACAGTTCTGTATTCACCTGATCATTTTCTTCCTTCCATCTTCTCCTCTTCTAACTGGACAGAAGAAAATAATGTTTTCTGTCATGTACCTCTGTCAGCTTTAACCTTCTGTATCTCTAAGCTAAATGGCCTGAAATATCACAATCCTTTACACAGGAGCTGATTTTTGGAATATACATGTTGAAAGAGTCCAGGGAAAACAAGTCATTTTTTTGAAAAGCAGACCCCAAAACTGGATATACTACTCCAGCAGAAACTTTCCCGAGTAAGGCAGAAGGATTACTTTAATGCATCTTGCAGGCCACACTTTTATTCACAGTACAATACCTGCTATTTTTTACAGCATCATTATGCAAATGAAAGCCCCCCTCAGTCCTTCTATTTTGATGATAAAACACTAATAACTTTGCTCAAGGTTCGCTTATTAGAACTACCTTCAATGTTCTATTGCTCTAGGTTTGTTTTTTTTTACTAATGTCATGTCTCTCTCAATTATTTTTGGAGAAAATCCTTTGCATCAAAAGCTTTGAGATATTTTTCCCTGAGATACTTCCCAAGGACATACTCCAGCACTTTCAGAAGTGCATGCAGATCTAATGATTACTTTTACACCTTCCTATACTGGCAAGACCAGCTTCCTTAGCTAACCAGACTGCCTTGCCCTCTGGTGAAAATCCGTGACAGGAGTCCAAATTGAGTGTGTGGGCTGGTTGTGAAGGCCTGTTCTTTGTCCAAGAGCTGTAAGATTTAAGACGTTTCTTCCTTTGACTTCTGTCAAGAATAAATTGTGTCCCTTGCCTCCTGATTCATTGTCCCAAAGAAAGGGTTTCACTCGCATTTTTCTTCCTCTCCTGATAGATAAACAAAGAATCTATAACCCAAGATTTAAGAGCAGATGCTGTAACTGAAAAGAACGTAAGTTTCCTCCAAGTCCAACCAGAGGGGTAGGCTACACATTGACAACTGTCTCCCACAGTGGGTGAGCACACACTTCACGCCAAGCAGTACAAATCCACAGACTAAAGACTTCTCACCCCTTGTCCTCCCCACCCCCAGCAAATCCATGCCCAAGGAGAACACAGAATTGCATTCTTTCGTCTCTGCCACTCTGCAAAGCAAGGACACGCGAGCACAAGGCATACCTTATTTCCATTACTTGGCCGGCACACAGCCACAGTGATGAGAGAATTTCTTGGTTGCTTGAATCAGGTTAAAAACGTCAACCTGTCTTGCATCTACTCAGTGCATTCCAGCTCTGACGAGCACAGAGCCCCCCCCCCTTTACAAGAATGTATTGCCAGTACAGACAACATTTGCGCAGCTGGTACGCATATTTCTATACCTGATGCCAACTTACCCCAATTAGCAGAACAAGCGCATTGTCATCCTGAGTAAAGCAAAGTCAGCCCGAATAAAAACAATTTAGAACAGCTGAACATTTAAAAAAACCCACACAATCTAGAAAGACCGATCGGCTCTCTGGTGTTACTGGGGCCCTTTTAGTCATGTGCTGAGACACCCTTGCATTCTGAAGGCAGAAGCACATGCTAAGGTGCTTTTCTGAATGTCAAAGCACATAACGGGGGTGGACAGAATGAGTCAATAGACAGATCAAGATATTGAGTAAAAGGCAATACAGAGAGTAGAGAAATGCAAAAAAACAATCTTGAAATAAGGGCATGGGGGGGGGGGGGAGGTAGTTTAACTGAGCAGATCAGGGAGGCACCAGCAAAGGTGTGTAAGGGCCATGGTGTGACCAAGTGACAAGCTAGGAAAACAACCATTATAAATGGGTATAAGTGGGGCAGTACTGCATTTGTCAAGGCTAGGGAAAATAATGTTATTCATACTGGAACAAGAGACAGCCTAATGAGTTCTAGATTTATTAAAGAAATGGGAAAGCCTGGCAAGTTTTGAACCTAGTCAGGATGTCAGCATCTAAATTAGAAGTGGCCAATCTGTTACTCCGTAGCATTTCAGTGAGACTGCCATGCCATAGCGAGTGCTGGGAGAACATACTAAGACTTTTTGCTGTGGCTACACAGAGCTGAATATCCAGACTGCTGGCAGTGAGAAGAGCGTGAGAGAGTGGTGGAGGAGCAGAAGGAGGTATCAAGGAAAGCTGCAGGGGGAATTCTTGAAGTGTGCACCAGAGAAGGAAACATTTATCCATGAGTCTTCAGTTGCTGCCCTGATTATTTCTCTTGCTTCATCTGAAATAAAGCTGCTGGCATGGACTAATACACTGCATAGGCTGGGTCCAATCTCTAGCTTCTTAAGAGATCCATACATTTTTATGAATAGTATCCCATCAAGTTTCCAGATGGTCACACCATTTATCTTTCTAATTATAACCTGAAAAGCCAAACCTCAGAGTTTAGATAACAGTTCAGTCCCTGTGTTCACAAGAGGAACAAATCTACAGTAGATATATTTGTATTTTTCACATAGCTTTTCTTCTGAAAGCATTGATTTAGGAACTTATCATCTCAAAGGTGTTTCAGATGTATTACTTTATTATGTTACTTATATTACTTTTTGTCATCTTGATCTTAGCTGTAGATCATTAATGATTAAAAAATTCTCATCACCAACTGATAAAACAGATTTTATTTTTAGCTTTAAATACTAGATAAAGTGTCTTTTGTATTCCAGTTTCTCATCTTAAGGGAATAAAAAATTCTCTTAAAACCCATTTTAGATATGCTGTTTAATATTTACTAGTGGCTTTCAGTAACTTAGTTGGTTTCTAATAAATACCTGGTCTATATTTTCAGGTGGTCAGTAAAGCAGAAGTTTTATTTTCTCAGATTCTTTTTTGATTAGTGCTCACCAGTCATAAGGCAAGTTTAAACTTAGAAAAACATGACAATAAGTCAGAATGCTAGTATGAGATAAATTTCTCAAACTGCTTGGTGTTCATTCTACATTGTGATATACGGCACTGTAAATTCTATTTGTGTTTGTTTTGGATGACTTTTAATCTCATTGACTTTTTTTAATGCTGCCATGAACATTTTACAAGCCTCTCATGTACTTTTTTGTAAGTGTATAGAAAATGTGTATCTGAAATATCTGTCAAGTGACTGGCATAAGCTTCTGCCTACAGTTATCGAAGGTTACATTTTGTACTTAAAATTCTGTGTATTAACTCTATTTATACATCAGCATCCCAATTATTGTTATTATTATTATTTTGTCTGGGAAACAAAGAAGGGTATATCTGGAGGCTGAAATCAAACCTCTTGCTGATTCTCTGAAATGAAATTTGTTGACTACTTCCCTTCAGAAATGTGTACTGTCATATGCAATATTCATAATATGGATAGATACTTCATATGAAAATAATTTAATTGTCTGTTCTGCTCAACCATTGTTTAATGAATTCCTAACAATCTGAGAGCAAGCTGTCGGAGGGCCATTATTAAATTTCGTATTTGCTTTGCAGTTTTCTTCACCACTGCTTCATCTATTTAGGATTATGATGACATTAACTTTTGTTTTCCTTCACAAATAAAAGCTTTGAATATTTGTTATTTGCAAAATGCAAAGTTTAAACGTTCATTGCTGAAACTTACTGGTCATAAAAAAGTTAATTTATGTTAAGATAGATTTTCACTTAAATCAAAAAGACTCTGTCAGGAAAAATATCAAAAGCTACAGGAAAAACATGTGAAATGAATAGTCTGGCATGCACTAAGAATATTTTAAAAGCTGCAGCAAAATAATTCTAGTGGTTTTAATTTTATTAGCTATTTCCTTGTTCTAAGTTATGTGAAAGGGCGACACGCATCTGACCAAATGAGATGCCATCCACTATACTATTATTACTATATATAACTCTAGCCTGCCACCTTTTATTCGTCTCTTCTATAAACTAAATTGACTTAATCGTTTTGATCTCTCTTCTAATAGAAGTTTTCTAAACCTATAAAAATTCTCATTTCCCTTCGTTGGACTGTTTCTCTTCTGCTGTATCTTTTCACATCAAAATGAACACTGCAGCAATGAATGCTGAATTTTTGAAATAGGTGTCATCAGTATTGTTCTGTTCTATATCTTACTCTTCAAACAATCTTTATGTCTTTCAGGTATCTCTTGTGGTTATAAAGCACTGAGTGGAGGTTTTCATTTAACTTCTCCAGTGACACCCAGGTCTGTTCCCTAAGTGGCTGCAACTGATTACAAATACATCAATGTGTAGATGCAGCTTGCACTATTCATTCTAATGCACCACACCTTCCACTTACCTACAATAATCTTCTTCAGCCATTGGGTTGTCTAGTTGTCTAACTTTCTTAAGCACTCTCAGAATTTCTTTGTCTATATATAGTGTTTTTAATAAAGTTCATTGTTAAAATATCCAAGCACCTCCTAGACATTAAAGAATTTTCAAGGAAATTATTAGTTCCCATTTCAATTTAAATTACCTGTTTGCTCAACAGCTCCTCTTGTAATGCTTAATTTTTTGAAAACACTGCTTGAAACTTCTGTGAGCATTTACTAAAGACCTGGTATTTCTGTGTTTGCTTTAGATAGATACGTATGTAAGGCTCAAGTTTATTGCTTAGTAAAGTGAAAGCAGTACTATGTTATTGGTTAAGTGTACTAGAACATCCAAGGAGAGCATCTAATGTTCCTAGAGTAAGGGACAAGTCTGAAATGAGGTGCAGCTCCCTGGTTTAGTTTCGCCACAGGACGCTGTGTCTCCCTGAGCTCTTATCGCAGGTCTGGCCTGCCAGCACATGATGCTTCTTAACTTTTAGACTATTTTCCATTGTTAGTCAATTAAAACTCTCAGCCACATTAGTATTTGTATTTAATACATTTAGAAGTTGACACAAAGTTGACAAGTTGGTCCCAGGAGCAAACAATATGTATCAGAAGATAAAATTATTCTATCAAATTTTAAATCAACAGTTAAGATGGAGTTCTTAATTAATTTTCCCTACATCCCCAGGCATCCCAAATGATTTCCCTGGACTGTTTGCACTTTTCATATGGATTTTATAAATATAATCAGTTGATGAAAATATTTCAGTGTCTGAATTTTTCTGTGGTAGTCTTAGAATCTTAGTAATGTCTTAAAGATATAGTGACACAGTATTTTCTTCCACAGATTAATGGAATTATGAAGACCTGAACATACACCTTCACTCTTAAATTGTATATTGTTTTATTCCCTAATCCAGAGATCCAATTCTCTTTTTGTGGTGTGTTTTTTTTCTTTTACTTTTTCTTATTCCTTTGATGCATCTTTGTTGAAACATATAAACTTAAGGTTAAGGATGCATCCATTGCACTGCACTTCTTTTTTTTAAATTAAGCCCAAATATACTGTGACATAGATGAGTATAGAATATGGATTATTCTCTAATCTATTGCTTGCTTCAGACATAGATCCAGAGTTAAAAATTAGTAATGAAAATTATATGTTTATTATGTAAACTTGCTAGGAATACTGATCAGCAGTGGGATGAAACAATAGATCCTTCCCTGTGTTACAGCAGGTAACATGTTCAATCCTGAAACATAGAGGAACAATAGGAGGTGAGCAAGACAAAGATGGCCAAAATACTTCAAACCTCACCGTCAATTGACACTTCTGAATGGTCAGTGGAGTCACTATAGCCCAATATAATTCCACCACTGTCATTTTTTCTGGCTTTGGCCATAAACATAGGCTAGACACCAAGCTGAGGATCTGCAATTCCTATAACTCCATAAATGATGAACAATAAACAAACATATCTTATTTATTTCTAGTAAAGAACCCAGGCATGTTGCATCCAAGTGCACTGTCCTGCTACAGTCTGACTTCATGCTGAGGAGAGACCTGGATATATACTGTCCTCCTGTACCTTGATTTTGAAATCAAATAACCTGGGTACACATCCCAGATGCCATCAGGATTTCCTTGCGATGTGGAAGATGGTGACACCAAGAGTCAGAACATGCTTTGTAATAGTCTCAGAATTTAGCAAGCACGAAGGAGTATCAACCTTTCTTCTCTGTTTTCTTCAGCATTATCTGCAGGGTCCTTTCTGTAAGTACCTGTGAAAGATGGGATGAAAAACCTAAGTTATTCTCTAATGCAAATTTTTTATTTTTAATTAAAGGATTAAAATTCAGTATTTGTCTCATGTAAAATACATAAACAGTTCCTGGAGCAAAACTCAATCCATTTTTCTTTTGCTTAGCACATTCTAGGCAGGTATCTGAACAGTAAGAACCGAGAAAGGATCTGACTTATTTATTCTCCTCCGAGTCAGAAATTCTGCATTCTCAAAGACTCAGGTTCAATGGGTGAGATATCCATTCATCTGCAATGCTCCATAGCTTTGTGAGATTTAGAGGTTTAAATCTCATTGATCTGAGAGCTTAGGCTAACTTTTAGGACTCCCTTTTCTTCATTGAATGCTCTAAACTATTACATGCGTCAAGTACTGTTGCCATAATTGTAAGTAAAAGTATCAATATCAGTGCCAAATAACAGAATGCAATTTTTAAATTACAGTTTCATCGAGGTTCCTACATATCACTTTAAGAAAAGTTTTAAGCCCAGGCAGGCTGCATCATTTTCTTGCTTTTTGCCGTGCCCTAATGACATCCTAGCCTTCAAGTATGTCAGCTGTTAAGTTCCTTAAATTTAAAATCTCAAGTCAGCAATCACTGGAAACTGCAACACTGAACCTTACCTCACTTAAATGGGGACAGAGATGACCAGACTGTCTGCTCACTCAAGGTAATGTCATCACTGAGCATGTGCAACACTAGTACAGAAAACTTTGACAGAATCTATGGCTGTTTTGTCTTTTCAGGAACTTGTATAATTTTGACAGATTTTCCTGAACAGAGATGCTTAAATTTCATCTAAGTTGTGCTTTAGGTACCCAGGTTTTATATGAATCAGGGGAAAACAGGTATTTCACTGGTTTTAGGAGCCTAAATACTTATGTGGATCCGGTTCGTGCATGACTAATAGTTCATGAAATTGAGCTGAACTTCAGCTGAGCAAGAATTCAAGTACTTTCAGCTGAGTTGAACACTTTTTGTTAGACCTAGTGATATCCTTCCAAGTGCCTCCAGGCTAGAGGAGAACGTAGGCAGAGAGAGAGGGGAAAATGCATATTTGAAACATTTTCTGCATTTGTGTGCATGCTCATGTATGTGCACTGCCTCCAAGTGCTGTTATGTGCCTGTTACAAATAAAGCAAGCCACAGTCATAAACACCTGACAAACATATCCACCATTTGTAAGAAATCACCCACTCATATAACTGAATTGTGAAGCTGCTCATGCAGTGTGTCAAAACAAAACACAGCACAATAAATACTGTGGTGCATTATGTCAGGTCAATAAATACAAAGCAATGGAATATTAAAGAAAACATACTTTATTAGAATTATGATACTGGCTGCACACTTCAAAGAAACAGAATTATGTATCGGTACATAACTCCATAGCTAATAGGAAAAAAAAAAGTTTTACCTTTTTCAAAGAAAATTATTTTCTTTGAAATAATTGACTGAACACTTTTGTGTCTACCTCTGTCTCTCCCAAAGTAAAGATGAGAAATAAAACATTTCCTAAAATCCTCTGTAAACGTAGTATTGTTCAACAATCTCTGCTACACTGTTTTCTCTATTTTAGGGTCACTTATGCAAGCAAGAGGAAGACTAGAAACCACAGATAATCTTACTGAGTCCCTTTTTGAGCTACTGACATAAAGAGAATCTCAGTCTCCTCATAAATATCTTTTGCAATCAAAAATTATGAACTCCCAAGAGAAAAAAAGGCACAGGCCTCCCAGCCACACAGGGATGGGCAAGAGGACCGTGTGTGTATTAAAAAGCAGAACAGCCACCACTGCCTTTCTTCTAAGTGAGATTCATAAACAATCCTCCCTTTTCCCCCGTGCAACCATATTCCTCATTAAGAGAGGTTTATCAGACTCAGAAAGAGTGAGCATAAGAAGAGCAGTTAGCAGAGTGCATGTTGCTCCCTCGCCACCACCAACTATCCTTCTGTCTGTCTGTCTAGAACCTCATTGGGATGCTGAAGTGCTCAGCCTTCTGCACCCTCTGGCCATGACTTAGTCTACTCTTTCCAGCTCCCAGAAGACAATATGGGTGTATCCAATGCATCCTGGAATTTCCTGTCGGCTGTACCTACTTATGAGCAGATCCTTGCCTTAAGTCATACCTTTGTGTAACAGCTATACTTTAGGCCTCATAGGCCAAACTTAGCCCTGGTTTAATGACGTGAGCAACTTCAAAGGAGTTGCCTTCATATGAGTGCATGGTCTCCTTTTTTTTTTTTTTTTTCCCAAATCCTTCCTCTTAAGCTTTCTGTCATTATCTGCTTTTTTTCTCTCATGCCCTACACGTTCTTAAATTAAACCATCAGCATTGCCATGTTTCATTTACAATGGAATTAGACTCTCATTATCTTTGTGGTAGCACTTGCAATGCACATTCTTTCTTCTCTGCTCCTCATATGTTGTCTGATGTAAACTCTGGGCTGGGCAGGTCTGGGTTTTTAAATCTCTGTGAAGTGCTATTTGAATTTAAAGTGATACATACATATTTAATTAGAATATGCATAAAAATAATTACCAATATTTTTAACTGACCTGAATGCAGGATGATCTGCTTTTAGATCTAAGCTCTTTTTCTTCTCGAAATACAAGCCTGGAAATTTACATCAATATTTAAAAAGAGATTTGGAAGAGAGTGTCTCTAAAAAAAAATCTCCCAAATAGAGATGATTATTTGTGGGAAAGTATCTTCTTCCACTGTTACTCAATCCTCTTCACTCTCTGAAGCTGAACAAATCCTTCCATGCAGCAAAGTAGCTTGTATAAACTAAGGTCAAGAGGATTGTTGGGGCCCACAATCTTGTACCTCACTATTCCAGTTGGGATCGTCTGTCTACCATCTTTTATGGTCAGATATAGCAAATTCTGCCAACTCTAAGCCAACTAGAAGAAGCATTGAAGTCCAAGATGGAATTAAATTTCCTTATAGTAAGCCTTGTTGTAAGACATTAAATCAGGCTCAACACAGGGCTACTATGTCTACGCAACTTCTAGGTGGCTATTAGTGCAGAATGGTCTCACAATTTTCTGAGAAAAGAGAAATCTCAGATTTTCTTTCTATATAGAAATATTCAGTATCCCTTTAGTCTCCAGGATACAGAGGGACTGAGTAAATAAAAATCTGGATGTGCAAGAAGTTCTCAGATACAATATTATTCACCAAATAGCTCCAGTGACTTTTTGTGGAGTCTTTCCACTTATTCCCCAAGAAATTTTCCTGAGGTGATACAGAACAAATGGGGCAGAATTCTGGTCATAGGAAGATTTAGTAAAACATAAGCAAAGGGAAATCAATAAAGGTAATGAGCATATTAAGGAAAGAAGATTAGAGCTAGTTGAGATTTTCCTAGGAAAAATGAAACCTTTTGAGGAAAAAAAAAGACCATGCTCAACCACCCCAGAAGAAAAGAAAAAAAAAGAGAGAAATAGATTAAGATCCCTACTGTGAAACTAAATGGAAACAGATAGGTAATTAAATATAAAAGGTCAGAAAAGGGTCCAAAGGTACATATCACATTTGGATGAGTGGCTTCAGTCTCTAATCCTGCTTTGCTGCTGTTATGTTCTGCCATTCTGAATCTGAGGGAACAGGGAGCAAAAAGGAATGAAAATAATTAGTGTAGAATGTGATTGAATAGGTACATTTTCATACTATTTTTATGAGGTGGACAGGTTGAATGATATTCAGAAGAATGGTTACACTGGCTTAGCCCAAGGGTTTATCTAGCCCAATCCCCTCTGTCCAGGCAGAAGACAGAATCACAGGCTGCCTAAATAATACTGAGTGTATGTGTGTGTTCCTTTATGGTGTTCTTCTTAGGCTGTTGATATCTGTCTTTTTTTTTTAGAGACATTCTCTTCCAAGTACTTATTCAGTTTTCCTCTGAACCTAGGTAAATTTCTTGCATCTGGAATATCATTTCTTCCTCACTGTTTGGAGAAGTGCTTCCTTGGGTTTTGTTTTCATTTCTTAAAACTCAATCCTTCTAAGCTGAGCTTAGTAACTCTGCTTGCAGTGTTGGAAGAGACAAGCAGCATTGCAGGTCTACCTGTACTGTCCGTGCCTCCTATGCCTCTAACTGATCTCTTCTTCATGCTGAAGACTCTCAGCCTACTTATGGCTCCTTTTTGCAGGTGTTATTCCATACCTTGTTGTCCTTTTCTGCACCTACTTCTTTATTGACCAGTCTCTCGGTGTCATAAGTCATTTAGTTCTTCACAGCTTTTTCATTCTTACTACTCTGGATAAAATCAGGTTTCCACCAGACTTTCAGCTCCACTCTTGTTCTCTGGATGTGATGACTACATTGTACCCACAACTGAGGAAGAAGAAAGGCAGTCCAAATAAGCATTCTTCTTCAATTAACAAAGCAGAAGTGAGGGAGGATTTTTTACATTAAAAAGATGATAAAAATTCTTTCAAGCATGCATCATTTTCTCCCAATTGCATATTTTTCATACTCTCACATAAATTTCTGTTACTTACTGCCTGAGGCATTCAGCTAATCACTCACGCACCCTGTCACTCTGGAGGTAGGTCACTTATAAAGTGCTGGCTAGGCAGCATCTTTCTGGAGCTCATTTGTTTCTCCAGAATGGTGTTTCTTGAAGAACTCTGTGGAACAATTCCTTACAGTAAGAGAAGCATTAGTTCTCCAACTGGGATTTAGTGATCTCTTCTTAAGAAGGTTTCACCTCCTCATATATCCTCCCCTTAAATATACGCAGTACCTTTGAGCTACATTGCTGTCATCATCAGGAAATAACCCAGCCATGTCCTTCTTCAGCACAAATTGATTGAAGGTAATCTCTAGTGGAGAGGTGGGAATGTGCTTCACTTGTACTGCTAGCTGCATCTCTGGGCAACGGAAAAAGGAGATGCAGTCAAAATGCACCTGCAGTGTGCCAGGCAGTAGCTACACTGTGACCTGAGTGCTGTCATGCCTCAAGCCTTAGCAAACACAAATAATGGGGCTGACTTTCATCTAAGGGAGTAAATCATTGAACCTGAAGTTACTTTTCCCATTTACAGAAAGCAGCGCAGCTTCCCCAAACCCCAGCATCTCACCAGTCTCAGCAGAAAACTTTTATCTTTCCAGCCTTCCTTTCCCTCATATTGACCTTATGATTGAACACTTTGCCAGTTTCAGAGTATACTGTAATAGGTTGTGGCTGTTATCAGTACTGCATTTACATACCAGGGTACAATTTCAATGAAAGCTGCTAGCTTGCATTCTTTTATTTAATAGAAAGCGCTCATTTCCTTCTTTAGCTGAAGGGAAGTGTCTAGTTTGTGGTATTTTAAAGCATAGCGCTATATTGTTTTTATTGTTTATGCCCCAATTCCAATTGGTTTTCTTTTAATTATGCAAGTGTCAGTAAATGGGACTTTAAAATGTTTTTAGATTCTCTGATCTCTGCCTTTTGCCATCTTAGATAAGCTCAATATATCTGAAGTGATAGATCAAGGAAATCTATTCAGTTAGTTTAAATGTTTAATGTGTTTTTTTCCTGAACAACAGTGCAAGATCCTATGAAGCACTGTCCCATTTAAACAAAATATGGAGGTTATGTCTACATTATCCAGAAAACTACAATAAAAAAAGGGTTGTTACAGGTTTTGAGTTATAAACTGATGGTATAGCTGGAACCTAAAGCAGTATTCAGAAAGTATGTTGTGTGGAGGAATAATCCATCAATATCTCCTAATTCTGAGGATTCCAGTATAGCTTATCTTACATAAACAGATAAGCACTGGCCAGCTCCTACCTCTCAGCTCCCTTTTCACAGCTATGTGAGAGCACAGGCTGTTTAATTTGCTCTTCTAAAGTGTGTAGTGGCTGTGCATGAACATATGTGTCCTTCCATATGTTATTACAGTTGACTATAGTTCTCAACTTGTAGGGCATCTTTATGCAATACTTGGCCTAAAACAGTACCCAGCTCATCCCCAATTTCCTTCCTGTTTTTCTCAAATCCCTTAAAAATTACATATTATTTGTTATAGCAGGGAGTCAGATCACATTATGATAATATCTGTTTCTCTAGATAGTGTTTAGCTTAAGGTAGAGGTGTTAAGGTTTATAATTTCAGGACTCCTGTGGGTATTTATGATGCTATACAGATGGCACACACATGGCTAAGTCAGAGAGAGCATTAAAACTGCTTCTGTGCCTTACAGGCATGTGCACACTGTTACTATGTCTATTATAGTAGGTCCAGCTTCGGCGATTCATGGATTCAAGGCTGACCGTGGGACATGATTATCCATACTGTTTAATTGCAATCTAACTGCCTACCAAAGTTTTGCATATGGCAGCTAACACCCTTACAGAAAACATCTGGGCAGATTTTAAGGTATAGCATGATACAGGGAATGTTCCTAATGGGTAGAGGAGATGAGGCCATCCTATTCAGAGGAAAAAAAAGATTTTAGTTGAAAGGGCAAAATTTGTATGTATAATTTGCTATCAGAGTTGTGTTTGGTAGCCAAGCTGGTTCCACAGGAATGAGGGTGGGCAGACAACACAGTGCAGAAGTGTGCTGATGAAGCTGGTTTGCTTCCACTCCCAGAGACAATTCAGTGATATCTCCACTGCTTGTTAGAGAGCTCATGAATATAAAAGGAATTTTTCTTGGGTTTTGCTGTGGGATTCTCTTCCTTTCCCCCCAAAAAATATACCCCTAGTGGTCTACAGTTTTCCTATCATGCATGTCTAGACATGAGGTAAGCATGAGGCATCGAGGTTCAATAAGGCCAAGTGCCAGGTCCTGCACTTTGGTCACAACAACCCCAGGCAACACTACAGGCTTGGGGAAGAGTGGCTGGAAAGCTGCCCAGCAGAAAAGGACCTGGGGGTGTTGGTGGACACCCAGCTAAACATGAGCCAGCAGTGTGCCCAGGTGGCCAAGAAGGCCAACAGCATCCTGGCTCCTGGCCTGTATTAGGAATAGCGTGGCCAGCAGGAGTAAGGAAGTCATCGCAGCTCTGTACTTGGCACTGATGAGGCCTCACCTTCAGTAGTGTGTTCAGTTCTGGGCCCCTCACTACATAAAGGACATTGAGGTGCTGGAGCATGTCCAGAGGAGAGCCACCAAGCTGGGGAGGGGTCTAGAGAACAAGTCCTATGAGGAGAGGCTGAGGGAACTGGGCATGTTTAGTTTGGAGAAGAGGATGCTGAAGGGGGATCTCATTGCCCTCTACAATTACCTAAAAGGAGGTTGTAGAGAAGTGAGTGTTGGCCTCTTCTCCCAAAGGAATACTGACAGGACCAGAGGAGATGGTCTGAAGTTGCGTCAGGGGAGGTTTAGATTAGATATTAGGAAGAATGACTTTACTGAGAGAGTGGTCAGGCACTGGAACAGGCTGCCCAGGGAGGTGGTGGAACCACCATCCCTGGAGGTATTTAAGAAACGTGTAGACGTGGCACTTCAGGGCATCCTCTAGTGGCATGCTCTAGTAGCTGAGATTGTAGGGTTTTTTTTGTGTTTATGTGGTTGGACTCGGTGATCTCAGAGGTCCTGTCCAACCATGATGATTCTGTGATTCTGTGATCTAGCTTTATGTTCTCCTTGATTAACGAGCTGGGTATTTCAGTCCCATTCTAGAGAAGTCTGAGTTGGTATCTAGAGAGACTCAAACCCTCATTTCCTTTTTCTTTTTTTTTGACAATTCCTATTTCTTTTACAATTTACATGGCAAAATGCTATTTCTTTCCTTCCCTACTGTTGTGGTTTCAGTTGGGATAGAGGTAACTTTCTCACTGGCAACTGGTGTAGTACTAAGTTTTGGATTTTGGATGAGAAATTCTGTTGATGGTGTTTTTAGTTGTATGTAAACAAACAAGGCTTTTTCTGCTCCTCGCACTGCTCCACCAGCAAGTAGACTGGAAGGGCACAAAAAGTTGAGAGGAGACACATCTGGGACAGCTGACCCCAACCAACCAAAGGAATATCCCATGCTGTATGACGTTGTGCTCAGTGTTTAAAGCTGAGGGAAATAAGAGGAAGTGGGGACGTTTTAAGTTATGGCGTTTGTCTTCCCAAGTAACCATTATGTGTGATGGAGCCCAGCTTTCCTGGAGATGGCTGAACACTTGCCTGCTGATGGGAAGCAATGAATGAATTCCCTGTTTTGCTTTGCTTGTGTGTACGGCTTTTGCTTTACTTATTAAATTGTCATTATTTCAACCCACAAGTTTTCTCACTTTTATTTTTCCAGTTCCTCTCCAGCTGGGGAGAGTGAGTGAGTTGCTGCTTGGTACTAGTGGACCTAGGGCTGGGGTTAAACCACGACACCTACAGAGGAAATTTTTAAAGGAAATAGAAATCTGCACTGCCATTTTCAGAGGGGAAAATGTACAAATCAAGCAAGTTATAGTCATATATAAAGAATCAAAGTAAAGCCTTACCTGTCACTAAAGTACCTTTGTCTTCCCAGTTCTCCCATGATAGTGTAGAGAAGCAGACTGATAATTAACATGCTCAATCCACTACAGTTTGCAGACGTGGGCTAAAGTGAACACCTCCTACCCATCCTGTCCATTATGTGTGGCTTATACCGTTCTCCAGATGGATTTTTCATAGAAAACTATTTGTAAATGTATACATTATATCTAAGCCTTCAGCTGCTAAATCATATTGTAAAAAATCGAAAATCATTAACTAAATCCACAATTAGACAATTACATAAAAAGTAATCTGATTTTCAGTTATGCTAAGCAGCAAAATCTTGAAAGGATTTTATAGATATCTTCACAACTTTTGAAACATTTGGCTTAAAAATTGTCTCCTGTCTTTCTACCTGTCCACCAGTGGGAGTGCTCAGATTACTGCCCCTAGTTTATGCTCCTCATGCTTCATTCAACAATATGTTGGCAAGTTTATTTCAGGTCCAAAGCCAAGTACACACACAAAGTGTGGTGCAAAACCACATTCTGAAAAAGTCAGATTCTGAACATAGATCTGGATGTCTGTTGACACAAAGTCAATTCTTGCCTTAAAAATAAACTGCCTGGCTCAAGCTAAGTTATGAAAAATAGCAAGTTTTTCTAAACTCACTATCACATCACTTTGCTCACAAGCTTTAGACAGGACATGAAAACACACAACAGATGATAAGCATACATGTACTCTTCTCTGGACTACTTTCTTAATAGATCGTTGCAGTGGTCTACATAGTCCAAATATGTCAGTTTTCATATGTGCTGCTGCCTTGCCAGTATCAACTGCTGCAGAGAAATTCTATAGCAATTTTAAAAGTCTTATAGCTGTAGAAGCCAAATTATTTTACTGGTCCAAATGAAAGCTTCCACAGGACTTCAGACAGTTCTGCTTTCTCAGTATCTATCCATCTCATCCATCCCGATGTCTTTTTTTCTGTTTTAGTCACCTTTTTTATTAAATAATATTCATACTTTGATATCACTCATCTAACCAGGAAACATTTATCTGTTTGTGGTTCCAGATGAGAGGCTGTTTTAAGAAGAAATTAGTAAAGTCCTTTACTCTCAACTCTCCTATCCTTAAGATAGGGGGTGGGAAGGAATGGAAAAAATAAATAAAGTTTTTCTATTCTGTTCCATGCAAGCTAAAACCTCCTTCAGGGTGCTGTTGACTTTTCCTGGTTTTATCTATTCTAGATAACTTTTTCCTTGATCCCTTCCCATCTGCTTTTTGCCCTCTTCCCTTCATCAAGCTACTGTATTTCTTTTTAAAGCAATTCATGGCCTTGGTTTTTCATCCATTTTCAATTATAAGTATTGGTATTCTCCTCTGCATTGTACTGAGGTTTTCTGCTCAGAGGTTGCCAAGTGACCCTTGGTTTAGTCTAAATCCTTTCAATGCTGGTTTTGTCTTTTGCTTTTTATGCTCCTTGATTGTGGGATTCACTTCCATCAGACATCAGAACTGTAAAGTCAGCACAGCTCTTTGGGGAAAAAAAAAAGAACTTTTTGATTTAATTTTAAGACTCCCTTCTCAATTTTAAGTTCAGAACTGTTCTAAGTTTTTGTTTGAGGTATTTTTAATATAAAGTGCTTTGAGATACTTTGTATGGGCAGCAATGTATAAATTCAATTTATAGTTGTATTGTAAGGTGAACTTCCTCTCTTCCAAAGCCAAAAATTGAGATTTTGTTTGATCTGCTGCTATAATGACAGATTTTATGCTAATCTTTGCGTGGAATCTTAATAAATACAGCTCGTCTCAGAGAAACTGGAAGGATCTGCCATCCTGGATATACCTGCCTGATGAATCATAGAAAGGCATAAATTAGACACAGAAGCTGCCAATTAGATCACCCTGTTTGTCCCAGTGCCAGTAAAAAATATTTATTGCAATCCATTTTTATTCCCTTTTAATTTCCCGCCCAGTTTGAAATGGTCTCCAGAGTGGTGAATCTGGAATTTCCTTTTTGCTAAGTTTTTCTTTCCTGACTCTCCTTGGCTTGTACATTTCACATAGAGTAAACTCATCAAAATCACTTTGGATCATGTTTAAAGGGTGGCAGAGTTAACTTAAGAAGTCAATCGACAGCCTAATGCTCTAGCACTTTTGGGAGTTTTACATACATAAACGTCTGTAAAGACACATAACCCTGCACTAATACATAGGGTATTATTCTGTCTTAATTTGTAATTGCTCCTAACTACAGTCTGTTCCAGTAAATGCTTCCGTGCACATATTTATAAGTGAAGGAATAATGTCATGTAAACCATTTGTCAGGTTGCCTACATCCTCATCTGGATCTTGCATTTTTCAAGACCCATATGACCCACTATCATTCGGCTAAGCTATATTTTCATCTTTTTTCATCTGTCATTGAACATTCACTTCACATTTCTAATCAATGTAATCTAATCTAATAAATTCTATGTAGATAAATGTAAAGTGATGCACATGGGAGAAAACAATCCTAACCTTACATACAGAATGATAGGCTCTGAGATAGCTATTACTACTCAGGAAATACATCTTGAATTATAATAGATGGTTCTATGAAAATATCAACTTAATGCTCAGTAGCACTCAAAAAAGCAAATCAAATGGTAGGAATTATTGGGAAAGAAATACAGAACGAAACAGAGAGCATTGTTATGCCACCGTATAAATCTATTGTGTGCTTTTATCTTGAATACTGTGTGCTGTGTGAGTATCCCATCTTAAGAAGAATATAACAGAACTAGCAAATGGAGAAAAGAAACAAGGATGATCAAAATGTGGGACTCTTCAGCCTGGAAAATAGATGACTGAAGGAAAATACAACAGAAGTCTGCAAAATCATGCGTAGCATGAAGAAGATAAACTCAGAATGATTTTCCGTTGTCTCTTCCAATATAAGATCTGAAGAATCTTAAACAAAACTAGCACAGGAGGCAACAGCAAAGGAGTTTTTCATAGTATGGCTAATTAAACTTTGGAACTGTATTCCACCAGACATTGTGCATGCTAAACATTCACAGAAGTTCAATAAGAGAGCAGACAAATCCATAACTGGGGGGAGGGCAAGGGAGGGAAGAAAACCCAGCATCAAGAGCTATCAAATATTAAGATACCTTCTCTGGCTCAAAAAATTCCTTCAGTAGTAATTGATGGAAGCTGGGGGAATATATTTAAGACGCTTAGTTCTGCTATTGCTATATTAAGAGGCAAGATCATGGACAAAGAATGACTTTTGGTCTGAATCAAAATATGGCCATTATGTTTTGGTTTAAACTATTTATTCTCCTTATTTTAGAATTCTCATTTTTTGTTATATATTTTTATTAGGTTTTTTTTTTTTTCCTAGCATTGCAGTTATTTATTTATCATTACAATCTGCCAAGTAGGATTTCTCCATAGTCTCTTAATAACTAATTCCCACTAAATCTAATGGTGTTAGCCGTCTAAGTTGCTGTATTTGAAAACCCCAATTGACATCTTTATGTAATTTTGACAAATAACATTAAAAATGTTGGCTGTTGTTATTTTGTGATATTGTCGTCATGGTTTATTTGGTCTTTCTGCAATTTGCAAACAAAGGGACTAATATAGACATTAAATTCAAGTTGCAAACATATTAACAGTTTCAGTACAGAGCTGTGAAAGGTTAAATCAGTCTCACAAACATGTTTGAGTTAGCTAAATAGTTAATAAAAAGAAGCAGTTGCTTCTGGTGACCTGCATTTAGTTATTGCAGTACTTAAGGAGGAAGCCACATGGTTCATAATTTGCAGGAAAACCTATCCCATCTTGGCGGTCTCTATACTAACTTCAAATACTTACAAAAAGGTGTATACTGAGCTAGCTGTCTAGATTCACCATAGAGTTATCAGGAGAAATTTACCACTTTAAATGTAATTAGGTTCTTCTAGTTTAGCTGTGTGGATTGTCGAGAATCACATGATGGAAATGTCTGATGATGAATGCATGATTAAGGGATTCTGCACCATTGGCTCACAACCAGGTGAAATGAGTCGCCAGCATCCCCTTCCAGTGAACTGTATCACCCTTTGCAAGCTATCGAAGGTACTTCCATTGACTATATAAGAGGGCACCTTAACTTATTGTTTTTCAGTCTATGGATTTGAGTCTCTTAGGGTGTTGCAAAAGGGTCAAAAGGACCTGATAAGTACTATAAATTGCTTGCCATAGTCCAGTTCATCCAGGGTAGAAGGATGAAAATCGGTTGCAGTTGCTGAAAACACGCAAAACCAGTCATCTCTCATTCCCTTCCTCCGGATTATCAACATTGTGCAGCCAGCCCAGAGGGGCAGATGGGCATATCAAGTACATCAAGACATATTTTCAAATAATTGGAAAAACATTGCTTTAGATTGGTCCATATTTCCTTCTTCTAGGCAGATATCTCCTAACATTTAATTTAAGTAAACCAGTCAAATTATCATTTATGGTGACAGAAATAGGCTCAACAAAACTCCAAGTCATATTTTAAGAGACATTATAATATTTTTTATCAAGAACCATTTTTATATTCTCTTTTTTGGTTTTATTTCTTTATTTGGGGTTTTGGTTTGGTAGTTTGTGTTGGTTGTTTTGTTTTCTTTTTCCCCTGAGTAACAAATTCACAGTACCAGGAAAAAGCTTACATCTCCAGGGCATCATATTGCTTAATCTGGTTAATTGCAGTCAGGGCCTAGACTCACTGAGTAATATTCAATAGTTTTGCTTCTGTGAAATTACCAGAGCAAACTGGTTACACAGTGTAGCAGAGGGGCTTCTATAAATGTGATATTACTGCAAATAAGCTATTTCTATATTATCCTCTTTCAGACATTTCCAAATGATTTTGTCATTGTTCCAAATAGAATTAATTACTATGTTTCTATGAAAAACTCTACTAGTCCTTATGGTTTCTGTCACTTGATAATAATTGCTGTGGAAATGTCTTGGGGCAAACTGTCCTTAGTGGCCAAATGGGAATTTAGTATGCAATGGCATGATATATAACAATGGCTGAAGAATGGCTGTGGTGTGAAAGACACAGCAGTATTCTCAGCAAAGAAAAAGAATACAACATATTAAAATTCAGAATGGGTTTCTGAGCAGCACACCCTAATACCACAGTAAATTTTGGCTATATTGGATTCTGGTGTGTCTGTGTGTTTGAACTCCCCTTAAATTTAGCAACAGTAGTTAAAGGCCAATGGTTGCATCTAGTTTAGATGAAAAAATATTTGAATTACAATTTATTATTTTCTCTTCCCAATCCACTTCTACTTATATAAGCCCTTTGTTATTGCTCTGTACTGACACATCATGACATTCTCCCTGAGCAGGAAGTGTCATCAAAAATGTGGTTACATCACTTTGAAGGGTCTTTCATGCCAGGATAATCCAATACTATTCCCAGAGATAGGAAAGAACCACACTCCATTTGATTCCATTCACTACAAGGCAAGGAAAATGACCCAGGGTTAAAACTTGTCCTTTTAGCCCTTTTCCAAGAAAAGTTCATGGCTTGTTTCTGAGCCTGAGAATCCCCCTTGGCTCATGTGCAATTGGCCACAGATCTCCAGGAACCGTTTGCAACATCAGATCCTAGTCTCTGGAATATCTTCATCATACCTGGCTGTATGCTGTTTAAAAACTGTGGCAGAAGGGAGGAAGAAAGAGGGAAACCCAGGACATGTTTGGGAAAGCTTTGTCCCCAGATTCCCTAGTTTTTTTGTGGTTTGGTTTTTTTTTTTAAGTTTTTGCCTTAGTAGTATTATTTTAATAACATTTTACTTCATTATTTTACTATTCCTTCCTGCATATAAAATTATTGAGGCGTGTGGTAGGCTGCAAAATGCAAGAGGTTATTCTGATCAGTGCTGAATGCTGAAGTTACCTAAGGCTTCTGATAAGAATACACAAGTGATGATTTCTTTTCCATTGTGAATGCAGCAGCATTGAAATTACTGGTCTCCTTGCCTAACCCAGACTTATTTAGAGAAATAAAATTGTAGTCTGTCTCTTCTAATGAGAGAGCAGAATGCTGTCCACATCGTATAGTAATCCTTTTTAAAGCAGGGACACTGTGTATAATTTTCTACATAAATGGAAAAAAAGTAATCTTATCTAGTCCATATCCCCCTTTCAGTGTTATGCTGGTTTAGTCAGACTAAAGCTGTTGACAGAAATTTCTCCACTCAGATGAGAAGCAAAGATGAGAAGAGGCATTGCAATGGTGATGGAAAAGCTTTATATAATGAGACAAATCCCAGAATCTCTAGGGAGCTTATTCAGCATGGAAACCATTTCATGTTTCTTTCATTATGGGAATGATATTCTAGCTATTAGAAGTACAGAAGTGAGATTGTCCATGCAGTTATTTTAATAGGATGATTCTGAGTGGGTCGCTACTTGGTTTTGAAAACAAGAGCACACAAGCCTATTTTTCAAGCGCACCATGCTTCAAACAATTCCAATCTATCACAGGATGGTGACTTTAGAACCTCTGATTGTGTAAACCTGTCAAGGCATTACAACATAAACAGCACAATCTACCAGAGTTGCAAAACTATTATTCGAGCAGTCCATTTAGTTTCATAAACTTTTCCCAATTCCTTGACACCTTAAACAAAATATGACAGGCATTTATATTGTATAGTATACAAGAAAGATCTCTTACTGCGTGGAAAAAAATTATCTAGTGGTTTTACCAATGAGGAGAGAAAAGACAAAGTAATGGAAACCAGGAACCACTTTGTGATACTGTATATTATTTTTTGAAGCGCACCAGTAAGGTCAGAATTCCTGTGATCTTTGCAAAGATATCTTCACTAAGTTCAGTTATATGCAAGGAGGGAGGTCGCAAGGAGGGTATAAAGTGACCCATGCAGCAATAAAGTTGAGGCAAATACAGTTGTTTCTTCTCAAGAGTCAATATTTATTTTTGATAAAGTGAAGAGACTTGCTTTCTTTTATTCTGGGTTTTATTTTTCTCTTTTTTTTTTTTCCCTGGGTGTTTTTAGCTTTTATAAAAGTTCTTGTTTTCAGTATATAGTCTGAAGTGTAATTTCATATATACTGACATGTCATCCCGTGTGAAGAGAGGGTGCTAACTAATCCTTGGGAAAAAAACCAAACCAAACCAAACCAAAAACAAACCCTGAAGCTCAAGGCAAAACTATCCTTGGCTCAAATATCCATTTTCTATACAGTAATTACCTTATGTAAACTGAGATCTCCTAACAGAAAGATACCCAGAGGCAAATTTGAAATATAGCATTGTAGTTTATAGAACTGGACCAAATTTCTCAAAAATAGACCATTAAGGAGTCTCCCTGAGTATTGACTTGAATAGCACAGGCTGATCACACAGGAGAGCATGCTGATATGAAGAGAGACAAGTATACTTTCAAGGGACTGAGATTTGAAATATTGATTCAGTCACATTAATTGAATTTTTGCCTTGAGAAGTGATTACAAAAATGTTTCTCCAATATTAATTTGTATCTGCTTTGGATAAGATTAACATTAATTTCTTCGCCAGTCCCCATTACTCTTTTATTATTCATTAGCATCTCCCTTTGCATGTGTAAGAGACCTTGATGAAGCATGTTTATTCATAGACTAACCTTTTTAAATAATTCTAACAGCTCTCTAACAGAAACCTTCCTGGCATGCTGAATATCTCGTCTTTGTTTCATTATTCAATCCTTGTGCTCTATCCTCCACTTGAGATGCTGAACATGAATCATACTGCTCTTCCTACTGCTCTCTTCCTCCCACTGAAATGTCCTCTGCAGCCTGATCCCACAGGATAGCTCTGTTCACAAAATACTGCAGCAAATTTTCTCCTGCTGGAATCTAGGACAGTATAATTTCCACAGAGCTTGAGTGCAATTATTGATTTATGCTGTCCTTAGTTCATCACATATTTGTTATCATGTTTTAATTCATTGTTCATTTACCTCTCATTAGAATATTTGGTGTGAGCTGGTCTTTGATAAGAGCTCCAGAGGCAACATTTTATTTTTTGCTTTGTATTTACAAACTTGTGACTATTTTTTTTCAAGCAGACAACAGGCAAAGGGGGAACATGAAAAAAAGAACAAATCAATTAATTTCTTCTCTCTTTGCAAAATCTATACACTTACCACCAGCACTTGTTATGTTTTAATAAATGTGCACTTCAAAATTCACTACAAATACTTTACTTTAAAATACAGAATGCATACATGCATTCACATTTCTGATAAGCTCTCCTTCCACAGCAATAATATGTAGATGCCTCCAGCAAAACGCTGTCATTCCTTGCATTATCTTTTTGTATTTATCTTGGTATAATACCCAAAGGCCCTAATAAAGAAGGTGTTACAAATGCAAAGATTTGCTTCCTGCTCTAAAGAGCTTACAAATTTTAATTTTCCACCTTTAAAATAAATTAGTGAACTATTTCTTTCCTTTTCCCATTAGGTTTAGGAAGAACTCTGGAAAAAAAGGCATTGATGGTGAGCATAATTTTTACATATCTGGAAAAATAATCTATTTCATGGAGGAGAAAAAATACACATCTATGTAAATTCTGAAGTTTTTTATAGTCAAGCAATATAATTAGACAATAAAGTAGCCACAACAGAAATACATTTTATAGCATTCAAAGGAATGAGAATTAGTTTCTAATATACATTGCTCAGAAATTCTTGCTGGTTTTGGTTTCAGGGGGGAAGGAAGGCTTTGTAAGCCTAATAGTCTTTTCTGGAGAGGTTAGAATGAGGAGAATAGGAAAGATTTGGCACCTTGAGAGAAAATGCAGTATTTGGAAATTAAATTCCAAGTGCCTAAGTATCATGCAAACAAGAAGAAAGAGAGTTAGCATTTCAAATTCGAAAAAAAAATTACTTGCAAAATGGAAGGAAAATCCTTTGGGTTGGGTACTCAGTGGGACAATACATGGAGAGCTCAGGGAACATGCTATTTTCACTCTCATTAAGTTCATATTATCTCAACATGCAGAAATTTATATCTGTTATTCCCATTAATGCTACTATGAACGGTATCTTTGACTACTAACCTCCCACAGACTCCAGAACTCACTCATTCTTCCCACTGTCTCTACACACCATGTCACCCAGCACAGACAGATGAGTAAACCTAGGCGTTTTGTAATTTTGAAAGAGAGATAAATGAAACTTTAAGTGAACAGACAGATCTTTAAGGTCCTTTCCAACTCAAACCATTCTATGATTCTGTGATAAAACAAAAGCTCTTGCTTTGGCTAATGAATTGAATTGAATTGTATTCTGTTCATCCTTAAATGCAGTTACTGACACAGGTTTTCTACCAGGTTAAACACACTGATTTCTGAAGAAGGAATTCAGAAATTTCATTAGTTGTTTATTTTGTTTGTTGTTTATTTTCAATTGAGGACTGAAAGGGGCTTCTTCCAGGAAAAAAAAAAAAAAAAAAAAAAAAAAGAAAAAAGACAGAAATGGAGAAATTATTAATAATGTCATAGACAGTTCTGTGTAATTCTGTGATAAAACAAATATATCACCCATGCTATATACATGCCCCAAGGCACAGGTATTTAAAATCTGTCTTTATTAATGCACTACCTGACAGCTGTGATGCCTGTGGTAAGACATTTGAAACCTGTAGGGTTAAACACAGGGCATCCTTTGTGCTGGGAAAGGTGAGAGAAAAAGGTCTTGGTTTGTAGAAACACACTTTTTCTGAGCCCTTCACAGCCTGAGTGGAAGGCCACAGTCCTTATGGTGTTTGTACATGGCCTCTGCCTGCTTAATCAGGCACTGCAGAATTTACGTATTGCCATCCTGAACTATGGATTTCTTGCAACAATTACTTAGAGCTAGACAGCCGATCTAAGTTTCTTCAATTATTTTTTCCATTGCTAGAAGTGGCTTTTCCAGGGCAGTACATGTGTACTTTGACTTTTCACAGACTTCCTCAGACTACAATCATTTTGTTTTATTTTTGGAGTTTATGGCTCTTCAGTGTGGAACTGGTTTTATGTCTCAAGCAAGGGGAGCACACAGCATATAAAGCATGTGGTTTTTGGCTACTGTGCAGATTTCTGACAAGAGGCTTGTAGGCAATTGTTTTATTTGCTGGCTTGTAGACTTTGGACTTACAAATGTTTAACTTGAAAACTGCACATTACTGAGAGATTCTTATGGACAAATGTATACTAGAGAATTAACTTTAATTCTAGCCTTTCATTTTATGAATAGAAGTCAGGCATGTAGCCGTAAATTTTCAAAGCTCTGTGTAGGTTTTTCAGCTGCAAGACTCACATTAAATTCAATAGGCCATATGTTCTATTGGCTTGCAGGCTGCAGAGGTTAGTTTCATGATATAACTTATTGCAAAAACTGTTTCAACAGCTCCATCTTTCGAGGAAGATCACTGATTTTGGATTCAGGAAACCTGAGTGAGGTCCCCAGCTCATCCATGTTCTTGTATCATCTTATGCTATGCCTTCAGTGAACACAACATTTTTAATCCCCTCACCTCACAGTCTTCTGTCCTAATAGCAGCACATGTAGATGAAACAACACAGCTGTGACAATAGAAGGCACAGTGCTAAGGATGTGGTAGTGTCCAAGTAGATACACTACAAATGTCAGAGGCATTGTTCCTAAAGTATTGTGAAAGAGTATGTAAGAATATGTAACAACATGATAGTTGCTTCATTATAGTAGCATCAGTGGTTTTTTTCATACAGCCTTGAGCACTATCACATCTGCAGGCAGAAACTGGGAAGAGGGATCAGGTTGTTCCTATAAATAGTACTTTAGGACTAAGATCCAAGCAACACTTTTTTTTCAGAACAAAATATCCTTTCCAAAAGCTCATTCAGTTTGATCAAATACCACCTACTATGTGACTCTTGCTCATTAAATATGAGAATAATGCTGAGAAAAACATTGTTCTCCTCTCTATCTGGTGAACCATGGAATACTATAGAGTACTAAAAAATATGATAAAACGTATTTCATCAGACCTATCTGTTGATAAAAAGTTCTTGCTCAAAAAGTTGTCTTCATATTTATGATTGACATCTAGGAGTGAATGGTGAAACATATCTTAAACCACCTTAGCCTGTCTTTGTTATGGAAATAAAAGAGAGTGTAACGAAAACTCCTACCATGACCTCATAGCACTTAAGAACAGAAGACAAATTCATTGGATTTTCCACTGGACAATCAATGGATGGATGTCCCCATTCCTCTATGAATGAATCTTCTTACTGACTACATAAGTAGGCACAGAAAGGTAAGAAGGAAATTGCATGACACAGAGAAAAAAATCAGCAAGCTGAAGAGGAATGGAATAGAATAGAATAGAATAGAATAGAATAGAATAGAATAGAATAGAATAGAATAGAATAGAATAGAATAGAATAGAATAGTTCATTTGGAAGGGACCTACAAGGACAATCTGGTCTAACTGCCTGTCCAATTCAGAGCTGACCAAAAGTTAAAGTATGTAAAGTATATTGGCCAAATGCCTCTTAAACACTGACAGGCTTGGGGCATCGACCACCTCTCTAGGAAGTCTGTTCCAGTGTTTGAACACCCTGTTTGTAAATAAATTCTGCCTAATGTCCAGTCTAAACCTTCCCTGATGGAGCTTTGAACTATTCCCACATCACAGAATTATCTAATCGTTTAGGTTGGAAAAGACCTTTAAGATCATTGAGTCCAACCATCAACCTAACACTGCCAAGTCCACCACTAAACTATGTCCTTAAGTGCCACATATACACATCTTTAAAATACCTCCATGGATGATGACTCCACCACGTCCCTGGGAAGCCTGTTCCAGTGCTTGAAAACCCTTTCAGTGAAGAAATTTTTCCTCATATCCAATCTAAACCTCCCCTGGTGCAACTTGAGGGTCTTTCCTCTTGTCCCATCTCTTGCTACCTGGGAAAAGAGACAAATCCCCACCTTGCTACATCTTTTGAGGCAGCTGTAGAAAGCAATAAGGTCTCCCCTCAGCCTCCTTCCCTCCAGGCTGAACAACCCCAGTTCCCTCAGCTGTTCCTCATAAGACTTGTGCTCTGGACCCTTCACCAGCTTCATTGCCCTTCTTTGGACATGCCCCAGCACCTCAATGTCCCTCCTGTAGCGAGGGCTCAAAACTCAACACAGTACTCTATGTGCAGCCTCACCAGTGCCAAGTGCATGGGGACGATCACTTCCCTAGTCCTGCTGCCACACTATTCCTGATACAGGCCAGGATGCTTTTGGCCTTCTTGGCCACCTGGGCACACTGCTGGCTTATATTCAGCTGGCTGTCGACCAGCACCCAGAGGTCCTTTTCCGCTGGGCAGCTCTCCAGCCACTCTTCCCCAAGCCTGTAGTACTGCATGGGGTTGTTGCGATCCAAGTGCAGGACCCAGCATTTGGCTTTGTTGAACCTCATACAACTGGCCTTGGCCCATCGATCCAGCCTGTCCAGACCCTTATGTAGAATCTTTATACCCTCAAGCATATCAACACTCCCACCCAAGACAGTGTCATTTGCAAACTTACTGAGGGTGACTCAATCCCCTTGTCCAGGTCGTTGATAAAGATATTAAAGACAACTAGCCTTGATATTGAGCCCTGCAGGACACCACTGGAGACTAGCTACCAACTTGATTTAACTCCATTCACCACAACTCTTTGGACCTAGCCATCCAGACAGTTTTTTAACCAGTGAAGAGTACACCCAGAGTCCTGACAGTGGATACCAGGGAGAAGAGATCAGCACCTCCCTCTCCTTTTCCCTTCCTTAGGAAGCTGTAGTGAACAAGGAGGTCGCCCTCCAGCCTCCTTTTCTCTAAACCACACAAGCCCAAAGTCCTTAGCCACTTCCATTCACAATATCCCTTTGAGGTCTGCCCTTCAGCCAGTTCTTCACCCAGAGCACCATGAACCCATTCATCCCACAGTTGGATAACTTTTCCAGAAGCATGCTGTGAGAGACAGTATCAAAAGTCTTACTAAAATCCAGAAAAACTACATCCACTGCATTCCCTTCATCCACTAGATGGGAAACCTTATCATAGAAGTAATCATCAAATTAGTTAAACAGGACTTTCCCTTTGGGAACCATGTTGACCATGCCTGATGACTGCATTCTTTAAATGCTTTTCAATAGTAGCCAGTATAATCTTCTAAATAATTCTTCCAGAAACTGATGTTAGACTAACAGGTCTGCAGTTTCCTGGGTCTTCCCTCACGCCCTTCTTCAAAACTGGAAAAACATTGTCTAGCTTCCACTCAGCAGGGACCTCCCCAGATTCCCAAGACCTTTGGTAGATGATCAGGAGGGGGCCTGCCATAACATTTGCTAGCTTCTTCAGTACTCTGGGATAAGTCTTATCAGGCCCCATGGACTTGTGAACATTCAGCTGATATAGCTGGTCCCTTAGGATTTCAGTGTCCACAAATGGACAACACTTGTTGTTCTCCAACTCCAGGGACTGGGCAGCCCAATACTTTGCTCCCACCTCAGAATACGAAACCTCTGTACTATAAATCAGTAAAGAGTGGGAAATTCAAGAAAATCAAACAGAACTTAAAAAAAAAAAAAACAAAAAAACAAAAAGCCAACAAAAAACCTCACCAAACAACAAAACAAAACACCTGAAAAACAAAACACCTGAATCAAATAAAAGATGGACCCCTTACCTTACACTAGGTATGAATGGGTAGGCTCTAGGTATTCGGACTGTCAGAGCAAGGATTACATGCATTATTTTCTTGTTTCATGAGCTGGGCGGTTTCTTGCTATCATAAAGAGGAATGCAGAAGCTATCATAAGCAAGATTACAGCTATCTGCACCACTCAGATGGGTTGATAACAGCTTTCATCTGTTACGCTTTGCCTTGGGAGAGGGAGAAAAGTGAGATAGATGCCTCCGTTTAAATTAAAAGCAGATTTATTTTTTGAATGGAGAGCTACAAAAGTCAGTGGCCTTGGACAATTTCAAGAACAGACCAAATTGGATTTGGGATCTGAGTATACAAAAGGTTCCTCAATTGAGAAATAACAAATCAGTCAAAAAGAAAAAGGAAGGAAAAAAGGAAGAAAGGAATAAAGGATCAGAAAGAATGACAAATAAATCATGGGGTGGGGACTGCAGAACTGTGGAGACTTGCTCTTTTGTTCAGATGGCTATGGGAATATGTTCTTGGAATACGTACTTGATCAGGACTCTCTACCAAAGACAAACACTTTCTGATTTAATTGGAGAAGAGTGGGAAAAGAGAAGATACTCTTCAACCCGTTTGGTCTTAGAGAAACTTGGAGAATGCAGTGAAGTAAGTTTTCACTGAGAATATTTTACATTAAATGAATATTTGCACACTAATTCAAAGATGATGTTAGAAGTGTTGAAGGCATCTTTACAGAATGAGAAACAGTTCAAGAGTTGTGTGCATGCTATATGGACTGCTGGGAATTAAACAAGCAGAATCAAGATGTTTTACTGCCCTCTTTCTCAAGACCTTTGTATAGAATTGATTACAAGGGTCATTTAGCATTGCAGACTCTTTTAAGATATTGTTGTAGGCAGCTGTAGTCTGGGGAATGTATCTGCAGGAAGATCTTAGAGGAAGTAAAGAAGGAGAACATGTCATACGAGGAGAGGCTGAGGGAACTGGGCATGTTTAGTTTGGAGAAGAGGAGGCTGAGGGGGAATCTCATTGCCCTCTACAACTATCTGAAAGGAGGTTGTAGAGAAGTGAGTGTTGGCCTCTTCTCCCAAGGGAATAATGACAGGACCAGAGGAAATGGTCTGAAGTTGCTTCAGGGGAGGTTTAGAGGAGATATTAGGAAGAATGACTTTACTGAGAGAGTGGTCAGGCACTGGAACAGGCTGCCCAGGGAGGTGGTGGAACCACCATCCCTGGAGGTATTTAAGAAACGTGTAGACGTGGCACTTCAGGGCATGCTCTAATGCTCAAGATTGTTGTTTTTTGTCTCTATGTTTGGGGGTGTGGTGTGTGTGTTGGTTTGGGTTGTGTTGTGGGTTGTTTTTTTTGTGGTGTGGGGTTTTTTTTGTTGGTTTGGTTTGGTTTGGGTTTTTTTGTGGTTGGACTCAATGATCTCAAAGGTCCCTTCCAACCATGAACATTCTGTCATTCTGTGAAGCAACTCACTACTGAAAGAGAAAGCTGAAATCAGCTATATTTTGTAGAAGTATTTAGAAGGAAAGGCAGTACAGCTTTGTCAGATACATTTATCGGACATAAGGAAAGGAAAACACAATGGGATCTGATCAAGTTGTACGATCCTCACATCCACAGCAAGTGGCTGCTATTCCAGGAGTGTTATAATGAGGTCTTTCCAGAAGGCAGGAGAGGGGAGCACTAATAATTTCATAGAAATGCAGATTTGACAAAAAGAAACTCTGGCAGAAGATTTGCTTCTGAGGTCAAATAAAACAGGTAGAGGTTCCCACCTTTATTTTGCCAATGAAAACCAAATCTCCAGCGGCTGAAAATATGTTTTCAAAGATTCATGGACTCCTTCTTTCCAGGCCTGAAAGTGGTTCAAAGCACATGAGGTGTCTGCTTCAGTGAAGGCTCTCTCCAGGGTCTCTAAAGAGTCACCGCTGCCTTCTCTGTCTTTCTTTCTCTCCTCACTTCCTGCTACATCACTCCCTCTCCTATTTCCCCAAAAGAACATAATTGAAATAAATGACAAATGAAATTAAATAAATAAATAAATACAGCAACACAAAGGATTGTGTTCTAATAAAAAATGTTTCAGTAATCATCACCTTAACCATTTCACATACCTAAATCAAGCAAGAGCAGGCATTCATTATACTGTGCTACCAGACAAAAGAGAATTTGAGACCGATCAACCAATAAAGAAGGAATTATATAAATTTTTGCCCCCATAATTTTCCTTTTTCAAACAGGAATAACTTCTTTTGTCCTTACTGGTTAGGGAAGGTGAACTTATTGAACAACACTTTAAATCAATTCATTTCTACTCATAATTATTTTACTTTTTTCTAAATGCCCTTGAATTTTTCAGCTTATTTACAAGAAGAATAAGTAGTATTAGGCTATCCACATACACTTAGCAAAATCTATAAAGACAAAATGTTATGTCTCTGATCTGCTGTGCAATAAATAGTAGATAGGGATGAACAGCAAAACCTGGATTTGGCCCACAAAAAAAAAAATATAATTGCATTATAAATTAGAAGAAATAGCAGGGGAGGGAGAGGAGGAGGAGAGGAAGCTTGTTCCCAGGATGAGACTTTATATGAGAATTTTCAGCCAGTAGAATACTTTCATGGACATGTTTTTAATTCTTGAAAATCAGGGTTGGTTGATAATGGAAATGCTGACAAACCTTTTGGTGTTCATAGGACTGTAATATCCTGTTTAATGCAACCAAAATTGCAAGGTATGCTTTTTATCCTTTTCTGCTAAGGAGGCAATTACACAAGCGTGTTGTTGAAGTAGTTTATAATATGATTAAATAGGCAACATTAAATCAACTGGTGATTGAATCCTCAAGAGAGAATGTATTTCAGTTAAACTTGAGAGTTACCATACTTCTTATATTTAAAAGCCCTTTAAGCAGGACACATGATGGCATGATACCACTCATCCTAGGCTGTTGAAAATGAAGGTGCTCAAAAATATAAATATTCTATTTTTTCTGCTCCTGCTATCTTAATTTTAATGTTTACAGAATGTGATGAAAGCTGGCTATATTTGCATTTTATTTAATCTTAGGTAAGACTAAACTTCACACATCTGGTGGAGGCAATCTTCTAAAGTGTTTGCTTATGTAAATTAAAAATAAGATTTCACCTGCTACATTTCTAAGCAATTTGTTTGTGCTCACAACTGTAACTAACAAAGATTACATTTTTGAATTCATATAATTCAATTT
This sequence comes from Tringa tobata, assembly GCA_033628505.1. Classification (NCBI taxonomy): domain Eukaryota; kingdom Metazoa; phylum Chordata; class Aves; order Charadriiformes; family Scolopacidae; genus Tringa; species Tringa tobata. The sequence continues at coordinate 34,099,810 of JAHREE010000279.1, forward strand.
GTACTTCTCTCTAATTCACCTCGTATTAGTATTTTTTGTTTGCATCCACATAGTCCTATGTTCATAAATATAATTTTAAAAGAGTGTGTTTGCAAAAAAATAAGAGAACTAGAAATCTTCCATAAATAATAATTCTCAATCCTGTGTTGTTCTTCTGGACTAAAAGCAGGGTAAGTCACAAACTTAGAAATTAGCTATAAAATTCTACATTTTTGAAGAAGTTCTTATTTCAGAATTATGGTTCCAGTTCAAATATTTGTAGTTTATTAATCTTCTTCTATGGCTGATACTAATGAAAACTAAAATATTTAAATCCGTTAATATTTCATTATAAATCAGTTCCTGTGACTTTGTCCTAATTGTTGTTGTCTCTCTTTGAATGTCCTTCAACTTGTGAATATGTTTGTTAATGCAATGCCCAGACCTCTAGGCAATGTTCTACATGAATAGCATTAGACTATCTATACACAGACTCTTCTTACCTTCTTGAGCTGGAAAATGCACGTGCATCTTGAAATTCATTTAGCCAGATTTATTTGCTGCTCAAATGTGTTATCAACTTATATTTTTCTGTCCTCAGACTGCCAAATCAACATAACCCTTTACCTTTCACAGCCTGTCTTGGTTAAATCTGGGCATTGCACTCTCTGCAGCTGATTCCCACCTCTGAACTACTGAAGATATGCAGACTCAGGAGGTCTTCTGGGTAGCCTCTCAGAATCCACGTTGGTGTCCTATTATTTGCTGCTTATCAAAAATCTCCACTTAACATTCTTCAGCCCCTTTTCAATCCATGTATCAGTATTATACCCAAGCCTCTACGAATTAATCTGAGGGTGAGATTTTGCAAGAGATTTGAAAGCTTTACTAAAATCAAACTACAGCACGTCTGCCATTTCCCTTCACTCACAAAGTTAAAAACTCTGTGCAACACAAAGCTAATAAAGCGAGCCTGGTAAGATCTATTCTTTACAAATCAAGCTGCATATTGCTCATGGTTATCTTTTAGAAAAATTAATTAGACTAACAGGGCAGCTATTGCCAAGAGTCAAAATGGTATAAGTCTCCTGAGCACAGCTGTTCCTGTGAATTGCATCCTAAATTAAGTAAACGCTCTTGGAGTTAAAGAACTGGAGGGATATATCAGAAAAAGTTTTTAAGCAGGTTCAAATAATAGGATCACTATGGAAGTAGAAGCGTGCAATCTTAAGGTTTCTCAACCTAAAAAACCCAAATTCCTGACCTTGAAATATGTAAAAGGTAAAATTCACTGCAACTCAGTTCACAGGAATAGAGAAGTGATGATTTATCCTAGCTGAAAGTTGTCTTGTATACTTCTAATTATAAAGAAATCTTTGGAGTTATCATTTTAGGCACAGGTGTCACTGTTTGCCTAAAAGTTGCTAATGAAACCTGTGGGATAGACAACTGGAAAAAAAAAAAAAAAGAAAGAGAAAAAAATTTCACATCTATAGTTCTTTAAAAAATTTAAAGTTTTAGAAATGAAAGAGGTCAAGCTCTTACACAGCTCTAAGTTTGTCCTTATAAATGTCTGAGACAGGTGGGATTTTTACACATATCCATTGAATTTCCAATGATATGAAATGGAGAAAAGCATCTCAGACTAGAATTAGGCCATAAATAGTCATATATCGAGTAAAAATTAATATATGTCTCTCCTGACTTTCATGAGGCTTCTGTCAGCCTCCAGCTTCTCAGAGTCCCTCAGAGATACAGCCCTTCCTTGCAGTGCACCGGCTACTCCTGCTAATTTTGCATCACGTGTGAACTCAACAGTGGTGCACTCCATGCCATCGGCCATCTAACCCATGAAGATGTTACACAGCATTAGCCCTTGAATTGCCCTGTAAGGAATGCTACTCATAGAGCCACTCATCTCTTCAACATAAAGAATTTAAAGCTACTATTAGAAATCTTACTTTTGCAGTCCAACGCCTGAAGACTAAGTTTAATTTCCTTAATGTTGTAGAGGATTTCAGAGTGAAAAGAAATCAAGATCAAAACATTACTGTCTTTATCAATGTCATGCTGAAATCTACAGTGTAATTGTCAAACATATAACATAAATGTTAAGTCAGGAGAGAATCAAAGGTTGAAAGCCACACCAAAATAACTATCAATATGGCTAGTTTCAAAGCTGGAGTGGTTTACACATACGCAATTAACATTGCTCATAGGAATACTTTCCTGATTTTAAGAAATTAATCAAATTTATAAAGAAGTGGAAACATGAATCTTTGTAGAATTCAGAGCTCTGTTATATATCAATTATTTCATACCTTAATGAATGATTTGACACCTCTGACAGAAATATTAAAGCGATTTACTAGAAGTGTCTTTTGTCCTCTTTTAAAGTTTTATCTAAGCAGTAGCCTTTGGCTAATCAAAATGATCATAGATCCACGGTTATAGTAGCTTTTACAATTTACATTAGAAGCCTCACAAAGAAAAGTTTTAGATAGCTGTGGGAATTTTAAACTTATAATAGGCATCTGTTCTTATACTGACTATGTGTGTAAAAAAAATGCTAATCATACCTAAAATACCACCACAGGAAGAAAATGTTATTGTGAAGTCAATGTAGTGGTTAAAATGAAGTGAATATGTTTTGCTCCAGCTCAGGGAAGGAACTAAATTTCCAGGCATTTCAAAATCTGTACTTCTCTGTAGTTGAATTGTAGGTGAAGTAATGCTTTGTGGTCTTCTCCCTAACCTCTTTAAAATAGCCCTGGGGGAAGCAACTCCAGCAACTCCATTTTCCCTTCTTACTTTCCAGCTCAAATAGATTTCCTCCTGGCTCCTCTTTTGGTCTTTTTTTTTTTTTTTTTTTTTTTTTTTTTTCAGTTACAAGGATGCAAAACCAGAAGATAGTAGCTGAAGACTTATTATCACTTTAGCTGTTGAATTTTCCTTGGCAGAATGCTGTAAAATCGTGACATAAAATATTAGCTGTATCACAGCAATCTGCTTTGGAAAATAAGTTTTCAAACCTCAGACAGTGTAAAGGGTGGTAATATATAATCTAGCCTGTTTAACAGGTCAAGCAAGCTCAGGATGAGAGTCTCCACCAAGAGGTGGCTCATCACATTTCCAATTGTAAACTACCTCATAGAATCATCGAATCATTTAGGTTGGAAAAGACCTTTAAGATTATCAAGTCCAACCATAAACCTAACACTCCCAAGTCCACCACTAAACCATGTCCCTAAGTGCCACGTCTACACGTTTTTTAAATGCCTCCGGGGGTGGTTACTCAATGTATATATTCTTGCATACATATAAAAAAGTATTTCCTCACACTAAGTGTATTCCCATTAATGACAGCTTCCATTTTCCTCCTTAAATTAAAATGCTAAAAGATTTAAAAGCCAAGCAGAGAGTGTCTGAGCACCTACAACACTCTGGGGCTAACTTTCTTGGGCTTTTCAGTTTTAATAATGCTTTGCTGAACAGTTAACTTATGTGAAAATATGAAAATATCTATAAGCCTCCAGAAAATCTGTATGAATGATAATCACATTTTTAGGCTCTGGCATATTGGCAGAATATCTCACTTGTCAAATGCCTGACTACGGTAGGCTCTTATATCTCAACTTTGAACTCTGTGATTTTGCATTAAAAGAGCAAGAGCATTTCATTCCCACAAAGATTGTAGTTATTTTCAAATATGTCCATGTGATGTCTAATGTCTCTTCCCTACTTCATCTTTTGAACATTGACAGATTGACAAGAATCATAACAGATGTTGCATATTGATGCCATATAGCCTTGTGATTCTGTTTGATAATTTCATATGCTATAGTGAAAATAAAATTTGCAGCTTTTCTCCTCTTTGAAAGACAGAAAGAATCACCTATCCTGGTTCCCTGAGAACAGGTTGGAGATCAGGAATGTCCATAACCTGCTAAACTGAACCACAAAGAGCCACAATGGAATTCTAAACCTCTTTAAAATATTTTAAGAGCAATATTCTGACCACCTGAATGGAAGTCTCTCTTTAGTATTCACCTGTTGAGTCAAAATGTCAAGTAAGAAGATCAGCAAGTTAAGCATCAAAATGTTTGGCTACAAATGAAAACTGACATCTCAGATGACAGACTGTCTCTGATTCCCAACAGTAATTGCATTTGAACCACAGAATTGTCAACAGCCTGCCCATTGGGCTTTCCTGGGTTATCACATGTGTGACTGCGCTGAAGTTGTAAGAAGTGGCTTTTAGGGACTGTCCCTTTCAGGAAAAAGGATAAGGAGGACATATTTTTAATAGAAATGTTGGCTTCAGGATGGTTAGGATTTTTAAAAACATTTTTGAAGTCTCTGGAAAGTAGGATTTACCTATCCAGTACTTCTCTGCTGTTTTCCTTTCAGCATGTAGGATAGATTTCTTACAGAAATGGAGGCAGTAAAACTTCTAACCCAGACATAGAAGTGTTACCTATTGCTCTGTGCAGGCATGTGTCTCCCTCCATCAATCACCATTTCTCTGGTTCCTTCTGTAGTCTTTCATTCTCTAAGCAGATCATGACAGGAGTAACGGTAGATATAGGAAAGCTTTGGAAGTGTTCCATCTGAGGACAGGAAGAGAAAAAAGTCCTTTAGCTAAAGACCAGTTAGCCGATTGAAAGATATGTATGCATACAGCATGCTAGAAGACGAGCAGCTGATTGCATGAATTTATTAGTGAAGTTTGCCTGAGATACAAGTTCCTCTTCTACCCTGTTTTTTGTTATTTTTACTGCACTTAGTTATAAGCTTCAGCTCATGATTCCCTTTTGACACCATTCCTCGGGAACTCACCAGTTGATTTCCTCTGAAGCTAAAGTTACATTGCTGCACAAGGCATTCATTGTAAGTAGGCTTTATTTTGGTTTTAATCACCTCCTTCTTCAGGAGCAGCCTGCTCTAATACCCAGCAAGAACTAGACTATCCCATTGAGATTAATGCATGAAAAAAAAATGTGTTTAATTCTACCGTTGCTGTGCAGCAGGTTTGCTTGTGCAGCCTTGGTCCGGGCTGGATGGCACTCTCCCAGACAGCACCAACACATGGTTTGATGGCAGCAGAAACAAGGGGGAAACAGGCAGTTCGGGTACAGCTACCATGTTTTGGGAGGTGAGGCACCTGAATCGTACAAAAAGCAGCAGCTCAGAGCCAGCAAACAGCCCTCAGAGTGCTTTATTTGTTAGAATAATATATCCTGTAAGCTTATTTCTTAGGAGTGGGTGGGTGTGATGATGGAAACATTCAACTGTCAATATGCAGCATGCGCCAGGGTGTCCCTGGGGCACAGTGCTATGACGGTTCCCCATGGGGGCTATCCATCAAGGCAAGACCTGGTATCCAGGGCCTGTCCCACTACCCCAGCCAGAAGCAGGGCAGCCAGGGATCACCAGGGCAGCCCCAGCCCCAGGCATCGGGCACCTCCATGGAGACAGGGACAGAATGCGTTCAGCCAGGATGTGGGCCTGTGGGTGGGCCTGGCTCAGTGGTACCCATGGCCATTCAGGGCAGGGCTGTGGGGAGCTGGAGACCAGCCAAGCTGTGGCATTGCTGGGGCAGGGACTGACAGCCCTGAGGGGCTGACATGAGATCCTGGGCTGTGACAGGGTCAGGGGAGCTCCTGAGGGGTGGGCAGGGACAGTCAGGCCCATCAGCCTCCCCCATTGCCCTGGCATCAGCAAGAGATAGCACCATTAGGGCTTTATTTCAGCAAATATTTATTTTCAGAAGCAATTCAACAGGTTTTTTTCCTCATAATGCATGGTACTGAAATGGATAGGAAAAGCCACAGCAAAACTGCTGACATTTCTGCATGGCTGTGCAGCCTTCTCTAAAAAAAAAAAAAAAAA
>JAHREE010000279.1:34110299-34411560 GCA_033628505.1 Tringa tobata
GAAGGACATTGAAGTGCTGGAGCGTGTCCAGAGGAGAGCCACCAAGCTGGTGAGGGGTCTAGAGAACAAGTCCTATGAGGAGAGTCTGAGGAAACTGGGCATGTTTAGTTTGGAGAAGAGGAGGCTGAGGGGGGACCTCATTGCCCTCTACAACTACCTGAAAGGAGGTTGGAGAGAGGTGGGTGTTGGCCTCTTCTCCCAAGGGAATAATGACAGGACCAGAGGAAATGGTCTGAAGTTGCGTCAGGGGAGGTTTAGATTAGATATTAGGAAGAATGACTTTACTGAGAGAGTGGTCAGGCACTGGAACAGGCTGCTCAGGGAGGTGGTGGAGCCACCATGCCTGGAGGTATTTAAGAAACGTGTAGACATGGCTCTCAGGGCATGCTCTAGTGCCCAAGATATTGGTTTGTGCATGGGTGTGATGTGGTGGGGTGTTGTGTGTGTTGTTGGTTTTTTGGGTTTTGTTTGGTTTTGTTTGGTTTTGTTTGTGGCTTGACTCAATGATCTCAGAGCTCCCTTCCAACTATGATGATTCTGTGATTCTGTGATGGTGACAAGTATGAAGGGGCCTTGCAGCATCAAAAAACTTCAGGGAGAATCCTCACTGATTCATACTGAATGCTTGTTAACCTTTCCACGCAACAGCAACAGCTCAGCTGTCCTGTAAAACATCCGTATGCCAACAGTAGCGTGATTCACACAAGGAATCTCCCAGACACCTGTCAGCAAGCCTACCAGCATCTAAATTGCAGTGAGATAAGAATCAAGCATCTCTCTGGACTCAGTGGGAAAGAAAAGAATGTCCCACTCTTTTCTGAAGGACCAAGGAAATTAAGAAAGTACAAGGAAAGAGAACACGACAACGAACAGGATGACAAAACCACCCTAATTCTCCATAAAGGATTCAGAAAACTGTAAGCTATTGACTCATCCAACTGATGTGTTTCTTTTGAAGACTCAGTTTTAAAACATATCCATGCCTTTAATAAACATGTGTTTCCTAAAATGCAAGTTAATATGTCCCCTAGATTTCCTCTGGATGTTGAATGTAATAGTTGATATCATCTAGGAAAGTGTAACTGTATTACCAGTTCTTCAAATTGACATCCTTCTGAAAATCATAGCAGGATTCTTAACACCATAACCAACTCCAAAAGTGTTTGGCAGTAGCCTCAGCATTTTTCATAAGTATAATGTATTTTAACATTAAGCTGTCTTCATTTTTCTGATATCGGTGAAATCCCCCTCTTCTCCTGAAACTCCGTGTTTGAAAGTCTGCTTGAAATTTTCATTTCAGTTAGCCAAACATTTTATGGGTTTTTCATTATCAGTGGATGATGAAAAATACAGCCAGTACAAGGTTCTTGTTCTATACTTGCAAATGTCAATATCATAGCACTATAGTTATCATCTTGCCTTCACTTTATGCGCAACTCAGGTGTTCTACTTCAAACATTTTGACATTTCACAAAGTCAGATTAGAAGATGGATGAGTCTAAAGTTTCTCTTTAGAGAGAAACTTTGTAGGCCTGCAAACTGAACTTGGCCTACAGGTTGCCAGAAATGAGACGCTATTCAAAGTATATAATTTAGCTATTCAACATAGAATTGTACATAGCATTTGATCTGTCTTGTTTCCATGGCATATGTCCACAGCTAATTTTGCTGATGATACAATTTCAATTACAGAAAGATAGATGTACCTGTGATAATCCAAAGACCTCCCACTTCTCGAATGAAACTCAAACATATCTCACAGAAGTATATGAAGATCAGTGATTGTTCCTTTCCTTTCTGACACAGAAAATTGAAGTGTCATTTAAGGTGATGTTGAAATTATAATTAAGCGTCAGAGATAACAATTTACTGAGACAAATGCTTTTTGGACATACCCCATATTCAAATAGGCAATCTTTGGTTTTTACATTGATCCCTGAATGAAACATTGAAACTTGGGAGTCAGTGACTTGACCCTTTTCGTCTCCGAGCCCTGCCCTGTATCTATGCTGACATTTCCTGAACTCCATAGAGAGATCAGAGTGCTGCTTCCCCTAATCCAACCCTGCCAAGAACACATTTCTCATAGAGTGAAACACTCAGATTCCCTTTGCATGTAAAGCAAGGCATGGGAGGAGAAGGAGCTGGTGAAGATTGGTCTCTCAAATTGATGGATGGGAGGTGGGAGAGATACGTGCAAGGTAAGTGCCTAGACTAAGCAACTGAGATGATAAACACAGTCTTATTTGACTGTATTGCTGATATACCATACGGTCATTTGACTAATGCTCTGACTTTGCATTTAGTGCCTTCAGAAAGGCAACAGGCAGACAAGGAATACAGGTTCAGTAAAAAATTTCTTTCACATTTTTCCTTAAGAAAAAAACATTCTACTTTGTTGTAATTATTTGAAAAACAGCAAATCTCAAAGGACTGCTTTTCTGAGGATGACCTGGCCATTTTGAGGTGAACTAGTATAGTTCCATACACAGCAACCAACTCAGATTCCAGCCAAGTTTCAAGTTGTTTGGACACTCCCAGCAAACAGTATCGTGCAAAGTGGGTAACAAAAGTAAAGGAATACTAAATGCTTCCCACTTTCTACCTTGTCTAACTTTCTTGCATGTGCTAAATAATATAATGATGCTGATCTAAACCACACAGAAGCATTATATATTAAAGATAAGAACTTTAAAGATTTGCTAAACCTCAGAAGTTCCTACCCTTTTATAATTCACAGAAAGCTGCTGTTCCATTTCAAGGTCTAGGCTAGTAGTCAAGATCCAACCACAGACAATGGCCCTCAATTGCTGTCTTGATAGCTTCTCAAAAGCAGTTCATCAACACTATGATGAACTCTATGTTACTCAGGTTAATGCCCAGAATACTTCAATGTGACTGACCAATAAACCCCTCAAATGGACGAAACTCAAAGTATAATGCAGGGTGTGACCGACCACAACTGTTGTTGGTAAGTCTCAACATAGAGGGTAGCTTTTGTGTTAGCCATCAGCAGTTGAGTGGATTGGCTGGTGATGTAAGTGCTTCTCCCTGAGTTCATTAAAAGAGTGTGAATATCTCCCCAAGTTAGGCAGACCAGCATGGGGAAAGTGAATACATGGTTTAGCCCAACATAGACCATAAAAGCTGGACAATTAGCAAAAGAATTTTGAAGAGAACTATGGGCTTGAGGTGGCTTCAACCTGTGTATTTCTTCCCAGTAACTGGGGACACCCATTGCCATAACAGTAAGGATATTACAGAGATCAGTAATGGAAATCATATTGGTAGTGTAATTGAACTGTGTATTGCAATTAGTATATTTTGCTAAGCGTAACTTACATTTGTCATTTGTATTGTGATTTCAGTATAATTTGCATTTCTCTACTAAATCAGAAATGCTGTGTAGCATTAAACATCTTCAATAAGTAAATTTGGTATTAAACATTACACCCTCCATGTGTAGAATAATTAAAAGAATCTGGTCAGAGAGTATTGGACTTTGACAACCAGTCATGATTTTAGCCTTAGTTGGACATGACTTCTGTTCACTGCTCCACCAGAGATGTACTATTCCAAAATGGAGATGTAGTAAATGGAGGTGTGGGTAACTTGACCCAGACATTTCTTTTTTCCAAAGCACTCTTGCAACAGAAAGTAAAATTTAATGGTTTTTCTCCTTTAAGACTTCTTTAGTTCTTCTTTAAAGCACTTTAAAATACAGTACATAAAGCCACTATGTAAAAGGAAATGATTTATTCAGTGTAGAAATCGTAACTCAAAAGTACTTTTTTTTTTTTTTCCCTCAAACATATTTTCTCTGGTTATCTCTTTCTGTTCACAGCAGTGCCATTTTCTGTCCAAATAAAAAGAGGTTATGTAAGAAAAAAAAATATCTTAGTGTGCTCTATAGAGGCATCTCTTAAAACAAAACAATAGGTATTGTACAAACTAACATGCTACTTAAGCAATATAGGATGCTAAATCCATTTGGTATCACAGAGATCAAACCTGGGTGATTAATTACAGACCTAATAGGAAAGGTAAACAATCCATCCTCATTGCAGAGCAGTAAGCATACATCTTCTTAATCACAGTGGGATTATAACATCCTACTCTCCACAGGTGTGTAGCTTTGTGTCACCAGCATCTGCTATGAATCATATGGAGTTATTGTTCTCATTTTACAGTAAATAGAGAGATGAAAATAACTATATAGTATTTGATTCCTGATTGCACAGAAAGAAAAAAAAATAGTTACGTGCAATTTGGACTGTAATATTTCTTTTTGTTTGTCTCATTTGGCAAGATGTTTTTTCAAACTATTATCAATATGCTATCCATAAAATTGCACTTATCACTGGCACCCAAGTTTATTAACTAAACAGCAATTATACTGCCATTGAAAGAATACAGTAGAGCACACAAGTGAGTTTTGTGGTTTTTTTTTTAAGATGCTGTGGTATTGCTGTTAAGAACAAGACATAAACTAAATAAGTTCTGCCTAAAAATATAAGCTTAAGGGTTTTGTTTTGTTCCATTTTGTTTTAACTTGAAAACTGGTGCTTTTTTTTTGCAACCATTTGTAACCATTTCAGTTTTATCCACACAAATGCCACTACTAGACACCAAATCCAAAGTTATGTTCTGTTCTAACAACTCAGCATGTGTTATAAACTGGAGAAGAACTGAAGTTACTTGGGGTCTAAGCCAATTCCCATTTAAATCAGCAGAATAGAACCCACAAACTTCAGGACAATTCAGATCTCATTGTGAAGCTTTTCCCACAGACCATATAGATCTTAGCTGTATCAACTGGATTTCATTTCCAAGATCTCTAGTTGTGTTTTCTTCTAGGTTATTTTTTAAAATTTATTTATTTATTTTTTAACCACAATGATGAACAGCAATGAACATCTGAATTGAAAATGAAAATAAATTGCAGTCATACTGTAAAATTACAGGTCATTATTAGAAAAAATGGGGCTGAAATGGGCACATAAGTCATAGGATCATAGAATCATAGAATGGTTTGAGTTGCAAGGGACCTTAAATATCACCTAGTTCCAAACCACCTGCCATAGGCAGGGACACCTTCCACTAGACCATGTTGACACTCAAAGCCCCATCCAAGCTAGCCTTGAACATTTCCAGGGATGGGGCATCCACAGCTTCTCTGGGCAACCTGTTCCAGTGTCTCACCACCCTTACTGTAAGGAATTTCTTATATCTAGTCTAAATCTTCCCTCTTTCAGTTTAAAACCATTATCCCTTGTCATATCGCTATGCTCCCTGATGAAGAGTCCCTCTCCATCTCTCCTGTCGGGCCCCTTTAAGTACTGGAAGACTGCTATAAGTCCCCTAAGCCTTCCCTTCTCCAGGCTGAACAATCCAATCTCTTTTAGCCTGTCCTCATAGAAGAGGTTCTCCAGCCCTCTGATCATCTTTGTGGCCCTCCTCTGGACTCTCACCAACAGGTCCATGTCCTTCTTATGCTGGGGGTCCCAGAGCTGAACACAGTACTCCAGGTGGGATCTCACCAGGATAGAGTAGAGGTGCAGAATCACCTTGCTCGACCTGCAGGCCATGCTTCTTTTGAAGCAGCTCAGGATGCAGGTGACTTTCTGGGATGCAAGTGCACATTGTTCATGTTGAGCTTCTCATCCACCAACACACCTCCTAAGTACTTCTCCTCAGGGCTGCTCTCAATCCATTTTCCTCCCAGCCTGTGTTTGTGCCTGGGATTGCCATGTCCCAGGTGCAGGACCCTGCACTTGGCTTGGTTGAACTTTAAGAGGTTAGCATGGGCCCATCTCTCAAGCCTGTCCAGGTCCTTCTGGATGGCATCCCTTCCCTCCATGTGTTGATGACTCCACACAGCTTGGTGGTGTTGGCAAACTTGCTGAGGGTGCACTCAATCCCACTGTCCATGTAGACAAAAAAGGTGTTAAATAACACCAATCTCAATACCAATCCCTGAGGAAAACCGCTTGTCACCCATTGCCACTTGGACATCGAGCCATTGACCTCAACTCTTTGAGTGCAGCCATACAGACAATTCCTTTTCCACTCAGTATTCCATGCGTCATATCCATGACTCTCCAATTTAGAGACAAGGATGTCATACAGGACAGCATCAAATGCTTTTGTACAAGCCCACATAGATGATGTCAGTTTTTCCTCCCTTATCCACCAACACTGTATCCCTGTCGTAGAAGACCACCAAATTTGTCAGGCATGATCTGCCATTAGTGAAGTATTGTTGGTTATCACCAATCACTTTCTCATTTTCCATGTGCCTTAGCAGAGTCTCCAGGAAGATCTGCTTGAACTACCCATGATCTTGCTGGGTGCAGAGGTGAGACTGACTGGTTTCTAGTTCCGTGGGTCTTCCTTTTTTCCTTTTTCAAAAATAGGGGTTATGTTTCCCCTTTTCCAGTCAGTGGGAACTTCACCAAACTACTACAACTTCTCAAATATGATGGATAGTGACTTGGCAACTTCATCTGCCAGTTCCCTCAGGACCCTCAGGTGTATCTCATCAGGTCCCATGGACTTGTGCACCTTCAGGTTCCTTAAGTGGTCTTGAACCTGGCCTTCCCCTACAGTGGGCGGCTCTTCATTCTCCCAGTCCCTGCCATTGCCTTCTGTGCCTTCAGTGGTGCAGCTAGAATCCTTGCTGGCGAAGGTTAAGGCAAAAAAGTCATTGGGTACCTCAGCCTTGTCCACATCCCAGGTGATCAGGTCTTCCCTTTCATTTTGGAGAAGGTGCACATTTTCCCTAGTCTTCCTTTTGTCAACAACATACCTATAGAAGCTTTTCTTGGTTCCCTTGAAATCCCTGCCCAGATTTAATTAAATCTGGGCTTTAGCTTTGCTAACCTGATCACTGGCTGCTCAGACAATTTCATAGTATTCCTGCCAGGCTACCTGTCCTTGCTTCCCCCCTCTGTAGGCTTCCTTTTTTTCTTTTTGAGATTGTCCAGGAGCTCCTTGTTCATCTGTACAGGCCTTCTGACACATTTGCCTGACTTCCTCTTTGTTGGGAGGCATCACTCCTGAGCTTGGAGGAGGTGAATTTTTAGCCATCTTTCCTGGGTCCCTCTCCCTTCCAGGCCTTTATCCCATCACAGTCATTTACTGCATCCCTTTGCCTTCAGACAGAAACAAGTATATCTACATTTCTCCTATCCTAGCCATAATAAGCATAATTGAATTTATCAGTACTAGACAAGGAAAGAAAACAAACAAGATTTCAGGTTAAAAAGTCATCATGTCGTCCTGATTCCTTTTCACTGGCCTGTGCTCAAATTGCATCTACAGAATCCCAAACTGAGTAAAGCTGCTGTTCACGAATGCTTCAGTTGGAAATGTGGAAAAAGTGTAAACTATCTTTTAATTTTCCAAGAGACATAACAGTCCATTATTGGATATTGAGATGAACTTTGGCAAAACAATGCACTCCTCTCTTTCATCACTACTACACTGCCATTTTTGTTGCATTTTGTTAGAAGTAAATATACCATGTCAGATCCAACAGCAAGAGAGGGGAGGCTGCTGCAGCTCCATACCCCCAGGGCCAACCAATGGTGAGACTGGTTACATACTTCCAGCAACAACCACACACAGAACACCCATTTGTGCTCCCCCACCTGCAATTGTCTCTCTGTGTTACTTTGTGGGTATGCAGCTGAACTTATATCACATAACAGATCTGTTTTATCCCTGAATTATTTAGGGAAGTTAAAACCTGGATTCATCTAATGCAAGGCAATTGGCATGTGACCTGGATGCTAAGTTATATTGAATGTAACATATTTTGTGGAATTCTAGGTGATTCAGCGACTTAATTCAAAGTTCAATGAAATGTGTAAGAAAGTCTTCATTATTTTCTCATCCCCATTTGCACGTACAGGATGCAGAAGTGTATCCTTCAATGTGTGAATCTGATCCATGAAGCAAAAGGGTGCAGTGCTTTATCAATAGCTTGCTTGATTTTCACAAACACTTGCGGAAAAATGGTGTTTCCCTTTCTTATTTATTCCAATACAGAATTATCATGTATTGTGGGTAATCAATTTAACCACTGTATATTTAAACACATGTATAAATATGAAAGAAGAAAAGTTCTTGGACATCAGATCTGTACTTAAACAGCTGGTATCTTCAAAATAAACCTCTTAGAGCAAGAGTTCTTGACATTTTGCCTGTCATTTATAACAAAAGTGCTTGGTAATTAACTTAGAGGAAGACAATTTCATGTGCTGATTCAGGTAAAAGAACTGGTAAATGCCAAATCCACCCTTTTTGATAATGGAAAGCCAACATTTGATTAGGGTTAGCTGGCTACTATTCTGCAGTTTCAGCTCACATTGCAATTATTGTTGTTTCATTCTGTTTCAAGTGAAAGAACATGGTGTCTAGTTGTATTTTAAAATGAATCCTTTCTGTCAATTTTGCTTGTCTTGCTTCATAGCTTCCTAATGATGGGTTGTACTGAAGTGTAGAGAAAGGTATATACTGTGTTTAGGAAGCAATGCTTTTTCATACAGTAAGATTCAATATGAGGTGTATGTAACGATCCAAGCTCTACAAAGTTGGTGTAACTACAATTGCTTCATGCAACAAAAAGAGACCCAAACCATCATTTCAAGGAAGTGTCCATTGATGGCTCCATTTTACCCTCATTAAAATGAAACATAAAGCCCATAGAATATGTGTCTAAGCTTGGGACATACAGAAAAGTGATCTCTTCCTCATAGATTACTTAGCACAGTCAGGTCACCTTTATCCAACATCTGAGTTGGGGGAACATCATATTTTCCTTTTTTGAAAAGCTCCTAAATGTGCAGAAAAATAAATGTTTAGGGGCTGCAAAGAGACTGAGCATTTGCCAATTAATAGAATGTGCCTCAAGCGAGAAGTACATCACTGTACATATCAATGGCTCTCTAAGCTGGCCTCTTTGTTTTGCATATAGTTCTGTCCATGCAGCACCGTTTTTCTTTTTCTTATTTTTTTTTTTTCCCTTCTCATACATGAGCCAGATCTGTGTCCCCAGCCCTCATCCAGTTTTGTGGCAGCACTTTGTGGAGAAGCCATGTCACTAACTGGCTGCAAATCTGATTAAGTGCAGACAGATCCTTAGGCTAGGAAGAACGAAGTGTATTTTATGACTATCAGATTACACTTTATTTGGTTCTGCTGTTTTTTATATATTACATGCCCTATTGACCAGCAGTTCTTTAGCTACCTACATCAGGTTGACTCAGCTTTTTTTTTTTTTTTAAATGCATGCACCAATATAACCCTTTTTATAGGGGTTTTTTTTGGATGATGACTGAATTTTCTATCTATATTTACAAAATGATGGGTCTTATTCTTTTAACATGGTTTTGATACTTCAGAGTAGGATGTTACTTCTCATCTCTTACCCCTTTATTTCACTGCTGGTAACATAACAAAATCAAACTTTAATTGTAAGTACTTATCTTGCACAAAACAGATCAATCTGCTACACTAAATGTGTCACAGGAGAAAAGCGGTGAAGTCTAATTGATTTCAAAGTTATGTGGCACAACTACCATTATAGCATTTTCCTTAAGATGGGTTCAGTCAATATGTTTACTATTTTTTTAAAAAAGTATTCACTGGGCTGATTACATTATTTTTTTCACCAACTGACTCATGCGTATTAGAAATAACCTGGAAAGAGGTAGTTTGGATCCCTTAAAAAGTGTAAAAATCTAAGTGCATATTCTTCCTAGATTTAAGACTTCTGCTTATGCCTTGAATCTTCCTAGCCTGTGCTCACACTCAGCTCATTAGTCTTACTCCCAGCCCTAACATTTCCTGAAGTGTGATGCAGACTTGCATGAGCAGGTGATTATATAAAAGTTAAAATTAGATGGGCTTAGAAGGATTAAGTGATTCCGTATGTTATCTCAAAGACCTGTAGTTCAAGACAGAACGGTTCAAATAATTCGTTGCTTTTTTCTTTGATAAAAATGTAGGGTTTAACCTTTTGGGAAGTCTTTTTCTACAGTGTCAGCAGCAACTCCAACCTGTCAGTTCAGCAGTACTTTACAACTACTGCAGTTCACTTTGCGTGTGATAGGGAAGAGAGCAGCAAGAATCATACCCAGGCTCTTCCAGGGCTGTGAAAAATGTGAGATATGAGTGACCAGTTATAAGGATAGTTTCAAAATACAGTTGAACGAGAACAGCTTCAAGGCAGAGTACATAATAAATAGAAAAATGATTACAAAATGAAAAAGTTCCCCTGTAATGTGAGAACTGGTTCAGGGGACATGGGCTTAATGACTTCCTCTGTCATAGACTGCCTCAGAGACTTTAGGAAAATCACTTAATCTCTTCTGAGCCATGATATAGAGATAGTAAATTCCTTTTCTTTTGATTTTTTTTGTCCTCTGTTTTCAATTTAGATTTGAAAAGAAGGTTGGTTTTTTTTCTAAAGATACACCTGCATAAGTCTTTTGACATTGTCTCCCATAACTTCCTTATTGACAAAATGAAGTACAGACTAGATAAATGGACAGCAGGGTGGACTAGCTGAATGCCAGGCTCAAAAACTTGAGATCAGTGTCACAAAGTCCAACTGATGGCCAGTCACCACTAGTGTCCTCAGTTGGAGGAGAGGCAATATTGGGGGCAGGAGTGTATAACATCTTCATTAATGACTTGGGTGATAGGACAGGGCACACCCTCAGCAAGTTTGGAGATGATACAAAACTGGGAGGAACAGTGGCTGATGATGTTAAGTGTCAGTTGCAAGGGTTTGGTAGTGGGAGGTCTACAGAAGTGTTCTCTATGACAATAGGCTAGGGGCTGCCCTGTGCTGGACACAGACAGTTCCAGTCATTTTCAGCCAGCTCCACAGCTCCACCACTGGACACAGCTCAGCCCATCAGCAAGCTTGTGGTGCTTTTGTGGAAACATGAAGAGAGAGAAAGAGATAGAGGAGGGAATCAGAAGCAAACAACAGAGGAACACCAAGGACAGAGAAGCAGGAGGTGTTTCATGGCAGAGCAGGTACACCCCAGCAGAGACTGCAGCTTGCAGAGGACTCATGCAGAAGGAAAGTTTCCCTAAAGGGAAAATGGCACATGGATGATCCCATGCCAGAGCAGTTGTTATACCCTCAAAGGCACTGCACCCTGTAAAGGATGCATTATCAGAGCACAGGAAAAGAGTGAGAGGGAAGGAGGAGCAGAGAGAAACCACTACCACCCCTTATAATGCCAGCTGTCTCACTGAAGGGACTAAATATTCACTGCAACAATAACAAGATGGGAGGAGAAGAGTCTGGAGTAAAGTTGAGCCTGGGAAAGGTGGAAGGTATGTTTTTTCACGAAGTGTGCACCTATTTCTTTTTTTCATTTTTTTTCCCCAATAACTTAATCAGCACTCAAATATCTATATTAAATGGAAATAAACTAAATTCCCAAAAGTCAAGTATCTATGTCCAACATTAGTAATGAGCAAGTGATCTCCCTGTCCCATGAGCTTTCACGTTCTCATTCTACCTGTTTGCCTATCAGTGTTCAAGGAGTGTCTGGACCATTCTCTCAGTCTTATGGTTTAGTTTTAGGGAGTCCTGTGAGAAGCAGGGAGTTGGACTCAATGACCCTTATAGGTCTTTTCCAACCCAAGATAATACATGTTTCTATTTTCTCCCCCATCAGTCTGGCAGGTAAAGAGGGGGCAGTGAGGGAGTGGCTGTGTAAGTGCTTGGATGGGAGCCGAGCCAGTTCACCATGTTGATGCACCAGGCAGTTATGCTTAATCCAGAGGGACCTTGACAGGCCAAAAAGTGGGCAGAGAAGAACCTCTTGGAGTAAAACAACAGGAAACACTAAGTCCTGCACTTGGCAACAACTAAACACACGCACCAGCCCAGGCTGGGGGCTGACTGGCTAGAAAGCAGCTTTGCAGAAAAGGCCCCAGGTGTCTTGGTGGACAGCAAGTTGAACATTTCCTATTATCTGTTATTTCTTTATCATCAAAAAGAATTACAAACTTTTATCCATCAAACCAAAGGCATTCCAATAAGCACATGAGTCAAAAACATGGAATATACTTTGGCTAAAAGGAATATTTGTTCCCCTACTGAAGACAAAGGTACAAACCTTGCTTGTGCAGTTACTTCTTTTAGGTGTGGGGATGTCAAAATTAAGGTATACTGGCCAGATATCTCCTAGAATATTCATCATACAGACAAGGTAAAAGTTAGGCTTCCAAAGGATGAAATACTATATTCCACTGTCTTATTTTATTCACTTGTTGAATACCATCACAGACACTTTCTATAGCCATTCTTCTCAATGGATCAAACCATCCCCTTAGACCTAATTCATTTTTCTCTATCCTCTGTATGTTTGGTGTAAAAATAGAAGTATGGTCCGATTAATGCTGTAGACTCTGCTCAAATGTTAGAACTCAGACCATTTAGGTATACTGGCATACTGCAAGGATTTATAACAAAAGCAATGTCATTTGGAACCTTTATTTATCCACAGCCTCTTGTATTCTTAGCAAAGACCTAAAATTTAGCTTCCTTGTCAGTTATCGAAACTCAGTAATCTTGTCTCTATTGAAGTAGAAGATGATGCATTTCTCTAGATTAAATAATGCTGAAAAAACCTATCATAAACATGAAAAACATTAGAATTAAATATACTGTTAGCTTACAGTAATAAAGAATCTATGTTGCTTTTTTTTCCCATAAAGCTTAAAAAATTATATATAATTCTCCTCTCTTTTTTGTCTCCCTTAACTAGAAGTAATCAAACAAAAACACTAGCTATTCCTCTTGCTATTTATATCTTAATAAATCCAAATTAATTGCCTACAGTTTTGAATAGGAATAACTTGCAAAACATTGGCAAAAGTGACAACAGAATTTATCCAGTTGTACTTTACAGGAGAACCGTTATGGCTGGGATGGAGTTAACTTTTTTCGTAGTAGCCCACATGGTGCTGTATTTTGGATACATGACTAAAATAGAGATGACAATGCATCAGTGTTTTGGCTATTGTGGAACAGTGCGTGATCAAGGCTTCCTCTGTTTGTCATGCTGCCCACCCAGCAAGTAGGTTGGGAGCGGGCAAGAGGTTGGGAGGAGACACAGCAGCACAGCTGACCCAAACTGACCAAAAATGACCATATCTTATGACACCATGCTCAGCAACAAAAGCTAAAAGACAGGAGGAGGAAGGGAGGGATGTTTGGAATTATGGCATTTGTCTTTCAAGTTGCTGTTATGTATGTTGTGGCCCTGCTTTGCAGGAAGTGCCAAAATATCCGCCTCCTGATCGAAAGCACTGAATTAATTCCTTATTTTGCTTTCCTTGTACAAACAGTTTTGCTTCACTTATTAAACTTTCTTTGTCTCAGCTCGTGAGTTTTCAGCCTTTGTTCTTCTGATTCTCTCCCCCATCTCGCTGTAGTGTGGAGGGAATGAGTGACTGGGTGGGTGCTTAGATGCTGGCCAGGGTCAACCCACCACAAGAACCCACATCCTCAGAGACACTGTTCTTTGGGAGAAAGAAAATGCATATTCCCTAGAATGGTCCGGTGGAAAGAAGAGCTTTTCCAATACATCATCCTAAAGTTGATGTCAAGATGTCACGTTACCCCCACAAACAGATGTCAGGTATTCAGTGACAGTTAAGAATATAAGAGTTTTTTTCTCAGAGGAAAGAACTAAATGAGAGAGATTCTAGGGGCAAGTTTCACTGAAAATACCTTACTAGAAACTGGATTGCTGTTGGACAGACTACAGGCTGAAATACAACAAAAATTCAGAATTAGTACAGCATATGCATCAGTAAAGCAACCCCTTCCAGCTGTCCCCAGGCTGGCAAGGAGTGGCTGATAAACTTTGGATGTACTCTCATGGCGAAAAATTCTTCATATGGTTCTTGATCTACCTGCTACTCATGGCTCTAATATGGATAATTTCATACTAGAAACTCAAGTGAGAAAAAATGCATTTCATACAAAGTATCATGTTTTTTGCTACAATTTAGTCTTCCATTATCTACTTCCAATCCCATAGCTAATTTCCTTTTTATAGTTCTCACACTTCCTAGCTCTATCAGAAATACCAGGAGAGGAGGGGAAAAAAAAAAGAGAAAATAAAAAGACCCTTCCTTGGTGCATTGTTACCACTTCCAATCCTAATCAAAAACTTACAAAGCATCCTTCTCCTGAAAACATAAAAAATACAACCTACTCTCAAATGTACGGCATAAATTGGGCTGAAGATTTTATTTGGTTTCTATTTTGTCCTATTTTGATCACATCATTGCTGCACGTTTCTAATAAGAATGAAATGTGCGGCCTCTATATTTTCCCTCTTCATTAATTACTTTTTAATTTCTTGACTGCTCTGTATCTTTTCATCCTCTTACTCCTTCTTCTGTCTCAGCAGCAGCTTTTATTTCACCCTCTCTATTCCAGTTTCATCTCAGTATATCTTCTCCATCCCATTTGCTCCTCTGTATTTTTAAGAACTCGCTGATATATGTCTGTATATTTATTTCTCTTTCTCTCCTTCTCATTTCAGTATTTTCCATCAGTCAGTCATCCTTCAAAGTATTCCTGTGTATGCTTAAACTCAAGGGCCAATAGTATTCCAGTAAATATAAGACTCTGCCTGCCTTTTTCAGTTACAAAGCTGCATTTGACTTTTGTAACTGCTTTATGTTTTGCATTTAGTTGAGATTTAAGATCCGTGAATATTTCAAAATATTTAAGGTCATTTTGAATTTAGGAAAGAGTAAATATAAAACATGGATTCTGGATCTGGATTCTGGGCTATGCAGAGAAAGTTTAAGAAACATAGTCTCTGGAGTCTTATATTTCCAGAGAACTAAGTGTGATTTTAGGTAGGCAGCTCCCACTTCCTACTACGTTCTGTGGCAAAATGCCTGTGTTGTGAAGTACATCTCCCATTAAAACAAATGAAAAAAATAGCAGGGCATTTTAAATGCGATGGCTATGTCACCTTGAGGACATTGTGTTTGCCAGCTGGTGACTAACCAACTGGATTTAGCTGTTTATCCAAGACCAGATCCTCAACGGTTATGAATCACTAGGGCTCAGCTGAAGACAAAAGAGCTATCATAATCTATGCCAGTTGAGTAGCTTGTCTCCAGACAGTTTTCTTTCTCCACAGGTAACCAATATATTCTAACAGCTACTCCAGGTGGGCCAAAACCTGCCCTTCTGTGTCCAGTCTAAATAAGAACTGGTTTAACTCTTACCTAGGTGTATATATATATATGTACAGTACATTTATATATAAAAACCATTATACAATATATGAAGAAGACACTTTGAAATTTTTGTATTTTTATAACAGATCACAGTATTCATAATTTTTATTCAAGATGTGGATTTCAGCCATATATTGGAGTTAACTTTGTTTGGCACCTTTTCCTCTTGTATCCATGACTTCAGAATTTGGAGACACACAAATAAGAATAAGATAATGTATTTCTTAAAGGCTTAAATCGGGAGCTGTGATAATCATACTCAGGTTTTTCATTGTGATGCTATTTGTTCAAATATAATAACTGGTATTTTAGGTACAAAACCCAAAATATTCAGTCCTACTTGCATACCTATATTTTTCTTACTGTCTTCACTGCTTATTCCACTGACCTTAGACATTAAGGTTGAGAGTGGACTTCACATTGTATGCACCCTGGACAGCATTCAACTACTGATGGCTGACATCTAAATATGGGTTTTTAAGTGTGAGCTACAGAGTCCAGGTACCCATTAGAAAATGGACATTTAGTCTACAGAGGTGAGTACTGCAGAAAGTTCTGACCAAACATGGGTGGGCATTGTCAGGAAAGTTTAACTGTTTGGTAAATTCCAGCAAGCGTATTGAGTAAAGACAAGTTTCAAGAAGTGAGTTAGAGCATTCATATCAGGTGGAATTTGGGGCAAGATGGTGGATAGAGATGTCCATTAGGCTTGTGTTGGAGGAATAATATCTTTGACATGAGAGACTGTGGAGACTTAGGTAAAATTTATACATTTTTATTAAAGAGTCATTGGCTAAAAACTAAATGCAGCACTGGGATGGAATGTGAACCTCTGCAGGGACATGAAGCAAGTTAAAATACATTATTTATGTGTATTGGCATTGTCTGCATTCAGTGAGTATTGATAGAAAAAAAGGAGAAAGGAGGAAGACAAGAAGAGCATGCAGAGTTTGTGGCATGAACTACTGAAGCAAAAGCAATTGCAGCTTTCAAAACCTAAGCTTCATTCTCTGCAGCCTCCACCTGTTTTTTCCCACAAGCCCACTTTTTCTCCATCAGTTGTCAACAGGCGCGACTTTCACTGCGTGCTGCATGTCCTTCCATGCAGGTGATGCTTTTTTTGTTCATTCTTTTTGCACCACTGAAAGCTCACAAATCTAATGGGAAAGCTAAAGCTAAAGTAACATTTAATTATATCTGATACTCAGTCTTTTTAAAACACCACATATTTATACAAAATGACTTAAAAGTAACCCTCAACAGTAAAAGAAATAAAACCAAAGAAGAAAGCAAGAAAACTATTTGTTGAGGAAGTGCAAATTATTAAAATCCAGTATTCTTCAGTTTGAACAGTAGGGCAAATGGACAAATTCAGTTTGTCTTTGAGTAGAGATAAGCTTAGTTTAACTAATCTACTTTCAATTACTTTGGGTCCAAATCTCACCTCATACACAGAGTTCTGTAGGAATTTGAGTGTCTCACCCAGGCTCCAATGGCTCCTCTAAAAGGACATAGGTCTGAGACAGCTCCAGTCCCCTAAGGTCCACGTTGGCTTCTGTGTAGGCAACGGAATCAATCCCTCTTGCTTGGGTTTTGTTCCTTTCTTCTCCATTTTCTTCCTGAAAATAGCCAGGTAAAGATTTGTTTTAAAAGTTCTATGCACAGCACGTGGCAAACCATTTGATCATATCAATTCTGTGTAAAGCAGAAATTTAAGCCCTCCATAGGGAGTGAAAACATTTATTTGAATGCCGATAGATACATTGTATTCTTGAGGCAGGGGTTAAAAACATTAGGGTTTTCTGTTTTGCTTTGTTTTGTTTCTTTCCCCAAATCTATTCTTAAACAAATCAGGCAAACAACTCACCTTACCAAGCACCATGGGGAAATGAATATAGGGATTCATAAGTACTCTCCTAGTTTGTATGCATGAGTCACCGTCTGGTGGCAAAAATCAATTTGCCTCTTTAAAAAGGGCCCCTTGGGGATAGAAGAATGCAGAGCTGTAATGGTTTACTGTCTTGAGTGTCTTTGTCTGATGACAAACAGAACTGGAATTGACAACAGGGAGTTATACTCATGAGCTGAAATGATTCATGTGTTGTGACTTTTTCCCTCACCTGGCTTTGCAAAACTGCACCTGCAAAACAGTGCATCTATCTCATTCATGTAGTCACCTCAATTGCACGCTTCCCTGCTATTTACAGGCACTGACAGTGCCTTGTGTATCGCCTGCTATTTATGCGCTCTGATATCCCATTGCAAATCAAGCGCTCTGCTGTCTGTACCAATGTACAGCCGCTCCTAAATATTAGACCATGCACAACTGCAAACCCCACTGAGAATGTTTCAGCCTTCATGTCACACGGTGAAGTATTTGAAAGGAAAGATGGGAGTGCAAGTCTACGCACATTTCATTATCTACAGGCAGCATCAGAGCGTGGAGACAGCATTAGGCAGGAACTCAGGAAATACAGGTTTTATTCACAGTTCAGGCCTTAATATTCTGGGTGACTTTACACACGTACTTTCACCTGTCTGTGATGCCTCCCTTTCTACTTGGTCTTGCTTTCTTTAATTAAGAGGTAAAAACTCACAGTGCCGCCCATTTGTACTATAGCTAGTGCAGACAGGCTCTGTCTCTTACAGTCACCAGCTATTGTTGATTTTTGTATTACAATTAAGAACATCCAGTAATACTTTCCCCTGTTTAGTCTGTATCTTGCAGATGTCAATAGAGCATTTCTATCTGATATCACATGAAAGTCTGACCTAGTACATTTGGATTTTTTAAAGCACCTAGCTTATATACAAATAACATAAACTGCTTGTTAAAAACTTCACTGAAATTAGCTAAGGCTTTGATATAATAAACAGGACATAGGAGATCATGGTCTCTGGCAGAAAAATGCTGGACTAGTAAGGAAACCTTTTGAATTCATATTTATTCTGATTGTAAATAAAAAAGAAAAATAAAAATAAATATTTTGGAAAAGGAAGAAAGAGGAATGATTAAGAAACCCTTCTTTTCCTCCTGATTGTGAATTTGGTTTTGCAGTCAAACCAGAAGCATATCAATTTAATAAAAATGGAAACTGATTTTTTAATCATTTCAGTTGAAAAACAGAGAAAGATGGTTAAAAACAAGTGAGAAGGCATCTGTCCTCTGTGAAGATATTCAAGGAGACAAATATATGTCCCAAGTTCACATTAGAGGCAGTGACAGGCTGCCAGCGTGCAGATGATAAGTTCTGCTGGCATTGGATACAGAAAAATAATTCAATCCAGAGCAAGTTAGTATTACGCATAAGGATATTCTGGATTGATTGTGCAAGCAGATGTTATGTGAATTCAATCAAGAAATATTTTTTGTCACCTCTGTTCAAACAGACAAGCCAGCTTCATTCCCAGCTGAGATGAGAACAGGAATCCATTGCTTACTCTATTAACAATAGACAATTTTTCTAATAACGAATAGATTTTTCCAGTCCTCTGATGAGATTGTTGAGTGCCAGATGTATCGGTGAGAATTTTGTTGTGTTTTTTTTTTTTCTCTAGAGAGGGAGAAACAGTTTAATTTTAGTCTGAAGAGCTTATTTTAAATGCATCTGAAACAGAAGTAAATTGCTAAGTAGCATCTGCCAGTAAGTAATGCTATGTCCCCCTCTAACAGCGCAATACATATATCATGGATATAGGCTAGGAAAGGAGATGGGTGATAAGAGAAAAAAAATCAATGTCATACAAGCACAAACTTATTCAGTGAAGTGGGTCCAGGTCAGCTAGAAGATATCATTGGCGAGGTACAGTGATAGCAAAATGTTTGTATAGTCACATGTGTTTTCTCTGTGTGTATATGAAAAAATGTGCACTGAAAAAAATTTTTTAAAAAAGTAATGTTAGGTTTATAGACCCAGACATACTTTTCCTAAATTGTATAATATTATTTTCTCAAAACTTAAGCTTATATTTATGACCTCAGAGCGTTCTCTTTTCTAAAGAAGAAACCACTTTCTCTCTCTTTCTTTCTTTTTAAACAATGTGAGTAAATCAGAAGCATTTTACCATTACATACAACCAGAAACAAAAGAGATGGTGTCAGGTTTTCCAAGCTCCCTGCTCTTAAACCTGTAGTTTTGCCTTTGCATAGAACTGCAATGAACCTGCGTTGCATTATTTACATGCATTTGCTTCAAAGAGATTTCCACGTAGGTTAAAGTAGCAAGGTCAGTCAAAAGACTTCTTAGGACAGTTGGAGAACTGAGGTTTTGTTGCACAACCCACCACCACCTCCAAAAACAGTTATGCTTTTTTTTAAAAAAAAAAAAAAACACAAAACAAAACAAACCTTTCTGAGCATAACCTATTAGCGTCTTGCTTAACAGGTGCATCCCGTGGCCTGCTGGGCCAGCATAACTTAGTAGGAAAGGGAGCTGCTGCTGGGAAAATGTGCACAGGAGAGATGAGTTGCAAAAGTGTAATTGGCAGACACACACAGCAAAATATCCCAGAAAACTCAGAAGACTTCTTAGTCTTGAAAGCATTTACAACCAAGCACAGTGATTTATACCCCAATTCCAGTGGAATTACTCATGAGAGCAAGTAATATGCTCAGTAGTAATTAACAAGCCCAAATTTTCTCTGTTATTTTCACTGACTCTCACGCCTCTTCACACTGTCAAAGAGGTGTGAAAGAAGAAGGCCTGAGAACAGGGTCTTATTTCCCTTTTTTTCCTCAAAGACATTTTTGTGCTATCAATCCAGCTTTGGAGAACGAATGTCGCCAACTGAGTAGAATCAACAAATGTGTAAACCCACGTGTCCCCATCTCATTCATCTCATCATGTGTGCTCTGACAGTTCCCCCAAACAGCATTCATCTAAATAAGTTGTGGACTTCAAAGTCCTATCAGGAAAATTAACATGCTAAAGTGGGCAATTTATTTGTCTATTTAGTCCTTTCGGTTTTCTTTTGCTTTGTATTTTTCCTCCAAAACACATGTTCACAAACTGACAAACATGAGGCTGTCCACAGTTTGCTGCATGAACTGAGGTATCCAAACGTGGATATTTTTATCGATATTTTTAACTGTTAAACA
This sequence comes from Tringa tobata, assembly GCA_033628505.1. Taxonomy (NCBI): domain Eukaryota; kingdom Metazoa; phylum Chordata; class Aves; order Charadriiformes; family Scolopacidae; genus Tringa; species Tringa tobata. Next base: position 34,130,701 of record JAHREE010000279.1, read on the forward strand.
CAGGCTCTAGAAAATGATAGATATCCCACCTCTTCTAGGTTTTAAACCAATAATTTAAGGTTCCTTATTCAACGTAGCACTGAAATTCTTGTTGAGCTTTCAAGCTTTTGCTGAAGTTTCAGTAAAGTCAATGGGACAAATGTGCGCTTAAGCAATGTCTTATTTGATTTCTTAAAACCAAGCTCTGTTTTAGCTACTTAAATGTGAATTTAGGCCTAAAGCTGCCACATAAAATGAAATATGATAAAATTACTTTTCACCCTGTAATACAAAGGGAGTGAACACAGCAGAACACATTTAATATTGCACTGTGCTTCGATTACTAGGTAAAATTCAGACAATATTTTATGTGCATTTGTAACTCTAGTTGTCAGGAAAGTTTTCTCCTCTGTAGATCTTTGAGTTTGAACAATATCACTTAAAAAAAATTCTTTGTCTACATACTTAGTCCCTTTTTAAAAATTTTATTTTATTCCAAGTCTTTTCTCAGAACTTTAACCCACCTTTAAAGAATCTTTTTTGAGTTTTTTTTTTTTTTTTGTTAAATTTATTTTGGTTTGAGTTATAAAGCTTTTTACCTTGATCACATACACTGTTGTGTATGACAGATGGCCATGATTAATGCTCAGGTGTACAGTATCTATTCCAAGAGGAATCTATGCGGTATTATTTTTGTCTTCAAGATACTTTGGAATTTACAAGATATTAATAAGGCTCAAGTAACCCTCTGTTCTTCCTAAGCTAAGTTAGTAATAGATTTCTCTTGTATTTTCACAGATTTTAAATTCTGATAAACATCTTTCCTTCAACATTTTCACCACTTAATTTTCTCCAGTAGAAAGAGTTTCATTAAATCTTCAATTTCATACATTTCAATATTCAAAATCAGTACTGGAGGTGGAGCAAAATTAATGAAACCTAAGTGTTTTTCAGTAACCAGGAGTAAAATATTGATTATCATTCAGGTCCATGGCACGACAACCTCTGATTTCACTGCAGCCAGGATCCAAACCCATTTGTGGTATTTATAATATTCCAGCCAAGATCTCATGACATCCTTTAATAAATAATGAATCTTGGATATTTTCCTGAGAAGAAACCTGACACGGCAGGTTAGTTGGTTTTGGCTGATACCTTCTTTCTCCTCACAATAGATGACCCTGAAGAGACTGGCTGAACCAGAGGTCTCATTAGACCACCTGGACATATCAGGACAGTTCTGAGAAAGAAGAAAATTCACGATATTAGCTTCCAATAATTTCTGAAGTTATAATTTTCCTCTTGTTCCTCCTACTGCTCCCCTCAATATTGCTTCCCAGCCACACCTGGCCTCCCAGACCCGTCACAGCACTATTGCAACTCAAAGGCAGAAGGGGATATGCTGGAGCACGCAGACAGAGGTGCAAGGAGGCAATGGGGCAAGGTAGAGCCTTGTGCAAGGCTGCTGAGGGGAATCCCTGGCCCTCAGCTCCTGCTGTCATCTCCCCTCTTCAGCTGCTGCTGTGAAGCCTTTGCCTGAGGAGAGACACCCTCATATGGGGACCATTGATCCAGAGAGTCAAATGAGAAATTTTCAGGTAGGACCTTTCATATCAAATACACTTAGGGTGTATCAGGACAAGATTTCCAGCTGTGCTGTTAGACTGTGTTTGTTCAGTTTCACAAAGGCACATATCCTGACAGAGTTTAGAAAGTGCCATTTAGGACAAACTGCATCAGGTTACCAAACAGATCCTGGTGCAGATAATACTTGAGGGAGAAAGCCTGCAGGAAACATGATTTGATGTTGTTTTCATTCTGGATGAAAGCTCCTCCAGAAAGGACTCCTAGATAACACATCATCTTTATTCCACACAAGGTTAGAAAGACTTTTCATTACTGTTGTAACTCATTTCTGAACTTATACACATTGCTTTTCCCTTCTTGACTTATAAGGAAGTTTTGCTGCAGGGCCATGGAACAACTTCTCCTGAATTCTGCCCTTATAAGCTGTGTAGGTGCTTCTAAGGGTAGAGTATGCTGAAAGTGTTTCAATTTTCCCTTTTCAATGACCTAATATTATTTCACTTGAAATAATCTGAGTATACTTGGTAGCACTAGATTTTGATAAAAAATGCTGTTTGAAAAAAATATATTTTATGCCTAAGTCACACTGTCACTTTATATTAACTTTCTTATCCATTTCACCTTTATAGTGTCCTCTGTATTCATTCATTTTTAACTAAGTTATCTTTTTTCAGTCCTGAAATAGATTTTAAAAAGACAGGAGTGCCCATCTCAGTCTGAAAGAAAGCTATTGCTCTGACAATTAAAAGTAGCTTGAACCATTAGTAAGCAGAGGAAAAAATTTTTAGAACCACATTCATACTTTAAAACTAATGAAGATAATTTATAACTCTTTCACATAGCTTTCCATCCCTAAATGTTTGAATGCTTTACAAAAAAAGTAAGTCACTTCAGTACTCCAATGTAACTTTGTTCAGTGATTAGGCACCCTGAGCAGTTTTCTAGTAACAATCATTCCCTAGAACAAAATGCTCCTTTATATCAAAATGTACATGATCAACCAAAGATAGTTTACATATCACATTTTGTAAGCTAAATTTTGCAAGCTAAATTTTGCAAGTTTCTTCCACTTTGTTTTGATTCACAAGCACTAAATGTGACTTTTCTGTAAAAAGACAAACAGCTTCTGCTCCACATTTCCACAAACACGGTCATACTCTTAGGTAAAAAGACTTCCAACCTAAGATCAGTAATGACCATACTTGACATCTCTAAATGCCTGTTGTGGATTTTTTGTTTTTGTTTTGTTTTGTTTTAAATAGTTCAAATTTGATCTGATGTCATATTATAGAGACAGATCAGTTAGGTGTGGAGTTATATTATGCCATTTCTTTGGCTGTAACAAGTAGGTAGGCATTTAACTAATGTCCTTTGTATCCTCAGAATCAGTAGACCTCAGACCCTGCTGCTCTGTTTATGTGGATATATAATTACAGTACACTTCATGAAGGTTTCTAACTGTACTTCAGAACACAGAGAGTGTCCTTACAAGAGACATTCTCCATCTCAAGAATCACAGTATATAGTAACAGAGTTACAGCACAAACACCTTTTGAAAATGATACTAATGATTCTGAAGCAGCATTTAAATATCTGGTATCTCAACAGCTCAGGTTGCCATGAACCGTTGTTCATGGTATGTCAATAACTCATGAGAAATCACAGAAATCTTTCAGTTAAGGTAGAGGTCACTACAAAGTTAGTTGTAATACTCTTCCATGTTCCTTGTTTTCAGGAGTGCCTATGGTACAAAATTGGTAAATCAAATGCAGATAGGCAAAAAGTCTCTTCTGGCAACTTCTGCACTGGTTTCAGCCCAGGTTAGGGAGTTCCTTTGTATTCTTGCAGAAGCTCTATTTCCTAAGCCACCATATAAAACATTTAACAGGCCCCTGCTCACCCTCCCAAAATTTTCTACTGTGGAATTTTAAACAACAACATAATAACCCTACCTGCAAGGATATTACATCCACTTTCATTAGCTTGGCTTTCAGTAAGAAATTTAACTCTACAGAATGCATCAAAATCCCTGCTGTGAAACATGCCATCTTCTAAGCACAGTCAAAAAAGCTCTATAATTTCTTATTCTTTTTAAAATCAAAATTATTCGAGGCTCTGATTTTTGCTTCATTTTCTAGCTGTAGTCTTGGTGATTTTATAAATCCTGAATAAAAATAACACATCATGCTTTGGACAGATGAACACAAATTTTTTTCATTATTCACAGTCCTTTTCACTCTTTAGTCTTTAGTGACTCAGACAGACTGAGTCACCAGCTTGCTAAGTAAACAGAACATATAGGTTAGACATATGTTTTTCATCTGACTTATTTCACGATGCAGAAAGTACTTAAGTTCTTCTTCAGCCCTTTCCTGTGTGAAAATAGAATGCTCCGATTAATAATGGCAAATTACAGCCAGAAACTTGTGCCTGAATGAGCTTGTCAGAGTAGTGAGACTTTTCTGCTTATTATTTTGAGAAAATTCAAGTGAAAGGGAGAAGCTGTGAAATTCTCAGTCCTTTAGCAGGGCTACATATATATATATTTATATGTGTAAAATGGCTTGCTGGATTAAGGCTTTGAAATAATAAAAAAAAACATCAAATTTTATGGATGAAGCATTAAGAAAAATGTCACTTTTGGAGTACTTGGAAATGACAGCAGCAGTTATTTAGCAATGCATTAAAAAGGCTGAAATTCATCTTGGTACAAACCACTCCGCTTCCCTATTCTACTATTAATAGCAGTATTATGAAGACATGCTAACTCTAAAAGAGGGCTAGAAGATCTGTGTTTTGATAGTAGGGCTCACCAAGAGAAAGAATCAGGCGAGGCTTTACCCACATTTCCAGAATGCAGAGCTGCTCTAGACCTTGCCTGGACATGACAGACATGAAAGGATACACTGCTGCAGATACAGCTGCTTATTTATCCCCAAACTCTCATACAAAATATACTGACTTAGGTGTTTTTAAGGACTTAGGGGATTTCTATCTCAGAAAATGCATCAAGTATTATTGTGTTGCTGCTGAGCATTACAGCACCTACACAATAGACAATGCACACACTAAGAGATGAGAAAAAATAAGTGCAATAATAAAAGAGAGCAAGAACAATAAGAAGAAAGCATCTTTCCCATTGTGCTATAAACATTCTTCCCTCAAAAAATTTTCTAATAATGCCACCCAAAGTCAAACAACTTGTGGGTAGCTTGTTTGGCAGCTGGCTGAACTGGTAACAGAAACGTCACGTGCAAAAGATGCCTGTTAGATGAGGCCACAAACCTCCCACTGTACATAACTTAATACAGGTATTACAATTTCATTAGTTATCTTGTTCACAGCTATTTCCTAATTGTAAGATAGAATCATTTACAGAGGAAAGACAGTGAAAAAGTTACAGAGCAGCCAATTCCAGTGTAAACAATTTCCGTCGACACATGGGGGGGGGGGGGGGGGGAGGGAAGAAAAGAATGGAAAATCCTGTTAGAAACACTGTGTGATCAAATCTGAACAAAATTTGATCAGAAGATGAAATCTCCTTTTTTTATTCAAGTAAGTGATGGTGGTTGAAAGAATATTTTGGCTTTATTTATTTTCCTGTGCCATTCATTGTGGAGCAGGTTGGCACCTGCCCATCTCCCCTAAGGAAGGGCTAAATACAATTGTGCTGCTCTCAGGAACCCCAGCAGGGAAGTAACCTGTGCCAGCCCATTTTTTGTTGTAACTTATTTTCTCTCACTGGTCAGCAATTTGGAGGCCACTTGCATGGAAAAAGGACAGAGCAGCTTATTGGCAGCCGTTCTGCTGCCATGGTGATTCCTACAGTACAGGTGAATAGTGCATGGAGGATCATAGGGGGATGCTAAAAGGTAGGAGTCATCTCTTCTTATACAGAACAAGAAATAACAGAGGAAGAAAAGGAACGTAGGTCCATAACAGCAAAAAGAAACAACATTTGATATGTCAAAAAAAGAGAAGGCAGCAGAAGGGATCCAGAGAGCGGAAGGACAGGGATGACTGGCAAATTTCATTAAATTGGCTTTGTATCATTGTAAGAAGCTGTTGAGGGACTGGGGACGTTTTTGTTTGCTTGTTTTTCTCATAAACTCATAGACAGAAAAATGCTGGCCAGCTCTAAAACAGGGGCATCAGTCATGCAGGCATTTAGCCAGCATCACCATTGGGCCCTATGAATGTCAGGTGCTGTTCAAAAAAACTAATTAGTGTGTTTTCCTTCAACACTTTGTTGAAAGAATGTTTCATTACCATGCAAATGGCATTAACTCACAACACAAGCTAATTGAATTCTTACAAAACATCCCATGCAGACCCTTATCATAACCTGCCGAACAATAAATGCTAAAGTCACTTTAGAAGATAGAATTTGTATTAAGTAGCAGGACACTGACTGTCAGACTGTTTACGGCTTTTATTATTTCAGATACTTTTGAGTCCAAAAGTAATTTATCTTGTTACCTCTGTTAACAATGGATTGGCACTTGCCAGTGTAACCAGCTGGACTGATAGCTGAAAAGTAAACTACTCTACTGCCTTCAGTGAAAACAGCAGGGCTAATACACTTCCCGCCATGAGTGTTTTAAGTTGTCTGTTTCTGCTGCTGCAGCTCCCCTCTCCTTCCTGCCAGCAGCAATTACAATAGGGCCTCAGAGTGGTGAATGGCTTCAGAAGAGCAGCAGCCACGCGCTCGCTCCTCTGTCATCTTTGCCAGTGCAATTACAGGTGAATTCAGTCTCTGTACCGGACTTTCCCACTGAACGGCTTTCTCCAAACACGTATTAACAGTAGTCAGTTTTCACCGCTGGGTGCTTTCATTCTTCTACTCTTGCATTCACTTTGGCTGGATCAAGAGTCAAAGTCAGTCTGGATCAGCCCCTGCCTACTCATTAATCACCCATTAAGCCCACCTTGCTCCTGGCCTTTCATTTGGCAAGTTTACTGATTCAAGCCATAGTGAAGCAGAGGTCCCAGCTGGGAGACGAGAGCTACCACAAATGCTGTCCCCTGAGTTTGCCATTGGCATGAGGTGTTGGTATCAGATGAACAGCGGGTTATGGCACTGCTGATCTGCCGAGCCTCTACTCTACTCCTGCAAATACAAGGTAAAACATCGTGGCTTAGTCTGAGTTGGACAACACGTCGTTACTATCTTCCAGGTGAGAGACAAATGCCCAACTGCAGATGCAAAAAGAAGCAGGTGAGAGGCTTGGCCAGGCAAAAAGCACGCTTTTAATACAACACAACAGAACATGTAAACATAAAACCTGATTGCTCTGCTGTTCAGACCTGGAGGGCTGACATTCAGTACCACTCTACCTCAGTGCTTATAGCAAACCAAGTTTACACTGATCCCTTACAGGTACCAAAAATCAAGCTCTGGAAAACAACTGTTGCTGAATATAAGAAAGTGCCAGTGACAAATTGGACAGAACAAAGGGTAGGAATTTTTTTCACAGCGTCACTCATGTTACTCATTCAGAAGTCTCAATGATTAAACCAGTAGTTCTCAGAGGTCCTGGAACAGCAATGAGAGCAATATTAATGTCATCATTTTCTCCGCGTGAAAGTATTTCTCCCAGCTTCACAGTAAGATCCAACTTCAACTTTTATTCAATGCAAGGATTCAACCATTTTGCAGGCACAAAGAAAATAATACAGAGATTACCCAAATACAGTATTTTTTAAGCAGTGATTTATTCTCAATAAAAATGTGCAGATAACCTCATGTGCTTTGAAATGGAAAGAGTTTATAGTCCTTTAAAACAGTAATATCCACTGCAAAGTTTCTTGTTTCATCCTTCTCTCAAATAATCTCAACAATAGGTTAATAGACTTAACCTTGCTACTGGAAGGCATGCTCGTATACATGTAAAATAAAAGCTTTTAGAGGACTAATAGCAGAACTGAGATGAAAATAGTCATTCCTGTCCACAGAGATTTTTTAAGACACGGAGAGAATTTTTAATCGATGCTATGATGAAAGAGTCATCATTCAGAAACTGCTGTAAAAATAGAAGTTTGCAGAAGAACATTGGTTTGGGTAAATTGAAACATTTGATTTTTTAATCATTTCTAAAAGTTCCATTGCTATTTAAGTAATTTTCTCTTAATCTGTTTTTTTGAAAGAAAGAAAGATATTTTCATTTCTGGTTCAAAAAACTTAAATGCAGTATTTAATACACTGGATTTTTTGCAATGTTTAAGCTTTTCACTAAAATTGAAGGCTGGTTGAACTGATCACTGATTTATTAGTCCTGTAATCTAATATGTCTTTGGTTTTGCCTCTAATGAGCGACCCCTTTAAGAAAGGAAAATCACTCCCACTAATCTATTAGGTCTGAAGCTTGCCTTCAGATCCTGCTTAGAGTATTCCGTAGCTCTCTTGCAGCTGATAAGATTGGGTTTTCTATCCCTAATAACCAAGATTAGAAAGGTATTGGTGTACATCCCAGTCTGCTCTGATACAGAATGAAAACTTGGGAATTAGAACAACTGCTCCCAGGAGCACATTGACTTCACATCTTCATGAAGAAACAATTTGTCATGAAGTTCTGTTAAGAACATTTTATTTGGATCCTCTGACAGACATTTATGAAAACAACAAAAAGTGACCACAGATCTCAAGGTTTTCTTTACAAAAAGTCCTGACTGTTGCAGAAAAACACCTCAAGGTCAAAAGGAAAGGAAAATGAGACTGTGAAGGCGGATATTGTGCAAATGTGAAGAGCAGTAGAAAAACTCTGCAGGATGTGAGAAATGAGAGATCTGGGATGGCTATTGCCAGACAAAGCAGCTCTAAACACACCTTCACTGATAAGTGTTTACACTGTCTTGGAGAGAAGTAAAAAAGGGTCTGTGCACCCTTCTGGACAGAAGAATAAACAGAGAAAAGGGCTTCATTTAGCTTAAGATCAATAGAAATATTCATTCTGTTCTCCACATACCATATTTTGAATTTCTAAAATCAGAGAAACAAAAAACCTCACTAGCTCATAAAAATTAAATTCACCTCACAACTAGGAAGAGTATTTGCTTTGAAATGTAATTGAAATAAGGACAAAGTAAAATTACAGAACAGCAAGGCAAGCACCCACTACATTTTCTCTACGTGAAACTGTTCCAAAAACTCAGTGGTGCAAGATGCACATACTGTGTAAAATGTTAAATTATTCATTCTATTTGTATTTAATGGTTCCAAAAAAACCAAGCTGGTAAAACACACACACCACTTAATGCACCTCTATTTTATTTTATTTTTTTACCTTAGCAGGCACTTGTTCCAACACCTTCTACGTATACACTAAATTATTTGCCTCCAGTTTTGTCTCCTTCCAAGATTAGTGGAAAGGTGTATAGTCCTCCATTCCCATGAGACACACAGACTTTCACAGCCCCCCAAGCACATTGCCTTCAATTGCTTGTTAAACAGAGCCAATGAAACCGAGAATTCTTAAACAAAACACACATTAGCATGCCTCTTGTTTTCTTAGATTTTCATGGCTCCATTTACTATTTAGAACTTCATCCCACTCCTATTGAAGTGAATAATGAAACTCCCATTGATTTCAATTTGAACACCTCCCTGCAGCATTAATTAACATCTAACTGTTGAAGAAGAAAACTCAGAGTTTCGTAGTATTATCAGCTGAAGTTTTGCTCCTGGATCTGTCCTATACTTTTTCTAGATTTTAAAAGTTGCTGCTTAGTGAAAGATATCTCCTACTGGTGGTCGTGTTGGTATCTCTTGCACAGTGCTTAAAATTTTATCTCAGTGAAAGGTAGGGATAAAAGGAAATTTAGGACATGTATCCCACCTTTAAAATCTTGCATGGCTGGTAGTAGTTATTAATTATCATTTAAATATTTAAAGCAGAGGGAGAAGAAGGGATGCTAGTCAAGCCCATCTTGTGTTTGATAAGAAGTCTCACAGAATACGGAAGATCAAACACCGACTAGTTCAGCAATACAGACATCAAGCAACAGGGCTGCTCTGTGCATATTTCTGAAGTGACTGATAGGCTAGGAATGCTAATACCACTTCCTCAGCTTCCATCAGCTGCACAAGTAACTGCCCTTCTCCCATTCCTAAACACCTCTGTGGCTCTGGGACTGTCAGCAGAGCACATGCCACTATCCATTGCTTCTCTTCTCATCGTTTTCAGAATCCTCTTACCATTTGTTTAATAACCTGCTCCACTAACCTTCACCATCTCCCTGCTTTTACATCCTTCACCCTTGGATGATTTTATGGGTTCCAATTCATCTGAAGAAGATGATGATGCCAGTGAAAATGTAACCATTCAGAAAGAGGCAGCCTGAACAGTCACACTAAAAATTTTGATCAGGCATTCAATCTCATAGATAAACTGGCTTAGATCTTTCAGAATAGTGAATGGTTCCATAAAGCTGGCCTCCAAAACCCAGTCCTGCTTCTCCATCTTTCCCATTTTATGTACTATCCCACATGTTTAAACTTGTGTATATTTCCGAAATCCCAGCATATATCCATCCCTATAATAATTCCTGGGGGAAAAAAAAATGCTTTGAAAGGAACAAATCTTTGACAGATCATAGAGTATGGCTTGTGTATGTTAATAGACATTTGTTTATAAGCATAACTAGAGCTGCTTGCATTATGTATTTTATTTTATTTGTTTAAAATGATTGCATCTAAAATTCATTTCTGCTGCTACTTTTTGAGAAAAATGCATTTTGAAGCTCAACAACTTTCATGTCCTCCCTCTTCTTCAAAATGTATTTAAGTAAATTTCATCAGCTTTGTTCTGAAGAAAAATATTTCATTGAGACTAACAGCATATTTTAAAATTATGCATTGCTTATGCATAGTTTAAGTTGCTGTGATTTTCCTATTGCCTGAGCCCAGCCCATCTGGTCTTGCTGGCATGGCTCTGTTAGAGCCAACAGAACTGTACTGATTTACAAACAACTGGAGAGCTGGAGCATTACATCAGGCCACTTTGAATGAAAAAAAAAAAAAAAGGAAATATTAGCTGTTTCTTGCTCAAATTTAAAAAAAAAAATAATCTAAATAGTGAGTTTGGGCAAGGATTTAATTTTTTCATTGTAGGACACATCCACCAACATTTTTCAGTGTAAAGCAAGTATGCTTTTATTTTTATTTTAATTTTTCTTCCAGAGCTCATCATCACCATAGATGATAGCGTTTTCTGAATTTTGAATATAGAAAATCCTTGGTCCCTAGTTTCTTGTGGTGATATATTCACTGCAGGCCAGATTCTTCTTCCTTTTGCTGGTATTTTCAAGAATTACTTGCAGAGATACTTACCGCTCACCTTCACAGATGATGGCAAAAACTACCCAAAGGGAACAATCAGTAAGAAGTTATTCAACTTTTCTAACACTATAAATCAGATAGTTTTGAAATATAGATATCATACACTTCTCAATTTTTTTTTGTTCTTTCCCTTTAATACTTTTTTTTGTTTGTTTCAGCACTAGCACATTACTGGTTTTGGAGCCAAGAGGAGCTAGAAAGAAATATCTCTTCACCTGCTTAGCCCTTCACTTAATGTAGCTCTTTTCAGTGTATTTTTCAGAAGAACAAACACTTTCAAATATTTCCTTTTATCCCAAGAGATCTTATGTAATATTTAATAGGATTTCAAAGGCAAAGTTTTCTCTCCTCCTTTCCAACTCAGAACATCAGTTTGGATCACCTCTGACTGAATTTTAGCAGGAGAGAAACTCCAGTGACTGCCAATACTGCCTGCAAGTCACAGACGTACCGTGACATAAGCAGCTACATTGAATACTGCACATTCATGTAACTTGTTCCTTCTAGTCATTGTCCAAGAGTTCTTTGGACAGGATATATATAACTGATTCTCACCAATAGAACCATACATTTTTCCAAAGGAAGCAGGCTTTTCTTCTCATGATCACTATGTCTCTGTTCTACATCTCTAATTCCTGTTTCCCATTGCAACCAAATCCTATCCAGAAAAATATATAAGGAAATTCCAAGTAGCAGGGATGAAAAAAATTTCTTTCCAATGACACATTTTTCATTGAGCTACTGTGAGCAAACAGATAGATTTTTTCCCACTCTAAATTAGAAAATTTCCTCTTTAAACATCTGATCCTGGATACCATTTTCCAGTTTGGGATTGCACATAATGAATTTATTTCATTTTATAGACTTGGGTAAAATAAACATAAGAGGAAGGAGGACGAAAGAATCAAAACTTTACTTCCTGTAAGAACTAACACAAATGTATAAGCCAACAAACAATTCCTGACTATTTCTATATTGCATACAGACTGAGAAACTCATGCATTCAAAAATCCTGTGAGGGGAGGACTACCCACAGATATCTCAGCTGTACTCATTATGCAAATATATGTTGACATAAAGTTGCCCAAATAACTGAGAACTGCATTTTCCTAGTGATTTCCACAGCGTTGCCGTACATCCTACCCTTCCATACTAACATCAGTGTGATTCCACTGCACAAAGTTTTGCAAGATACTGAATCAGAAGAGCAGAATTTGCCCCTTAAAGTAATAGATAGATTGACATATGTTTTCTCCATCCATTTGGCTAGCCTACAATAAAATGCCTAGTGCTCCATCAGAGTTTGTAATTGATTGGCCAGTAAACAGCTTGTTGATAATAACATATTCTAGCCATCTGATGTTTTGAACAATCCAGTAGCAATCTGCAGCAACGCTATTTACACTATGTTCCCTGCACTGGGCATGTGTCCAGCTTTTACCACCACCAAGAAGAACAAAGAAGCAGGAGGTCTGTCATAACCTTCAGAAGGTTTTGTGAGTAATTTTAAGGTTTTCAGAGGCAGTTTGACTGCTAGCAGAGGACTCAAACATGGAAATCTCTCTCACATTCTTTGTTTTATGCATTGTATAATCTTATAAGTGGGGAAAATGTGTATAAAAAGTTTATATAAAAACTTTTCATAAAATATAATTATTTAAAGGCTATCAGGGTTGACTGCCTGCAAAGACAGACAGGCTAGATCGTTCCAGGAATACTGGGGACATCCTGTTAGTCATATTCAGTGACCTTGGGCTGATATTCTGGGCCATGTAATGCAGAGCCTCTCAAACCAGCTCCCCTGCCTGTTCAGATTATCTGTATTACTCCCCCTTGGGTCCCTTCTAAGGAATTCAGATCGTAGGGAGTTTGGTCTACATGTGTGTTTGTTTATGTGTATACATACAACTAGAATACGGGCAGGGCAAAGAGGCCTAAGTGTTTTATAGTACCCTCAGATCAAGGAATATAAATGTAAGTATTAATAGCAAAGACCAGATTGCAAAGGAAACAAATACCACTGGTCTGAGCACCAGAGTACCCCAAATCCTAAGGCTCATTCTGCAATACCTAGAATCGAGAGAGGTAAATAAGACTAGACTGCTCAAAATCCAGGGGGCCAAGACTAGGAAAAAGTTCCTACACATATCCAGAAAATGTTTTGGTTTAGGTTTTTACCAGACCTGAGCTTGGAAGCTAATTATCTTCATACATGAGATGAGTGGCCCATTTTGTTTTATGCTCTCTCTAGTTCAAAAATATTTAAATAGTATCTGCAAACAGGGACATGCAAGTACTACCATTGACAGATGTCTTAGTGGAATCCAGGTCTCTTCCAGAGTCAGAAATATTCCTGAGGTCTCTATGATCACTTAGTAGATTGGAGTCCAGAAGGCAACTCCTCTGCAGGAAAGCTGAGGGTACAAGTGCCAACGGGCTGAATGATGAGATGAACGAAAATACCAAAATGGAGGTACGTCCAGAACTGAACGTAAAGCTTCTGGACAACAGTCAACTGCTTTAAAAGCATTGTCTAAATTTAGTCAGTTCTATTATTATACAACAGCAGGCCAGGGATTGAGATGATCTACATTTTGCACTTCCAATGTCCATTTCAAATCCTCGTTTCCATTTTAACAGTGAACATATATTTTCTGTAATAGAATTTTATATTCTGCATTTAGTCATAAGGCCTAATAATGATCTGAGTTGTGTTGTTATCATTCAAATCCCCGATTTTAATAGATTTACCTGGCCATTTTATAACACTGAAAATGAGACTTTTACCCACCCAGTGGTGATGATAATACTTTGCTAGAGTACATATAGGATAAAAACCAAAAAGACATAGCACCTATGCAACACCTCCATTGTTAATATTCATATGGAATATTTTAAAAAATCTACAGATAATTCTACTTCTTGAATTTCCTTTTTAATTCTTACAAGCAAACACAAGAACTTAGTGTCACTCGTTATTAGGTTTAAGTTCTTAACTGTTAAGATAATCAGGCCCTCTTGGCTAGAAGGAAATTTAAAGTCTTCCATAAATTTTAAAAACAATTTAATGTCATATCCTTGTAGAAAACCAACATCACGCTGTTTTTCAATGTGTTAACAAAAGTTTTCCTTGTCCACATCTTTTCCTAATTAAATAATTGCAAGAAAATAATGGGGAAATAGTCCAAGCATCCAGGGATCAGGATAGGAAACCTACAGCCCAGATAGAGTTAAATCTGGCCAGAGATGTCAAGGGCAAGAAGAAAACCTTCTATAGGCATGTCAGTGATAAAAGGAAGACTAGGGAAAATGGGGCCCTCTCCGGAAAGAAAAGGGAGACGTTGTTACTCAGGATATGGAAAAGCCTGAGGTTCTCATTTTTGCGTCAGTCTTCACCCATAAGAGATTTAGCCATACCTCCCGAGTCACAGAAGGCAAAGGCGGGGGATGGAAGAATGAAGAACCGCTCACAGTAGGAGAAGCTTTGATTTGAGACCATTTGAGGAACCTGAAGGTGCACAAGTCCATGAGTTCTGATGAGATACATCTGCGGGTCCTGAGGGAACTGGCAGATGAAATTGCCAAGTCACTATCCATCATATTTGAGAAGTTGTGGCAGTTTGGTGAAATTCCCACTAACTGGAAAAGGGGAAACATAACCCCCATTTTTGAAAAAAGAAACAAGGAAGTCCCAGGGAGCTACAGGACAGTCAGTCTCACCTCTGTGTGGTGTTCCTCAGGGTCCAATGGTGCTGTTTAACATCTTTGTCAGAGACATAGACCGTGGGATCAAGTGCACCCTCAGCAAGTTTGCTGATGATACCAAGATGTGTGGAGTGGTTGACATGCTGGAGGGAAGGGATGCTATCCAGAGGGACCTGGACATGCTTGAGAGGTGGGACTGTGCAAACCTCATGAAGTCCAACCAAGCCAAGTACAAGGTCCGACACCTGGGTCACAGCAATCTCAGGCACAAATACAGGTCGGGCAGAGAATGGATTGACAGCAGCCCTGAAATGAAGGACTTGGAGGTGTTGGTTGATAAGAAGCTCAACATAAGCTGGCAAGTACACTTGCAGCCCCAGAAGGCCAACCGCATCCTGGGCTGCATCAAAAGAATTGTGGCCAGTAGGTTGAGGGAGGCGATTCTGCCCCTCTACTCTGCTCTCATGAGACACCACCTGGAGTACTGCATCCAGCTCTGTCACTCCCAACATAAGAAAGACATGAATCTGTTAGACTGAGTCCAGAGGAGGGCCAGGAAAATGATCAGAGGGCTGGAGAACCTCTCCTATGAAGATAGGCTGAGAGAGTTGGGGTTGTTCAGCCTGGAGAAAAGAAGGCTCCAAGGAGACATTATAGCGGCCTTCCAGTACTTAAAGGGGGCCTATAGGGAAGATGGGGAGGGACTCTTCATCAGGGAGTGTAGTGATAGGACTATGGGTAACAGTTTTTAAATGGGTAGATCTAGATTAGATATTAGGAAGAAATTCTTTAGTATGTGGGTGGCAAGACACTGGAATGGGTTGTTGCCCAGGGAAGTTGTGGATGCCCCATCCCTGGAAGTGTTCAAGGCCAGCTTGCATGGGGCTTTGAGCAAGCTGCTTAGTGGGAGGTGTCCCTGCCCATGGCAGGGGGGTTGGAACTAGATGATCTTTAAGGTCCTTCCAACTCAAACCATTCTATGATTCTGTGATTCTATGAAAATAAAAAGCTTTAGAAGTCAAATAAGCTGTTCTTTGAAGAGATCACTTTACCTGTTAAGATTTTGTCATATACACAACCTAAAAGTTAACTCTTTTCTTTCATAGTTTTTGTTTCATAAATACTTGTCTGAAATTGATCTTGCCATTTAATCTCCAATGGAACTTTTAATTTTTTTGCAGCACATTGGCTATATACCAGTTCCTTTTTTATTTTTTTAATCCTTTTTGCAGATTCTTCAGCTCAGCTGTTCCATATAGTCTGCCAGCATTTTTAGATGATTGCTTTCATTATTATTTAATATGTGTTGGTTTCAGCAAATATTGTAACTACAACTGTTGCTTATTATGGGTCTCTTTTTTCCCCCTATAGTCAGTCAACTGGCAATATTCCAACCTCTTTCTAATTTCGTATGACTAGAAAACTATGCATGCAAGGTCTGCTCACTCTTTCAGATGTTTGACATCATTACTATTTAATATGCTCCTTCAAGAAATGTTGTTGCCACAGCATTTCCTGACAGCTTTACAGTTCTGCTACTTCATTAAATACAACTGTAATTATGTTTAAAAAAATAAATACTTTGTAGAGAGACCTTAAGAACCTTCTGAATTTCATTTTCTACACATCTACTTCCCACTCAGTCCAACTATATTATAAGAGACTGGGTTGCTACAAATTAGTTATCTTCTTGAATTTCCTGAAAACAACTGCCTCCAAAACCTAATACAGTTCTCAGGATTTTCTAGAAGAAAACAATAGTACCTACATGCCTAGGCAAGAGATATGGATAATGAAGTGTAAACTGAACAGAGTATAGAAGAAATTTCTTCAGCACCTCTGGTTCATGTTTGCTTCTTAAGTTTCAAAAATGTAGGGATGAACAGGTTTTGAAAGTCACTGAAATCCTGCCTCAGTCATTTAAGCAATCCAAATTTGTCTAATGACTACAATTCTATCTAGAATACTTAGATCTGCAAAGCCATGGTAGAATTTTCACATGGCTTGTGAACTTTCAGGATTTGTGTTTTTTTCCTACTCATGCTCACATACACAATAAAAAGACATCCTTTTAAATAATGAAAAAAGGAAATGCAAGTCTTTATATTTCCTAAACTCTTCTGTTGGATATCTAGTCCTCTATTTACCCCACTAGTCAATTCTGCTCTGTTCCTTGAAACAACCCCACAGACAACTTAAAAAAATTCCACTAGGGCTTTCCGTTCTGAAAAATTCACCTGTTTTCTACCCCTTCTCAGCTTCCTCTTTCTCTCCTCTGCCTCACCCTCCTCATTCAGGACCAAAAATAAGATATTTCAGAAACAATGAACTTCATTTTTCTTGCTGTGCTTCTGTATATTAGGAAGAAGCCAAAATTATCTCTTAGTCTGATACATTAAAGAAAAAAAAGTCATCAAGAGGGTAGAGATGGTGTTTGAAAGGTATGTCAATAGAAAAGTGTGTCTTGCAGACTGATGAAACTGTGGAAGGTCCAGCATTAGGTGCTAGAGATGCAGGTGTCCCTGCCCATGGCAGAAGTGTTTGGAACTCGATGATCTTTAAGGTCCCTTCCAACGCAAACCGTTCTACGACTCTATGATTCTAAGATGGAGGCATTTCTTTTTATGCATTTGTCATCCATAAACAACCTCGAATGTTCTTATCCAAGATGTTCTAATGTTGTCCTAATGCTGTTCTAATGTTCCTGTGTAGCTGAAAGACTGTGGTCCAGTTCTAAACCTTAACTATGGAAAAATTTTCACCATAAGGTAAAGATTTACCACATGGGAGAAAGATCCTTCTGAGGGAAGGGTGGCAATCTGAGACTGACTGAAGATCGACAGGAATTGGGGTCTTCTTAAACCCAGTAAAATATTATTTCAAATGCAGGATCTTGACTTTTTTTATCATAAATATCAGGAATGCATGTAAGGTAAAACAGCGTATCTTACCAAATGCATTTTTATCCTGCCTGTTCAGTTCCTCCTCCCGGGGAGACAATCTGTGAGACAGAAAGAAAACAAACCATGTGTAACAGATATTGCCAGTGTTGTTCTATGCACTCCAAGAAGTTATTGAAACACTGTTGTTTTGATGGCAATGCATGATCTTATTCAGAAACAGAAAGTAGCTCTTGGTAAACTTCTGTAGCACAGACCTTCGTGGTACTTGCATACCAGGCCGTTGCATTTATTACAATGAAAAATGAGTATTAATTGGCTACTACATTTCAAGATAGTTTCTTTTCATTTTTATAATTGCACAGTATTTATAGATTTGAATTCCATTAGCTGCAGCCTGCAAGCTGAAGTAAGAGATGGGTCATTTTGCATCAGGTAGCATCAGAGTCCAAGTCATCACCTGTAACCTGCTGTGACAGTTATGCCGTTATGCATATTAACACAACATTCCATGAATTTAAAATAAAAACAGCCTCATATCGGGGAAAAGTACTCAATCTGCATTTCCGTCAGATATTTATCAGACTAGCTATCTACTGGAAGCAATTATTTGAATTATGCATGACTATTTCAATTATTTAGTACCTACATATCTCTAATAAAACAATTAAGTTCTACCTGTCTAAAAGAAACCTTTTCAAACTTAACATCGAGATACAGAATAAGTAGATATTCACACATTAAGAACATGCCATTGTTTATTTGTATTTTCCACTTTTGGTTCACTGAACACCATCCTGTTTGTACTGAAAACAGAATTTCATACAAACATTCCTTTCAGCTATACTGTTTAGTTTTCAAAATTTGTTTTCATCTACAAAATTACCATCAAATTTGTTTACATCAAAACAGGAATCATATAAATTAAATTCCTAATGAGATCTACCTTAAAAGAATATTAAGGTTGAAAAGTCAAGTGCTCAAATGAAGAACTACCAAAATTAAGGCTGCCTATGTAATTCACATGCACATACATCTTCCTTCCCGTGTGAATCTGTGCTGTTTCTAAATACAAGCTCCTCTAAAAACACCTTCTCAAATCCATACCCCCTTCAATGGTCAGGAATAGCGATTTTCATGATGAAGTAGTTATAGTTACGTACATGTACTGCAGTTTTAATTCCATATTAAAAATGCAATGCTTCTGTGTTCATCATTCAGTGCTCTATTTGCCTGATAGTACTCTTCTTGCAGCTAATTTAATAAAAATTTTTAAAAGTCAAATAAATTATAAGATTTAATATGGGAATTTGTTTTATCTGTGAGAAGGAGTTAAAGAGATGATGGGCAACACATATGGACCAGCTGGCCAGAGAACTAGCTTCAGTGCTAAATCAGATAATAAGGTTCCATCTCCTTTTGTTCCATGGTAAAAGTTAAGTCGATGCATAAGAGTTTGGCTGGACTGAGAAGCAGATCTGATTTTTTATAAACGAGAGTTACATTATAAACAAGAGTGAATGTTTCCTTCTGCGAAAATTAATATTGGAAATTCAAGTGATCCACTCCAAATACCCCACCTATAGCTTCTGGTGGATCAAGAATTAGGAGGATGAAAAATATCTCTTGTATTTTCCTTCAGATTCTTAATGATTCATTTTACTGCTGCATTTTCTCTTGTGTTTATCTTCTCACTGTTTTCATTTTCATTCAGATTTACACCAAATATGTAAATGCAGTCCCAACACATTAAAAAGCACATATATTTAGAATGTTAAACATTCACTGTACATCAAAAAATGCTCTAGAGTTGCTCCCAACAGAGTTTTCCTATCTAAAGTTAATGAGTTTTAATGTACGGTTTCCTTGTACCTTGCCTTTCTCTACACATCAATCTGTTCCTGGCATCTGTCAAGCATGAAGTAACAGGGAAATATTCTCTGGGGCTGACAGTGAAATGACACCTTTCTCCTTTACTGGAGTTTGAAAATAATGCCCATATTTCTCTGAAACTCTCCAGGCAAAGTATGTCTTTCTTATAAAACCAACACCATCTGCCCAGGCAGACTATTGTGAGCCAATGACACACAAAAGATTTTATCTGATCTCTGATGTCAAAGATGTTACATTAGGTTATCAAACTTCCACTTAACTAGATGACTTACCTTGCATACTTGGCATTCAAACAAGATGGTTAAATAGAACAGTGATTAAGGTTGGTTCACTTAGTATCTGTATTATCACAATCAATTATTATAATCAAGGACTCTAATTTAGGAAGAACAATGCAATCAAATGTTCAAACAAAGGATGGGATGCTTTGGCGTTGGATCACTGCATGACAGATGACCTTATTGAAACTATATGGATTTTAGCGTTCTTTAGATATTGAGAAACAAACACCACATCTGTAGGCAACATACAGACCTGTATTTACCCTGCAATTAATCACTGCACAAGCAAGTCCCCAGAGGTTTTAATTTCGAAGCTAGGAAATATTTTGTGGCTTCCTAAACCAAAAAAGCTCAGAAAGACTGAAAATTAAGAATGCCACCCACTTCAGAACAAGAGATAAGTGGGTTGGCCTTAGTTCTTCAGTTATGCAACAGTAAAATGGGTGAGGTAAGCTATTTCCCCATCTCCCTTAGTTAATGTAAGGTTGTTTATCCAGATCTATTAGTTCTTCAAGTAAATTGTTCTTGAGGAATTCTTGAAGAATCATTCTTAACTCTAACAAGCTAAATAAAAATTGGGAGTAAAATAAGAACTTCAACTGAACCTACAGACAATGTAGATTCACTTCTGATATTCACATTTCTTCTCCAGGCCAATTATAAAAGTACCAAATGTCAAGACATCACCATTCACAAATGATACCGGAATTTTTATCCAAACAAATCTTCCTGCTTACTACCATTATCACAGCACCTTCAAGTATGATAACTACAAATGATTCCTCTCTAGCTTGGTACTCTCATCTTCTATAATCCCATTTCTTCAATCTGATTCATCATTATCCTTTAAAATTACTGACAAAGCAATAACGTCTATTAAGTGAGAGCTATACTCACATTAAGAGGAAATCTTATTTTTAATTACTATTTTTTCCTGAGGGTATGATAATCTTTGTAATCAAAGAATAAATTAGGATATGACACAGATGTCTAGTAGCAAAGAAGATAACCACGTGTTTAAGCACCATTGTCTCCAATAGGTTTGAAATGTATTGGCTAAGTGCTTTCCTGAATAGCGATGATTCCGTTGGTGCCAGTGTGCCTGATTTTTATTAGTCATAGCAATGCGCACATTGCTATCACTTTTCCTGAATGTGGTATAACCAAATTAAACCAAATTAAAATTCCAAGGCTTCTGATGAGTAAAAACACTGCCTATAAAGAGCTGATTATTTTTCTGTAATATGAATTCTTTCCTAGAAGCAAAATAATTAACCTGAAATTTTCTGAGCATCTCAAATTGAAGTCACTTGGGGATTTGGAATGTTTTCACACTATATGTCTCTTTCAAAATTTTATTTATCACATAAAAGTCTATTTATGTTAGTACAAGCATTTAAGCTCAAAATATATTTTAATGTTATTCAGTACCAAATGAACTAGAAGAGATGGGCTAATTTGATGGAAGTCTAGAGTGACTGTTTTGATCAGTCATTTGTAAAACATTATCAAAATAGCATTTCTGATCTCACTGCCAAACAAGGTTTCAGGTTAGAGAATTCCAGCACTTCCTTCCCCAGAAAATTATGACCAAGGAGGATTATTATTTCTTTTTTTTTTTTTTTTTTTTTTTTTTTAACCAAGTATACAGCAGTCTGGAAATGTAAAGAAATAAAAAAAGTTTAACGTCAATGTCTATGCAATAAAACTTCTGCTATTCCATACAAAAGTAATTTATGTTGTATTTCTGTAGTTCCTTCTAATTTTCCTTTATGCTACTACTTAAAAACAAAGGAAAAAAAATCCACCATTCTTATGCATCACATTAGCCAATATTTTACTGAAGAATATTAAATCTGAATTGCTTTGGCACTCTTAATAGCAGAGAAAGGACAAAATCCTACAGATTTCTTTAGAAAAGTGGTCTTTTACAGCTTACAACTAATCAAAGGAGATCTCAGCCACAATATGGGTTAAACTGCAAAGAAAACTTTTAGATCAGCACTTCACATCATCCCAAATACATTATCCAGATAGTATCACAGTGGCCATACCAATGTCTGTAACACAGAATAGAAAAAAAAAAAAAAAACCTACATGTTTTCATCTCATGCAGTTGCTTTTTTTCTCCTGCTTTTGCAAATAGGTATCCACTTATTGCTGGTTTGACCAAGGAAAACTTTCAGTCCCATGCCAATAGCCTGTAACTGTGAGACATGTGAATTCTTCTGTTAACCCACCTACTAAAACTCCTACAGCTGGGACCTGGATGCTGTCTCCCTGATTCAACACTCAAAAGTAAGCAAGCAAACCACGTCGGCATAAGTCACTTAAAGAACAACATCTGTGCCTGTCTTGCATGTCGTCCTCTCATACTTCAGACCCTCTGAATAATCGAGCTTGCTAGACTTGTACCAAGTTATCTGTCTCTGACGGCTGGTGTGCTGTAAATTCATATAGAAAAATATTATATTCCAGTGAACTGCTGCAGCTCCCTAGATAAAATGGTAAATTTTCCACAGATTTTCCTGTCAGCTTCAACCTGAAGGTAGGATTTAGGAAGGTTACATTTCTCAGCAAACAGGCAGTTAGAAGAAGCTTTTCAGCACCTCTCAGTACTCCCTTCTAGTAAACCAAGTTGGGTTTTTTCAGCCCTGAAAGAAAAATAAAAATTGAACACATTTATTATGGTTACAAGACCTTACTGTAACAGTTCCAGAAATGTTGTCTTGAGGCCTCTGCATTGTCAGAAGACCTGAAGAGTTTCTTCTCTGCATGGAAAATAACAGCAGTTTCAGGTTTCAGCTGCCTTCCAGCATGCAGTAGAAGAATTTGGCAGATACTCCCTTTACAGACTCATTATTTAATGCTTGCTCTTTCACTTTCTCTTGTTTGCTGCTTTGAGCTGAACTCCTTTAAAAAAAAAAAAAAGGATGAAGGAGTATCAGTCTCTAAAATTGATGGCTCTGAAAACAAATACTTTGTCTTTTGTGGGCAAAAAGTTGGACTATATGCCAACCTTTCTCTAAAAGTCTAATGGGTGAATATGTGTATTCTTTTTGGACTCAAATTGTTAAAAAAAAAAAAATTGATTTTTTATTCCTACTTTTATTTTGTACAAATGTGAGAAGCCCAGTAGATGAGAAATGATACATAAGGTCTGAAAGGTCTAAAGCTTGTGCTGAGTAAGCTTCATTCCAGATCTGCTGCTACAGCTAAGTGGCCAGGCACATGTTATTACAAAGTCCCTGATTCATCTCCTTTCATTAGAAAACTTTCAACAGTAGCAACAAAAAAAGACTTCCCCTCCCCCCCTCTCCTTTTTTTTTTCCCTTTCTTTGCTTTCCATACTAACGTCAATTTTGGTGATACCAGAGTAGAGGCTGCTTTTTCTGAGTCTGTTACTGGTTCGCACTGCTCCAAACGTGAAGCCATTGACTGGCGTTTCAGAAAGTGACGTGAATGACTCCCTGCGTATCATTTTTGACAGCGTAAGATAAAGAATTTGCCCCCCTTCTGTTATTGCCTGAAGGTGCACTTGTAGAAAATAAATAAAAATAGCTTCCAGAGCTAAAACTTTGAGGGGTAAAATTACACCATCTGTGTAAAGGGAAAATCTTGGAGCAAAACTGAAGTGAACTCTGTAATATGAGGGCTCAGAACTACCACTTCTTTTTTTTTTTTTTTTTAATTACCTGGCCACCTGTCACAGTTTTATTTGAGATGGCACTGTTAGGGGCCTGTCCTAAAAATGGGATGTGTAGCATTTAAATTATTTGGCCACAGGGGGTCTTCACATCTGAATGTAACATTTTTAGACATCAATACTGTTAAAAAGTCATCAGTTTTCCTTCCTTGACGTCTCATAAAGCAATTTGATAAATATCAAATTTACCTTCCAGTAAAACTATGCATGAATACCTTTGCTATTCAATCAGAAGCATCATTAAGTACTACACCAAGCACTAATAATCTGAATAAAAACCCCAAAATCAGGGTTTACTTTCATACAGCACATTTAATCTGGAAGAAACTCTAATTGCATTACAGAGGTTATTCTTTTGTCTAGCACCTGTCATGGAAATGGATTTCAATACACTTTCTTAGCACGCTATATGGATCATTCAAACAGCATACAATACCCCAGGAACGCCTTCATGCATTACTGAACTGCAGTCGTCTCTTCAGCAGGATACAGTTTTGTTTAACAATACACAGCAACACAATGCAAGCCTTACTGAAATTAGCATGAAAATTTAAATAAGAATAATACTCGAGGAGGAGGATCTTGGTTTCCTGTTTTGTCTTGAACAGCAATCCATTTCGTTTATACAATTTCCCAGTAGTTAGACCATTTACCGAAAAAAGAACCAACCCCAACTGTAGGCCCTTATTAGCCTGAGGGTTTTGAGCTCCCTGCTCTTATCTGCTTGTAGAGGATGCCAAACACCAGGTGAATGTCACTAATTTGACCCACTGTCTCCTAAGACAGCACCCGATTCAGCTCCCGAGTGACTGATGTATACACTAAGGTATCATGCAAAAATGAGCACCACTATCTCCAAATACATTTGTGAATGACAGTGAGCACGGTCAAATGTTTTGGGCATGGATTAACCATATTCTGATGATGATATTCTAAGGAGTCACATGAAGAGAAGCCTAAATCCGAACTTAGGTGGTTGAGGTCTCATCCATCTCAGCAGAAACAACAAAGACAATGGGGACAAGAGAAAAAAAAAAAATCCTGTGTAGGTCCTCTTCATTTGCTCCCATCTTTCAACATGTCTTTCCCACCACTTCTGCTCCACACGCGTTCTGCCAATGGTAGCAGCCTCACCTTTTGTCAATTACTTGGCTCAAATGCACCTTTTCATTTTCATTCACACAACCAGCTGTGGCCTTGCTACTCGGAAAAAACACTTGTCTTTATTTCCTCATCACATCCACACTTCTGCTGTTGCCCTCAGATAGCACTATCTACGGCTAGGTATACGTCACAGTAGAGTTTCCAAGTTCCTGAATCTGGTTATGTACTTCTGCTGCATACCAGTTCAGCCTCAGATACAAACACCTCCCTTGACTCATTCTCCTCCTTTGTACTTGGCCCAGCTAAGTTGTCCAAATAGGAATCTGAATGCACTCCAAAAACATGCTACATTTGGATGTCTGAAGATGGATAACTCTGAGAATTCTCAGCAATCTCTGATATCGATGTTTCCACATCTTTTCCTCCTCATTGTTTGCTTTCAGCTGCGTTGTGAAATGTGTATGATTATGTCATAAAACCTTAGGGGCAAGGGCCACCATCCCTCTTCTTGGATTAATTTCCATACAGAAATATGTATCTACCTGTCCCTGTGTTTTACATATTACCACTGAGTAAGGAAAAAGAACAGACAATAAAATTTTTGAGAAAATTGTTTTCTGTTCTAACACCATACATCAAACAGACTGGGGCAGGGAGGGAGAGGGGGGAAAAGAAATATATCTTCCCAGCATCTTACTATAGCTTCCAAAAATTGTAACTGATACAAAAGTATTTTTAATTCTAACCTATCCCTAGCATTTTGATATACAGAAACTTGAAAGGGAAGAAAAACAGAGGAACGCAAGGGATGCAGCACACTAAGTTACGACACAGATTAGTTATTGTCTCCATTGTTTGTCCTGTTTTTCTTTATTGCTTCTGTTTTATAAGTTGTTTCCACTTTTGGAGTCACTTACAGAGTGTCTTGATGACTTCTAAATTCCATTCATTAGTCAGGGTTTGCTCCCAAACAATTTTCAACATGGCCCAGTGCCAGACAGTGTTGAAAATAATTTCTGTCTGGTAGCAGTTTCAGAATGCAGAACAGATCAATCTTCCTACACCAAATAGGTGAAAGAAGTCGAAAGGTTTTGTTAGAGGTTGTCTGATTAGAAATAGTTCCACAAGTGAATTGTTTCTTCATTGAACACTAAATGAAAACAGATAATGATTTATTTCCTTTGTGGGATATGGTGCCATTGTAAGATAGTTTTTGTTTGTTGGCATATTCCATCAGCTTCTTAGGTTTATGCATTTATGTATATGTAATCTCTTTCCATAGTAGTTTTTTCCCTTCTCTTCTTTTTGTGTGAATTTGTTTTTTTCTGGGTTGTTTTTCCATCAGTGTTGCTTTTACATTGAGACCAAAGGGGCTTTTATTTTTCTTTACTTATATTTTTTATCATGCAAATTTGAAGTTTAACAATAGTGGAGAAAGATAAGAGGCTCTCTCTGGAGCCTCTGCGAATCCTCCATACAATGCTTCGGAATTTACACAAAATTGCTAAGCCCTTCTTCAGATTGCTATCCATTTAGCCAATGAGGATTTGAATTATGATCTTGGTTAAAAAGAGCACCATGGGGCAGCAAGAAAAATTACTTCTAGATTACACTGAAAAGTTAAGAAGTAGAGTTTTAGAGATGTTTTAAACAACTTTCGGGTAGACCACAAAGCTCTTGGTCATCTTGGTGAAGTGCTAACCACTAAAATGGACCCATGGAATTATGTCTGAGCATTTGTATAGGTGTCTTTCAACAAGAGAAACACCTCTAAAATCTAGACCATAAATTACTTTCTGTTTTACATCTAGTGGATGATGCATTTAAGGCACTAAATTTGGTCTTCAGTACAACACTTGAAGAACATCCTATTCTTTAAGTGGATATTCATAGTTTGTGATTTATTTTACTTAACTTAGGACACTTAGAGACACTTAGAAGCCTTGCTGTCTCTTCAGTCAATAGAGTAGAGAGATGAACCTTCAGAGGTGACACTATTTTTGATTTAAACAACAGTTGACAGAAAAGTTACCCTACATGTAGCTGAATTCTTTCAATGAATAATTAACATTTTTTCTAAAAAAGATGTCCCTTATTTCTAGTCTGCATTTGATTAACTCCCTCATCCAACTGGTGGACCTCAATATGTTTTTTACATAGAATGAAGAACAATCTGTCATCAGAAATCTTTTCCCAATATACAAGGTAATAAAACACCCTTTTAAACTGCTCTTTGACAAACTGAATAGCTCTCAGTTTGTAAAGCACCCTTTTTTTCTCCAAGACTTCTCCAAAACCTGTAGTTAATTTATTTTTTTTTTTCAAAATACTTAGATATGGTTATAAGAATTTGATTAATATCTCAGTAATAAAGGTTAAATGCTGTCCACCTAAAGATCTTTGGCAGAGACTATCAATGTCTTGTCAGATTACTCTAAAGATGGTGAATCTTAAACTAACTTAGGGTTACAGGAGTTATTTCTGCTATGGGGATTACAAAAATACAAGGCAGGAATTCAATTTGGCCATATAGTTATGAATGCCACCTGAAAAAAAAAATCCAGAATCACTGACAACATTAAACCCTATAATTTAAAATATTAAAAGAGGTAACTGCAAAACAAAACCTGTTTATTCTAGAAAATATTGTTTTCCACTACCCAAACATAGAAATGGAACTTTGAATCCAACCATAGGATGATCCATGGATGTCATTATTTGATAGTGCTAGGAGAAAATGCAGTGAACAAATGAAAGACAAAATTCTACTAGTATCAAACAAGAGAAATAAAGAACACAGGACTGATTTTCTGTCCTCTCCATGAGGAGAAATTCAACCCAAAAGTATAAAAAGACATATATGTAAATATATAATCATACACACATATATATTAAAATCTAATATATTTAAATGCATGTGCAGAAATCCTTATACAAAAATCATGTACAAAAATCTACAGGACATGATATTACTGAACATAAAAATAATGAGAATCTAATATTTCAATGTGTACATTGTAATAAAACATTTTATTAACATTAAAGTGTTTACGCACATAACTTAATTAAATTTTAATTCATTTGATATCATCCATAAGGAATAAAACATAAAATCCAAACTAATTGTCATGCCAGCAATTCCCTTCCCCATCCTCAGCTTCTTAAAATAAACTACCTTAGAATGCCATGTAGATACAGGGGGACATAATTTACATAATTTTTACCAGTATCATTCCTCAATACTTTAGGAAGTCAGTCCTAGTTGTAAAAGTTTTTTCCAAAAATAGATGCAAAATATTCTGCCTAAATCCTTAGTAAAATAAAGCTCTGGATAAACAGATGGGCCTTCTACCCTGTGTAGGATGTTTACCTGTAGCAGATTAAAAAACATTACTTTTGCCCCCAAATATCACACTCTATAAGTATCAAAGTTGATGCAATCCTGCTTTAGGTAGTCTTAGTTGCTGGGAAGATAAACAGTGGTAAAGGAAAGGAAGCCTGGACTCATTCTATTCAGGGCTTTATAAAGGAACAATTAAATTTGAATTAGAAAGCCAGTGCAGAGACCATGACATTTCTGTTAGAAACCTGTAGAGGTGCTAATTCTAAGCAATTCTATTTTATCTACCGTTTCTGAATGCAATTGCATGGCAAGGAGAAAATATGACATTCGCTAGTTAATTATATATGAGAGGAAAATAACCATACAAGTTTTCAGCTGTTACAATTTGAAAATAAAGACATACGGGTGATTCCAGGAGAAGCAGCACAGGGGAAGAGCAGGATCTGCACAAAGGAGAGGCTGAAAAAAGAAGAGAGGAAGACACCAAATTAAATGTCATAAGTTTATGACATTTTGAGAGTGAGCAAACATTCCTGAGGTGCACGAGAGCAGCAAGAAGTTGCAGGGGTTACCTAATTCAGAAACAGAGGAGAGTAACCGGCAGGTGAGAAAAGTTTGGGAAGGAACAAGAGCAGATCAAGACAAATAAGTATCACCAACAGCAGGAAAAGCAGAGGAAGGTTTCTGTGCATCAGAAAAGCAAGCAGGGGAGAGAAATGAAAGAGGAGTTAGTAGCAGCAGTAAAAGAGAGGAAAGGTAAAAGGATGAGAGAGATGGAAGGAAATGAAAGAAGTAATAGAAGGATGTGATTAAGAGAAAAAGTAACATGATGAGTTAGAAGAAAAGTATACTTAAGATCCAATTTGGCATTGGGGAAAGGCTTGTAGAAGCACAGAGAGATGCGAATAATCAGGGGAGATAAAAAGAACAGACCAAAAAGGCAACAGCAAATGATCGAATGAGTTGCATTAATTCAAGAGGCAGAAGCAGTTAGATTGCAAGCAGAAATCACTTTGGAACCATTCTTCAAAGGATGAATTGCATTAAAGTAGACCCAGCAACCGTATTTTCATAGGTATAGACTGGCCTTTAAACAGCACCTGCCAAAGCACTCTTCTCTCTGCCAATGCGTTCAAATAACCCATGGATTATCTAGCTGCGCAGGTCCTGGATATGAAAACAGCACTAAGGGCAGCAACCAGACTGTTTTGACAGCAGAGTCCCTCCCTCCCTGCTCTTCACCATCCTCCCAGCCCTGCTGTGTGCCATTCCCTACATCGCGCAATTGATGGACATGAGACTCTAAATACAAGCCTCCTTGTTCCTCGTCGCTCTACCAGGATGCGCCAGCAATCCTCTCCACAGAGTAAGGCCCTCTCCCTTCCTAGGTCCAAGAGTGGACTGGCTGAGGGGAAGACACCCAGTTACACCTGCTTCTATGGTGGCAGCAGCCAGCCCCACCGCACAGACCTGGCGCTCCCACATGCNCTGCTTCTATGGTGGCAGCAGCCAGCCCCACCGCACAGACCTGGCGCTCCCACATGCCCTCTACCACCAGCTGTTCCCGGAGCTACAAGACCTGGGGAGGAAGATGAAGGAGGAAACAACAGGGAGGGGTAGGAGTCGACCCTCACCTTCTAAATGTAAAGTGTCTATAAATCCTAGAAGAAAAGGCTCTGGGGATAAACTTCCCATTTATCACCCGCATCGTTATACAAGCCACAGTGCTACCCAGTGACATTTTAAATGAATCAGCCACAGGCCATGCACGTAGAATGATGGATTACGGAGTGGGAGGAGGTAAAACACCTTGCAAGAAGAGCACGGAGAAATAGGCCAGGGCTCCGAGGAGCATCCCAAGATGTGGGAAAACAGAGCTGCTGGCATTTACGTGCCCTCCATCCAGCCTGTGCAGCAACGCCTCCTCTCCTGACCATCTGCTGACAGTGGTGGCGGGACAGACGTTGGGCGTTTACCAAGGGGGACAAATGGGAAAACAGAACAGCTCGGGGGGAGGATAAAAATAATAAAAGCAGCAGCTATTTTAGCTCTGCCTGCTGAGGGCTCCGCAACCTGTCAGAGCACAGCGGGGCCAGCTCTGCTGTTGCACGAGGCCTGACGGGGCCCCGCCCTGCAGGGACAGCTGGCAGCAGGGGATTGGTTGGGAGCAGCACCCACGACATGGGATTGGTCAGGGCCTCAGGCCTCTCAGGTGGTGCCTGTGCCGCCACCTGGAGGCCAGGGTAGGTGCCAGGCCGGAGCCGGTGCGGGCGCCGCTTCGTCTTCCCTGAGTGAATAAATACCAACCCCGGAGGACTAAATGTATCCCTGGGCTCCTAAACATCTCCTAAAATGCATTCTGATTCCATATCCCTGCTGGAGAACAGAAACCAATCTGTTTTAAACGTTACTGTGACACAACTTCAAGTGCTGGGCCCACAGTCGGGCGTGAGCAGCATCTCCGGTGACAGGAGGGCTGACTGCCTCGCCTGGGGCCTTGGCGAGGAGAGGGATAATGGGGTGCCTCAGCAGGAGAGTGTAAGATCTCCTTAGAGTCAGAAGTAGTCTTTTTGTCATTGAGGAGGACGTAAGTGGGAGGACCTGGCTGCGGCTTGCAATGACAATTGTCATGGGAAGTTAGAAGAAAACCAAGGTCTTTTACAAAGTAAAAGAAAAGGTAGCCTTGCCTGTCTTGTCACATTATACAACTGGCATCAGATCTAACAACTCGGGCTAAAGCATGAGACATTGGTAATAGAGTTTTGCAACTATTTTGACAGAGGACTCTGCTCGAAGAACTTAAAAAGAGAGCCTAGAAATTCTTTAATAATGTCCTTTATATTCTAAAACCTTAGCTCACAAAAAGAAAAGAATTTGACTTGAGAAAACACACACGTCACAAGCTGCTAGCAACTGGCATTTTACCGCAGAGGCAGCATGATGTTACCCAACAGACACACCGAGGAAGAATTTGTTCTGGTAGAATTCTGTGTCTTAAATATAGATGTAGCAATTAAGTTTAGAAACTGCAAAGGAGAAACAGATCACTAAACTGAGCAACACCAAAGTAGAACTCTAATGATAATTTGAAGTTAGTTGAAAAAGGCTTAGGGCAAGGTATGGTATTTCTCTCTTTTTTTTTTTTTTTTTTTTAATTCTCTCTGTGATAAATGAGGTGACAAAATAAAGCTAATTTCTTTGTCAGAACAGACTTCCTGAATAATGAGGAGAATGAGTGTATGTGCTTACTACATTGGCCATTTTGATTTATCCTTAGAATTTATAAATTTTTTTCTTTCTATGATCATCCTTTTGAAAGGTATGCATTGTGTCACTCTTCCTTCACAGAAATGATTAGTAAAGGTACAGAAATTAATTGCTTAACACTTGATTCAAAATTTCATTAACTTGCTGTCAGTATTTCCTTTAGGTAACTAGCATTTGAGCTGGACTGTGCTTTCAGGGTCCCCAGCTGAGCAATGCATTCAGATTAACAAGAATATTTTTATTTTTCAGAAAGGAAGCACAGAGTTAACTGTGTGCCTCCACACCTTCAACCCATCAACTGCTTATATATCATGGGATTGGATGTCTGCCAGTTGTATTTTATACATACAGATATATATATACACACATACATGTGTGCAGTTTAGTGTTAAGGGATGCTAAAAAAGTGGACTTTCTCCAGCTGCCCCATCCCAGGAATCCCTCCTGCCCTGGCTGCCACTTTCCTGTTTGCAGGTTCAACCAGTAGCAGAGCTGAGCACACATCCCAGTGACACATAGACACAGGCACACCCCCTACACACACATGCAGTTTTTTGGAAGATACAGGTGCTCATCAACAGCCCCCAGGTCTGACTCCAGTGGTAGTTGGCAGTTAGTCCTTGCAGCACACATAAACGTGGCATAGGGAGTGAGATTAAGTAGAGAGATAGTTGAGAAACATTCGATAAGAAGCCGCTAAGAAGATGGGTCAGACTGTGTTGATCAGGCACAGGGCTCAGCGAGACAAGTGTACTGAAAAACCCTGTTTTACATGTGACCAGCCCCTTTCATATCCCTTTCTGTCTACCCCATTTTGTCCCTCCCTGCTCCCCTCTCACCTGCGCATTGCCTCAGCACTCCACATTGTCTCACTGATCCCCTCCAGCATCCAGGACCCTCAAGTTTGCATCCTTATCAGTTGTGAAGTCCAGCTTCTCAGCAGCCCATCAGTTACCTTGACTGACTAGGTTTGCTTCTGACTATTGTCTTAATGCTAGTTGGTCAGGTTACATGTCTCTCTGTGTTTGTCTTTGTCTCTTTCCTTTGCCTGTCCTCCCCCAACCATCCTCACACCCCAGGTATTGGTAGCAATTAGTGCAAAGGACCAGGTTTGTTCTTATCACAATCTCCCTTACCATGTGTCAGATAGGTTTGTCTCTGTTGTTGTTTATGGCTTCTTTGTCCAGATACCCTTAAAAGAGCAGACACTATCCTTCCACGTACCCTTAGACTTCAAATTGACAAGGTTCTGATGAATTGAAGCTCAAAAGTTTGTTTGTTTGGTTTTTTTTCTATAGTTTGAAAACGCAAAGGTAAGATGAGAACCGATGATTGAAATGGAGCGTATTTCAGTGATTTGGCTGTACTCTTCCACACGTGGTTTTATTTCATGCACATGACCATAAAATCATAGAATGGTTAGAGTTGGAAGGGACCCTACAGATCATCTAGTTCCATACCCCCCTTCCACTAGAGTAGGTTGCTCAAAGAATAATGCTACAGAGGATCTGCAGAATTGGTAACCTGTGTTATTTGAACTAGATCTACTACTACTTAAAACAATTCCGAAATTACTCTAGATAAGTGGGTTTAGCTAAATACATATAAAAGCAGATAAAAACTGAAAAAGAGAGTCTCCACACGTTGTTTTTTCTGTTAGAGTTCAAGTGTTCACTTTCTTGCCCCAGCTAGCCTTTCAAAGTTTGTGGCTGGGTTTTTGGGAGGGTTTGGGGGAGGGTCTTCTTTGTTTCTTTCCTCTGGGAGTCATGTGGGTATAACCTCAATTAAGTATATGAGACAGGGTGCAGGATATTCATTTTGATCCCATCTTTCCTAGAGCACCAGGAAAGCAATGCTATTAATTCATGGTTCCTTTAATTCATATCCCTTTCCAGCTGCTCATTTCTTGGCATTTCCTCCTTCTGGTATTTGTAGTTCTTTGGTTCATTTTCCACATCCATTTCAAATGTTTCCTATGCAGCTCCAGCCACTCTCATAAATCCTTTCTTTTAGTACTGTAATTTTGTCTGCTAATTACTTTTTGAAGACTGTTTTGAATTCTGAATTTTTTGTTTCAGTTTGCTTGCTTTGGAGCCCTCTTTTAAGGTAACTTGGTAATCACTGTAATAGGACAAATCTTAGAAATGTAATCTATTGGGATCTTCTTGGTAAGATGACCAGGGTATACCTGGAAATGCCAGTTTGCAGGGTTTAGGGATTTAATTTACTTCATGTGTTACATGGACCCCAGTCTGAGAAACTCTCAGATAGATGTTTGCTCTGACTACCTGCACAGCAGAAATCAGTGTTATGTAAAGAATATTCAGGTACTGATGGAAAGTGTATAGCTGCTTTGCATTTCTTTTCTGTTACTTTCACTGTGGCATACCAAGCTTGCTCTTTGCATAGTGAAATTTTCAGAAGTACAACATGTTAAAAAAAAAAAGTCAATCAACTCTTTCTAACTCTTTAGATTAAAAAAAAAAAGGCAAATTCCTCCAAGTCTGCTTGATGCACAAACCTATTCATAGAGTTCTAGTTAAGGGATTTTTGAAAGTTTACAAATCTCATTATCAGCAATGATTAAACATGGATGGTTAACCCTGGAGATGAATTTGGGAAGAATGCTAAAGCAGTGATATTTGCCTCTAGATAATCAAGCCTGGAAAACAGAGTGTAAAGATAATTTATATCCATTCTAAGCAGCTTCAAATGTAGGGTTTCTCTGCACTTAGTTCTTTTCTCCAATGTTTCACTAGCAACTTGTTTTCAGCTTAGCAAATTACTTCTGAGGACTCAGACGTGTTTTCCTCATGCACCTTAAATTAAGTCAATTCCTTTTCAAGTCAGTGGGTGCAAAAGCGATATAGGATAGCATTTTTCATCACCAGATTAGTTTTGATGCTCAAGAATTCATCAAAATATGCTCCAAAAGTCTTACATTTATAAAGTGTAAGATATATATTAACAAAGACAATTCAGCAAAAGAATATGCAAGGAGTAATAGATGTAGTGTTCATTGGCCATATTGCTTAGTCCTTCACAACCCCAACAGCCTGACTTGTGTAAGCTTTTGAAAAATGGTTTGAAGAGACGTGGTCTTTCATCATGTTCATTGACTAAGCAAAGTTAATGTTATGACATTGTAAAAAACTAAACAGGACAACACAAGTAATTATGGGCATGCCAGTTTGTGGATGAAAAAGTGGACCAGCTGTTGCATGACCATTCATAACTAATAGAAGTTGTAATTAACACCAGCTAACAGATTTTTAGAAAATGGTTGTTGTTAAACTAGTCTTTTACAATTAAATTGGAACTCTAGTACATAGTGTTTCACGCATGTCCATAGCGTTTGGGATGTCCGTAGTGTTAATGCACAAGAGTCTTCATTTCTGCAATGAAACTGAATATACTGCTGATCTTTGATGCAGTCTCAAAGAGATGTATGTGTATGGATTGGTTAATGTTCTTGTCCATGCTTTTCTTTTTAAACCTCATTTAGTTTCCTTTTTTATGGAGAAAACATTTTTTAAACAGGGTAATGTTAAAACATCTGTGGGCATGGCAACATCAATGACAAGAACAATTTGGTTATGTTGTTCTTTTCTCCCATGAAAAAAAAATCACTTTTTAAGCAGCAAAGGGCTTTCCTATTCCGGAAATGCCACCAGAGTGACTTCTGACATATTTTGGATGTCCCCATTCTAAGTGTGAGTCCAAGTATGGCTCTTTTAGATTCCTACTATTTTATGTCAAGATAGAGAATCACAAAGGTACAGAAGCTACTGGGAACCATGCGAGATTTCTGCCAATTGTAAAGTCTGCCATAGAGAAGGGGAATGAAATTGAGACACCTCTATTGCAGCTCACGTGAAATACTGCAGTGGCATTTCCCCAAATCACATGGTTTGGATTTATTTTTTTCCAGTCATGGATGGAAATCAGAAAGGGTTAAAAAAATGCCATCCAATATTTCCACCAGCCTTTGTTGTGACTGTGTCCCCCAATAACTATTGTATGCTTTTGGTTTTACATCTGTACAAGGAAACTACACCATCTTTAGCCAATGCACTTGTGTATGCAATGTCTTTTAGCTACATAAAAACAATCTCAAAATTAAATAACTTCATTTTACAAATTCCAGATCTTTTGCTGCAGTTATTGATGGTTTTCAATCTAAGTGTAACTGCAGAAAGATAATTTTTTTCTCTCTGTGTAACAGCTTATAGGAAAAGAAGAAAAATCACCTCGAGTAAGAGTATGTCACCATTTGTCAGTACATTTAGCTCCAATCAGACTCTCCCACAAATATGCTATGGTGTGGTGAAGGAATGAGTGCAGTAGAGAATATGGAGGATACTTCTCATGACCTGTATCTGTGTTTTGCTGAGAAATAAAAGTAAAATGCTTTTGATCCTGGTACAAACCTCACGATGAGGTTTTAGTTATTCTATAGCTGTTATTATCTGTGACCTGCACATACCATCTTTAAAAGGAGACTTATACCAATATATTTGTAAATACTGTTGTTTTCTCTGTAGCAGTCCACATTTTTGTGCCATGCAATGACTCAGAAATATGCTTACTGTTCTGACACAGATTGTCAAGCTGTGTCATGTCATCCACCTTGGCCAGCTGTAAAGTCAAATTCACAAATTGCACAGGAAGCAAAATAAAATTAAAAAAAAAACTGAGTATGCTTAATTAGCTGGTCAAAAGATCACTTTGTGCTGTGTCTGAATGCCAAAGCATCCTCCTTTGTTTGCTAGGGATCCAGACACCTTCTCGTCTCTAATTACTAATTTGTACACCATATATAGAGAGATGTTTTTCTCTCATGGGAAAAAAAAAAAAAATCAGGAAAACTATTTATATTCTAAACACAAAAGAGATTTCTGCCAAAGTGTGTGTAGATAGTTACTATAGCTAGGAACACACAGAAAAGCCAACTAACACCTGTTTAGTTGTCTCAAACAGAAATTCCACCATGTTTGCAGCATAAATGTGCATACAGCTGCTTGCTTTTTGGTCTGAATCAGTGTCTCCATGTTGCAGCTTCAGTTATCAGATCAAGGATCAAAGACAGAACTGTTTAGTATCAGAAGCTAGATAGAACAAACAACAGGCAGTCAAGTGATAAGTTTGCTAACTCTTTCCCAAGTATTTCACACAAGCACCAAACCATAAATGCCATAGCAAAGGCCAGGATCTGCTTCTAATTGATCAGTGAGAAACAAATTAGTACAGTAACATTCTTCAAGTCGTACATAAAAAAAATCAGTCTGGTCATCTCTGGTCATTGCTAATTATGTGAAGAACTGGCAGACACGATGGTGTGTTGTATGGCATTCAGACTATAGAGAAGGAGCAAGATGAGCTGCAGCCCAGGCTTTGGATCTGCATCAAAGGCTAGATTTCACCCCATCAAAAATCCAGTTACTTTTTGAGCAGAATGATGACCTTTTTTACACAGTCTTTTACTTCGGCTTTAGCTGGATAATGTTAATTTCACTTACTCACTGATACGCTCCTTGTGCTAGTGTCTATAGATAATAGGAGCAGCTGAAGGATGATCTGTATGTGCTAGAGAACATTATCTCACTGGGATAATGAAAAAGCATCCTCTTTCTACTTATCTTTTTCTTTATATCTATCTCATGAGATATTTTGTACCAAAAAAAAGCATGTTTTATACCATAGATAGTGAATTCACATGTCTTGAGTTTTCCATGTTTCTTTGATTTTCCCAGCAATTCAATGATGCTTCAGTCCTAAACTCTTTATCTTAAATGGGAATTCTACATCTTACCTACATCTTATCTCCTATATTTACTTACAATTTTGTGTGTTAAAATATAATTTCACTAGTTTTCTGACACAGCAGTTGAATGAAAATCTGTGCAGCTTTAAGCATAGTTACACCAACTGAACACTTCATTCTCACTTTTTTTTTTTTTTGCCTTGTAAGGGTTCACTAGATAATATTGACACATTCCTCTTGAAATCTCATCTTTTCTATCTTACAGTGCTTTAATGTCAAGAAGTTTATACTTAAGATGACTCCCGGGCATAATTTACTCAAGATGTGAAAGTTGATCTGTACTCTGGGTGCACATCACCAACAGGAGAAAATATTCTGGACATGGTGTTGACTGAATACAACAGATGCACAAACAAAAATATAATTGAACTCACTTTTTCACAGCATTTTTGACACTTCAACACTACTGAATACTACTTGTATAAAAAAAAGGATCCTTTTTTAATGTAGAAAAGACAAAGGAGTGTGGCTTGTAAGCACATAGTAAGCTGCTTTTTTTTTTGAGTAAAAAGTTATCTTCTTTTTACAGTCAGAAAACTGCAATCTGACTCGGATCTTTAAAAAGTTTGCAATGAGTAATGCTTGCTTCACCTTCTGTGTCAATGTACTCTAGATGAATGGCCCAGACATCATTACTGAAGTTACATGTGTGTCAAAGATGTCAGAAGGGCTTCCTAGTTCCTGAGCCTAGTCTCTTCCTAGGCTATGCCCTGACTTTGTATAAATATGTACACAACATCCTTTTTGTGTCTTGCTCCTTTTTCCACTGAAAGACATACTTTGAAGCACAAAATAAGAGGTCATTTATCTGCAAGGTCAAAAGACCAGAATGCCAAGATGTCTTGTGTTAAGTATGAAGAGATGTTAACACAGTTTGAAAAACTTGCATTTCTTATAACGAACTTCATATTCAACCCAAAATCTTCACCTGTGTATGCTGAATGGTCAACATTCACCTTCTTACTCACCTCAATAGCTCTGGGGGGAAAAAAAAAGGCCACTGATAGAAGTCTATAAATATGGATACTCAGCAGTATACACCAGTTTTCTCACATAAAGCCATTATGTGAGTTAAAATCACACCCAAGATTAAATTCCTGTTGGTAGATATGTATCCATCTAGTGGTTTTAGAATATTACCTGAAAATCAGATGTTTTGGTGGTTTGGGTGAGTTTTTCTGTTTTGGTTTGGTGTTTTTTGGTTCTTAGTGGTTTGGGGTTTTTTTGGAGTTCAAACTTCTATTTGATATTAGCTAAAGAAAGATTTTATTTTCCTCAGCATTGGTCCTTAAAAGACAATAATTACTAGATGACAGTCAAAGTCAACCACAGCACTTTGTTCTTTTTGTGCAGTATGCTAATATATGCTCCTACTCATACTCATAGCCTATCAATCTGACACCACCCGTGCTTAGAAATGGCTTTAAGGGTATGATTAAAAACGCTAGTAAGAGGAAGGGGGAAAGAAGGGAAAACATGTTAATACCTAATACTTGCAACAGTCAAAGCTGCCTGCTGCGTCAGATTAGACAGTTTAGAAAGCACTAATTTAATGGCCTGCATCCAATGTGCTATGGTCCTTATGATCTCGGGAATTTTGTTCGCTGGTATACCCTGGAGGGTTTTCTCACCATGTGGAGACAGAAATAAATTTTATAGGCATTATGTCCTTCCCATAAAATGCCTGAACTACTTCATTTTTATCTGAGCAATGATGCAAGACAGAAGGAACTGGCCAGTTACACTGCATATTGTATCAGTTCTGAGGAAATCTCTATTTCAGGTACCATCATTATCCCTAAGGTTCTACATTTAAGAAGCACCCAGCCATTCTGTGCAAATGTTGATGGTAGGCTCAGCTGTGGCAGTTATCGTTATACTGAGATGAGACTGGAAACTTAGGAAGGCCCAAATTAATCTGATGAATATTTAGTCTGGAAGATGAAGACCGAAGCTAACAATAACAACATCCAAGGATCCGAAGGTCCAGGAAATGTAGAGGAATTGTTCAAATTACTCTGAATGCAAAATGTGTAGAAAAGCATTTAAAAAGCTCACAGGAGATCTCTCTTATTTTTTATACTTTCAAATATAAGAATCTCAATACTTGACTAGGATGCCATTGCAGGAGAAACATATAAACCTTACACAATCCCTTTTGCAGAGAACTTGCACTCACACAGAAAGAAATGAGGAGATAATTACGTGATAATAAAGAATAAAAGACTGTACTTCTGTCACTTCTCTGTCCTTAGCTCTCTCTGGACATCATGGTAAGGTAAATTTTAATGACAGGATTGAAAAGAGAGGAATGAGGAAATGTGGGGAATGTTTTCAGAAAGTGTATCCCGGTCTTAAAGACAGTAGGAGAAATCAGAAGGGCGCTTGATTAAAAGTCTGTTAAGAGACTGATTCTGTGTGCCAGTCGGTAGCAGGTGTCAACTGCTCTTTACTGAATGTAAAGATCATTTGTGGGGTGGAGATGGGTTGTGAAAGGGATTTGAAGGTGAAGCCAAGCAGCTTGTGTTTGAAGTGGCAGAAAAGCCGTAGCTAGCAGAGGGAGGTGTAGACAGAGGTGAAATGGTCAAAATGACAGACCAGGAAAATGATCTTCGCAGCAGCTGAGCAAGATTGCATTTGTCAAAGTCAGAGAAAAAAAAAGGGTGTTGCAGTAGCTGGGACATGAGATATTTCAGCTGTGCAGATAGATAGCAAAAGCCACATCTTAGATATGGTCTGTAAAAAGAATCTGTGAAAACTAGACATTACCTGAAAGTGAGGATTTAGAAAATGGACTCAGTCAAAGGGGATAATGTGATATCATTCTAGGCATCACCATTACCTAAGAAAAAATACTTTCAAAACAAAAGTAGTTGACTTTTTAATAGCAGGTGACTGTTCATTACTCTAAAGTCTCCTTGGAACATACTGAGCTTTGATGGGTTTTTCCTGTGTTTCTGTTTCCTCTATCTCTAACTGTATTTCCTTCCTTTGACATCCCTTTTGTAGCACAGTCAGATTCAAAGAAAGAATGATTTGCAGTGATGGTGCATGACAAAATGCAGTTTTAAAATGAAAATCTTAAGCAGTTTCTAGTGAACACAGAATTTAAGGGTGAGTCCTGATGCTCAGTTTTGCATCTGGGAGTTCAGACACCGGCATTTCAGATGAGAACATCAGTTCTATATGCTTCCTGTGTGCAGTAGCATCTGATCCTTAATGCTTCAGGAGATGGTAAAACCTTTAACCACGATATGTACTTAATTAATTGTGCAGTGCTCTACAAAAGGGGTAGGTAGAAAGGTTTTTAAGCCCAGAGACACGTGATCTGAAAATCACTGGGGACCTGCTCTTTATACTGAGCAGGAAATTACTTGGGTAATAGATTACTAATTTCACACAGGTCCTCAAAATGATCAGAATACCATATTGCCAAAATCTATCAGCTGATAGTAGTTACTAGTATCTTGGGCACATGTTATTTGTGAATAAAACATAAAGTGAACCCAAATAATAGCATGGATTTGCCATAGGGTCTAGAAGTGTTTTAGTGACATCTTCAGGAGGTCTCCCTTATATTAGATGTATGTCTTTTTCTGCCATGAGCTGTGATTCTGTACCAGAACAGCACAGAAGCCCCACTTAGACTATTTTTAGACACTTGCCATACCCTTTTCCATAGCAATATACTTTTGCAGCAATTTATAATTTTGTTCCTGAGCATTTAGAAATATTTTTGCATTTTAAAATGAAACATACAATAATAATACTTTGTATTTCTCTTCTTCCACAGCCCTTTCTGTACTGGACATGATAGAAAAAAAATGTGACAGAGATAGAAAAGAGAATAGAATAAGAAGAAGCATTGAGAACTGGATTCTTTTTCAACTGGCAGAAATTTCCAGAGAAATGTTGTTTTACAAAGGGGACATTTTTCATCAGAATTTCTTATAATTTTATTGACCAGCTTTACTTAGTATTTAATGTTAAGTTAGGTAGTTCATCAACAGTTGGCAAACTGAAATTTTTAGGTCAAAGTGCTCGGTGACTACATACTATATAGAGAGATTAATGCGTAGCTAGAGGTAATCAGCCCTGTTGTATGAATTATTTCCTTCTGGAAGAAGGTCAGATTTTTCATATTGATTGAATGAATACTACCAAGTGTTCAAGATGCAAAGCTCAGAACAGAACTCCAAATTCAGATATGCTTTTGGCCAGAGGCCTTGTTCCACTGTTACTATTTCTAGCTGGAAATTTTAAGGATTGCAGTACTTTACAGACCATCCTTGTACATTGTGAGATTATATGACCAAAATGAATCTCAACTCTTGTTGGCTCTCTGGAAGGAAGACCTTTAGACTAAGCCAATATATAGGCTTATATATTGAGTGTAAAGGTACCCTGACAAAGTGTTTTATTCTGTTTTGAGATATCTGTATAAAATAGCTGAGTTTCCTACAGAGGAGCCCATCTCTGCACTGATTAGATGTCTAGCCTAAATCTCAAGCCTGAGTAACAGCATTCCCACTTTACTGAACTAAAACCTGAAATGTCTAGCCACATATTTTATTCAAATAAATTTCTGAGTTAGCTATTTAAACATCAGTGACAGCTAGAGGAACAAATAAAGTCATGGGTTTATTTTCTGGACAATGGACCTGTCCTGTTGGAATGGGTTCAGCGGAGGACCACGAAGATGATCAGAGGGATGGAGCACCTGCCCTATGAAGACAGGCTGAGGGAGCTGGGGTTGTTCAGCCTGGAGAAGAGAAGGCTCCGGGGAGACCTTATAGCAGCCTTCCAATATCTGAAGGGAGCCTACAGGAGGGCTGGAGAGAGACTCTTTGTCAGGAAGTGTAGTGACACTTTCCAGAGGAAATTTAGATTAGATACCAGAAAGAAATTCTTTACTGTGAGGGTGGTAAGGCACTGGAACAGGTTGCCCAGAGAAGCTGTGGATGCCCCATCCCTGGAAGTGTTCAAGGCCAGGCTGGATGGGGCTTTCAGCAACCTGGTCTAGTGGGAGGTGTCCCTGACCACAGCAGGGGGATTGGAACTCAATGATCTCTAAGGTCCCTCCCAACTCTAACCATTCTATGATTCTTTGATATTAAGAGAATAATTGGCCTAAAGGTAATTTTTATTGTGTAATAACAAGGAGAGAATTCTGACTCTGGTTTTAGAAAAAGGCAGAAAAAAGATTAATTACTTTTCTCCAGGTCAAATAGAGCAATTTGAGCCAAATACTTTGAATCCAAATCCACTCTTTAATCACTAACTTCCTCCTTAGAAGAGACTGTGTCTGCACTTGTCTGAGGTAGACTTGGGAATCCCTGTTTCAGTATCCTACAGAAAGTCTTTCTTATTTCTTTGTGTATTTTTTTTTACTAGTGTTTACAACAGCAACAGTATTGTAAGATTTTCGTCAAGAATACAAGACTTTTCCACCTTCTCCCTCTCAAGTTGTGTTCTAGAAAATGCCCTCAGTTGCAGAGACATTGCAAAAACATCGAAGTCAGTCATCCCAGCTGATGCAGTCCCATATTAAGGGAGCAGCTGGTCTCTCTTGCATGAGCTAACACTTAGGTAGAGAGAAGAACCCATGTGATATGGCATAATTCAAGTGGTATGCCTCTAGAATCCTGCTTTTGGTTGTTTTCTTGGGTGCTTTGGGCAGGGGGAGCAGGTTGGTTTTGGTTTTCATTTGGGTTTTTTTTCCTGCTTTTTTAAATCTTTCATGTTAGCACAATTTATATGTTTTTTTAAAAGGATAGTGGAGCTAGGATCAGAACTTATGTGAATTTCCTTTTTATATTCACAACTGCTTTGCCTCTGTCTTCAGTCCTTTATTGATCTTTTGACATGAATCTCTCCTGACTTGCTTGACATCTATTCTAAGCAGTGAAATGATTGATCACAAAGTTGGCCAAAGACAGATAGAAAAGGTAGCCTTGAAAATAATTTCAAATGTACTGTGTTTTGGAATGTAATCCCTAATACATTTTTAATAAATCCAATGCATGCAACCCAGGTTTCATCTGACAATAATGTGTTTTTAAATCCTTGGATCTCATCAACATGATTGTGACTAAAACACTCCAAAAATGTATTTGGCACTCCCTTCTTGTGTGTCTGGCAGGAACAGGCTGTACACAGACCCCTTGGCCTTCATTTTCCTCTGTTTTTGCAGATGAGTCAACCTTCGAGGCTATCTGAGAGCAGAGCTGGCGACTGCAGGGCCCAGATGCCACACTCGGGGTTCCAAGTCCTGAACAGTAGGATTTGTAACTGGCCACTGCCATGTGCTGCTTTAGATTCACTGTCCGTAACCTGGAGGGTTTATATATAATTTGCCTGCTGCTGCCTTGGTCATTGGTATCCATGAGATGTTCAGTGTTCCCTGGCTAAGATCGAGCCTGCAGTCCATAGCCTGTGCGTGTCCTGCTTTGTGCTCTACGTTCGCCACTCCTGTCACACAGGAAACCTGTGCGCTGGCTAGAAGAGTAATTCTCATGTCAAACATGGATGCAAGCAGTGGACAGGAGGTTTCTGGGGAAACAGAGTAAATTCTGTGAAGTCTTTCCATAAAGTCACGTTTCAAATGTGTGAATACAAGTAATTTCTTCTTAAATCTTTGTGCTGGTACAGTAATTCAGGTTGAGGATCTATAAATGTCCTTGAGATAAATATTTTTTTTTAAAAGAAGGTTCTTATTCAAGTGTCTGAAGTACTACAGTAAAACAACAAAAAAAAGCATTTACTTTATAATCAGAAAAGGTATTGATTTTGAAATAGGCAAAATGGAGGAATAGCCACAGGTTTCTCCTGCAAGCACTTCAAAATACATAACACCTCTTTGAGTTAACTGGATTTCTAATATTTTTTCCACATATGGATCTGTTACTAGTAGCCATGATCAATACAAAAAATACTGCAAAAATAAATCTTGCTTTTATGGAGATTATTTCAATGTGTTATCTGGGAGACCAGGGACAAGGAGGTCATATGTTTTATCATTAGCAAAAGCTGATATCTCCTATGTTTGGTGCAGTCCTGCATGCAACAGAAGTCTTTTTTATTTTCCAGACTTTTAATCAGGTTCTTTTATTGGAGTTGTTTGTGCAAATAACATTCCCAGTTATGTCTATAGTAAAAAGGACATACATGAGTAAAAGGCAAAGAAGCAGGCCCTAGATTTATGAACTGGAATGTTCTATAGCAGAAAAAGATAATATGGAAAAAAAGGTGTTATCAAATGGAATTCTGGTAGAACGGAATTAAAGGTTGAATAAAGCCGTACAGGATGTAGCAGTGAAGGCCAATGAAGTATGGAGACTGTGCTGAAATAAAGATGTACAAACAGATGTCCTATCTAAGGAGCCTGGTAAAAATATTTTAAACAACCCAGAGGTTGGCCTCATCAATTTGTAAGAATCCGGAGCTTTTAGCAAACACAAGAACAACGGAGAAAAAATCACTGAAAAAGGACCGGAAAATTCTGAAGGTCTTTTAAAAACAATAAAAAAATATTCTATATACCATACAGAGTAGCAAAATATGGAAAACTAGTTTGGAAATGAAGGTAGAAAGTTACTGGAAAGAAATGATAGGGAATAAAATAAATATGCCTCTTATAGTTACTCATTCAGTCTGGACATCTTCGGGGTTTTTTACATTACTTTTCTGAAGAGGTTTAAATGATTAGCTTCTGCTATAAGTAGCAATGCCATGGCAGTACAGATACATGTACAAACATATGCATCTGGATACAAATAACGTGTGTTATGCAGTAGTTAAAAATGTTCAGTCATTAAGTGTGTCTCTGTTTCCTTGGCAGAAAGTGCAAAATACTGAGACTTCTGGCTCCAC
The DNA here is from genome assembly GCA_033628505.1 of Tringa tobata. NCBI lineage: Eukaryota > Metazoa > Chordata > Aves > Charadriiformes > Scolopacidae > Tringa > Tringa tobata. The sequence goes on from JAHREE010000279.1 coordinate 34,175,499, forward strand.
ACAGAAGCAGTTCAAAAGCTCATGCTTTCTCTCATGTTTTTAACGTGATGCCTGAGCAATACGTTTTCCATAGTACACTAGAGGCAACTGGACTGCTACTCAGTGATATAACCAATATAGTACCAAACTTTCTCCACTGAGACAATATTGCCCATGCTGATCCCTAGTATTTTGGATAAAAAATACATTCAAGAAAATGTAAATTACATCTTTGACAAAAGGTATAAAAAATTTGGCAGTTCAGACAATGGATACTTATTTAACAAGAATTTTGACTAAAAGCCAATGACTTCCCTAAGCAATAGTCCATGAGAAGGCATATTTGCATGTATTAGATTAGCTGTATAGCTTCTTTAACCCAAACTGTCCTGTGCTATGTGATAATGTTAAAAAAATCATGTTCTTATATGTCTTTAAATTTCTTATGTGCTTCAAAAAATCCAATTTGATATTATATCACATCCTTTATTAGTCACTATTTGTTTTACCATAATCCTTAATTGTGGATCAAGACCCTATAGGTAGACAGGGTTCAATCACAGAACTTAATGGTGATCCTCATTTTATATGGTTTACAGTCAGATAATCTGTATTAACTATACAGATAGAGAGACAAAGAAGGAATACAAGGAGTATGCTTGGCAGCATGATAGATGGAATTTCTGTACTGCAGCTGGTATTTTGTAAGCATGTCAACAAAAAGGAGATTTAAAGGGGGAATTCAAGAAGAATAACAAAGAAGCTTATCTGATTCATTTTGTCTTTTTCTTTCCCTCTTCACTTCGGTTTACATGAGGCACACAATATCATTAAGATCTATGAAAGGGAGTTTTCAGAACCATTACACATAATATATGCATGAGGCAAAGGTGCAAAATGAGTATGTGTGAACAGCAACAAGACACAGGTTGTTAGTGCTCATCTTTTGATGGTTGGACAAGGTGATCTTAAAGGTCCCTTCCAACCTAGACAATTCTATGATTCTATGATCTTGTCCATGCACGTCCAACATCTGTACTGCAATAATTCAGAAATGTTCAATGTATCTTAAACTGCTATAAGTAAATGACTGTTCTGTATTCTTGCTAGTGATAGTGTTGAAGCCAGGGGTGGGGGTGTTAATTATTGCTGTCTGATATATATCTGTCCAGAAATAACTTGATTTTATAATGGGTAGAACGTAAAGTTAGTTTCTTTGTCAGATGAGTTGTTTGGTGAGTCAGCATACAAATGTGTTTGTATGTACGGAACATACAAATGTTCTAACATAAACAAGTACAGGAGCGTTTGCAAGTATTACCTATATATTCTCATATGCCTATTCCTAGCTGTCTTGTTTTGTAATTTTGAAGCTTCAGGTTATATTTTAGCTACAGAGAAAACATCGAAGAGTCCATTCTCTCCTGTTTCTTATGACTTGTCATGATTGTGATCTATTAGATCATCAATCCATTAGAGAAATGCAATCTGAAATCATGGGTTTGGTTATTGTACAGCAGGAAAGTTATACTTTCAAAATGTAAGAATTTCAAAATTTTGCAGAACTATGTCACGCTCAGATATATGAAATTAAATACAATAAAAAGAGAATGCAACTTCAGCCATTTTCAGAATTACCTCAAATATCTGTAGTCTATACTTTTCTGTTTAATATGTTCTGTTACTCCGTGGCATTACTCTGATAACTCATCTGTTTCCTCTAAGGTTAAGCCATATATGTGGCCTGTATATAGATATGTATATACTGGTATGTCTATGTATTTGTGCATGCCTGTGTCCATGCACACCTACATACACAGATATGTGTATGCACATATATCTTCAGGTTTACTCCTGTGATTTACAAGGGGGTAGATATTCCCTGCCACTTTGGTCTCCTTATTTCTAGTAGATAATATGCATATTATGTATGTACAGTCTTATTTCAGTCCCTGGGAAAGTTATTGAACGAATCCTCTTGGGGGCTATCACAAATCAAATGAAGCATGTGACTGGGAAAAGCCAGCACAGGTTCACCAAGGGCAAATTGTACTTGACAAACCTGACTACCTTCGACGCCAAAATAACTTGCTCAGTTGATGTGCTGTGAGCTGTAGATGTTGTCTACCTGGATTTCTCCAAGGCTTTCAACAGGGTTCCCTACAGCCTCCTCCTAAAGAAACTGATGCATTATGGTCTAGACAAGAGGCCTGCGTGGCGGGTGGGGAACTGGCTGACAGGCCGCATGCAGAGGGTAGTAGTAAATAGCTCCTTTTCAAACTGGCAACTCATCACAAGAGGGATCTCCCAGGGATCCACACTGGGCCCACGCTGTTTACTATCTTCCTAAGTGATCTGGATAATGGGATCAAGTGTGCCCTGATGAAGTCTGACAATGATACTAAACTGAGTGGGGAAGTGGACACTTCAGAAGGGAGAGCCACCCTGCAAGAAGACCTGGATAGGCTGGAAGAGTGGGCTAACAAGAAAGTTAGAAGTTCAGCAAGGACAAGTGTAAGGTCTTGCTTCTGGGAAAACAAAATCCAGGAGTGCAGTACAGACTGGGATCTACCTTGCTGGGGAGTCGCTCTGTGGAAATGGGGGTCCCAGTGGACAACAAGTTCAATATAAGTGAACAGTGGGTTGCTGCAGCAAATCGTAGAATCATAGAATGGTTTGTGTTGGAAGGGACCTTAGAGATCATCTAGTTCCAACCCCCCTGCCATGGGCAGGGACACCTTCCACTAGACCAGGTTGCTTAAAGCCCCAACCAGCCTGGCCTTGAACACTTCCAGGGATAGCTCCTCCTGGAGCTGCCTTTTCTCCTGGCTGAACAACCCCAACTCTCTCAGCCTATCTTCATAGGAGAGGTTCTCCAGCCCTCTGATCGTCTTTGTGGCCCTCCTCTGGACTCAATCTGACACATCCACGTCTTTCTTATGTTGGGGGCCACAGAGATGGACATAGTACTCCAGGAGGTGTCTCATGAGAGCAGAGTAGAGGGGCAAAATCGTCTCCCTCAACCTACTGGCCATGCAGCCCAGGATGCATCTCCCCAGGGTAGTGGTGGATTCCCCCACACTGGACACTTTTAAGATTCAGCTGGGCAGGTGGTGGGCCATCCTGTCTGACTGTACTTTTGCCAAGAAACGTTGGACCAGATGATCCTTGAGGTCCCTTCCAACATGGTGGAAGCAGTACAGTATCTCTCAAACTTGTTGCAAGTTAACAGGTCCTCTGGTCTGACTCCTCCAACCTAGGAAGAGATAAAAATCCAAGAGTATATATGCCATCAGATGAAGTTGTCTCCTAAGACTCAAACAAGGACAAAACATTACCTTGAAATGTAAAAGCAGGTCATCAAGTTTTATTCCATTTATTGCCTAGTGGTCACCTTGTGCTTTCTGGGGAAATTTCTGTTGCTTTCTCTTTAAAAGCTTCTCCTCCTTCTTAGAGGCCAGTCTTTTGAATATGACATATTAAAAAAAATTATCCAGTTTTAATTTATAGTAAGAGTAAACTGCCAAGGCAAATGTCAGAGGGGAAATACTGAAAATGTTATCCTTGTGTGTTACCCTAGTTACCTACATGCTTGAGCACCAGTCATAGAATCACAGAATAATTTAGAGCTGGAAGGGACCTCTGGAGAGTATCGGCAGAAGCACCAGACTTCTGCTGAAAATAGGACCAGCTTCAAAGTCAGATTAGGTTGAATCAAGTTTGGACAGGGACATTTCACATTTGGGTGTACTAGCAGACTTCATAAGATTTTGTGAATATAAACCCAGGACTAAATCTGTCCCATGAGGAAGTCCTATGAAAGATTTTGGAATTTTTAGCATCCTGCAGGGGCAGACTCTTTTCAGACCTGTGAAGTTCCCTCAGTGACTCGTCCATGCTTTCATGAAGATGCTTTCAATGTGTTCATTTCAAACAGAAAAGAGGCAGGAAAGAATCCTGGCTCTGACTAAATAAGGTTTGGGAGAAATGTAGCAGTTTTCCTTATTATACACAAGAACATAATTTGTTCTGAGATTTTGAGCAGCAGTGATCCAATCTCTATTTAAATAAACAAGAAAGAAAACCCTGTTGGCTTTAAATAAGAACCATTGCTATGTAAAAAAGAGGAAAAAAACTACAGTAGATCAAACAATGTCTATTACAGCAATAAAGTCATGCTGGAAAGTTCTACTAACAAAGGAGTTTGAGAAGAAAAGATGTCAAAAATGTAAACAAAATGAATAGTGATGTAGAATATTGCATGCTGTCATTCGTATTCCAATACAAAGCTGAACCACAGGATATTTCAGTTCTACTGCAAGAAAAGATTCTTTCTAAAGTCCTGAATAAAACCAGCAACAAAGCACAAAACAAACAAACAAAAACAACTAAAGAACTCAGTTCTCAAACCAATAAGGGTTTTTCTAAAGAATTGTTCCATCCTCTACAGGAAAAGGAAAGGAATTTCAGATAATAATCAAACAAAGTAACTGATTAGATGTATCTGATGGAGGTATTCTGTGGACGTGAAATGGAGACAGAGACATACTGAGAAGCATCACCTAAGAATGTCAAAAGCCCCCAAACTGTCAGAATGAGAAGAGACAACAGGAGAAAGAAGGGGAATACTGGAGCCCATCCAGAGCTTCTTTAAGAGAGCCTTTCAGTAATGCTGTCAGCTACCACTCAGAGCCTGAGGAGAGACAGATTTTTAGATGTATGAGAATGTATGAGAAACCAATGGAGACAAGCATAATTCAGGTCTATTATCTTATTCACTTAAAACATATCTATGACTTCACTTGCCAGCTGATCCATAACTGCCATCTGAATATTTGTCAAAGGACTTTACAAGTCAAAATAATTGTTTAATTTGTAAGTCACCACTCCTACACTGCTTGGAGATTGCCTAAAGCTCAAGATCATACAACAAATGCAAGAAAGAGCAGTGAAAGAGCCGCAAGTCCTCATTGCTGGTGCTCCTGGGAAAAGAATCTTGTTGCACTTGTATTAAAGGCAGCAGAAACTGCCAGAAGTCCTCACTGATTATTTTGCATGGACTCTGACTGGGAGTATGATTGCTCAGTGAAAACAAGGGAATTATCAAGTGGATTTAATTTTAGAATAAATATTGATGTTTACAGTTCAATACAGCTAAATATTGCAGCCACCATTTCATACATAATCTGAGTTGGTTAAACCAAATTCTGTGATAGGGAGACAATTTCCTAATTAATTGTTTAAACTGTAAAACTGCTTCAGGATAATGGTTATAAACAAAGTATTTGAACCCAGTAGAAAGAAAGAAGGTGTAATTTAAGTCTTTCTATAAGGAAATCACATTTAAAACTGATATTTCTGCTGCAGAGTAATGGATATTTCTTTTGAGAATTGAGGGTACATGTAAATTAACACTGATCATAATAGATCTTACCATATTTTTTGTGAAAACAACGTAAACCAGAACAAAACCAGAGAAATTTATGAAATCAAATACTACAATTTATTCCAAATTTTGAAACAGGGTGATGAGTCCTGATGGGAGATAGTCCTGAGGGGCAAAGGGGTCCAGGAAGGCTGGATGCTCTTCAAGAAGGAAATTCTAAAGGCCCAGGAGCAGGCTGTCCCCATGAGGCACAAAATTAAAGGCCGGGGAAAATATCCAGCCTGGATGAACAAAGAGTTTTTGATGGGTCTTAGGGAAAAAAGGAGGGTTTACCACCTTTGGAAGAAGGGACAGACAACTCATGAGGAATACAGAGATCTTGTTAGGTTATACAGAGAAAAAATTAGGAAGGCAAAAGCCCAGCTGGAACTCAACCTGGCCATTAATATAAGGGACAACAAAAAAAGTTTCTATAAATACATCAACAAAAAGAGAACCAGGGAGAATCTCCATCCCTTACTGGATGCTGAGGTGAACATTGCAACCAAAGACAAGGAGAAGGCTGAGATACTTAATGCCTTATTTGCCTCTGTCTTCAACAGTCAGACCAGCTACTCTCAGGGTGTTCAGCCTCCTGGGCTGGAAGATAAGGATGGAGAACAGAACAACCCCCCCATAATCCAAGAGGAAGTAGTTAATGATTTACATATGCACCTGGACACGCATAAGTCTATGGGGCCGGATGGGATTCACCCAAGGGTACTCAGGGAGCTGGCAGGAGAGCTCACCAAATCCCTCTCCATCATCTATCAATAATCCTGGTCAACAGGAGAGGTACCAGGTGACTGGAGAGATGGCCAACATGACATCTATCTACAAGAAGGGCCAGAAGGAGGATATGGAGAACTATAGACCTGTCAGTCTGACCTCGGTACCGGGAAAGATCATGGAGAAGATCATCTTGAGTGAGCTCTCACGGCAAGTGCAGGGCAGGCAAGGGATCAGGGCCAGACAGCATGGGTTCATGAAAGGGAGGTCCTGCTTAACCAACTTGATCTCTTTCTATGACCATGTGACCCACCTTCTCGATGAGGGGAAGGCTGTGGGCATTGTCTACCTAGACTTTGGTAAGGCCTTTGACACCATCCCCCACAGTGTTCTCCTGGAGAAGCTGGTGAATCATGGCATAGACAAGCATACTCTTCACTGGGTAAAAAACTGTCTGGATGGCTGTGCCGAGAGAGTTGTGATTAATGGGGTGAAACCCAGTTGGCAGCCGGTCACCAGTGGTGTCCCTCAGGGCTCAGTTCTGGGGACAGTCTTGTTTAATATCTTTATTGATGATCTAGATAAGGGGATTGAGTGTGCCCTCAGTAAGTTTGCAGATGACACCAAACTAGGTGGGAGTGTTGATCTGCTTGAGGGTCGGAAGGCTATACAGAGGGATCTGGACAGGTTGGATCAATGGCCCAAGGCCAATGGGATGAGGTTTAACAAGGCCAAGTGCCAGCTCTTGCACTTTGGTTACAACAACCCCAGGCAACACTACAGGTTTGGGGAAGAGTGGCTGGAAAGCTGCCAGCAGAAAAGGACCTGGGAGTGTTGGTGGACACCCGGCTGAACATGAGCCAGCAGTGTGCCCAGGTGGCCAAGAAGGCCAACAGCATCCTGGCCTGTATCAGGAATAGTGTGGCCAGCAGGAGTAGGGAAATGATCATGCCTCTGTATTCGGCACTGGTGAGGCCTCACCTCGAGTACTGTGTTCAGTTTTGGGCCCCTCACTACAAGAAGGACATTGAAGTGCTGGAGCGTGCCCAGAGGAGAGCCACCAAGCTGGTGAGGGGTCTAGAGAACAAGTCTTGTGAAGAGAGGCTGAGGGAACTGGGCATGTTTAGTTTGGAGAAGAGGAGGCTGAGGGGGGACCTCATTGCCCTCTACAACTATCTGAAAGGAGGTTGTAGAGAAGCTGGTGTTGGCCTCTTCTCCCAAGGGAATAATGGCAGGACCAGAGGAGATGGTCTGAAGTTGCTTCAGGGGAGGTTTAGATTAGATATTAGGAAGAATGACTTTACTGAGAGAGTGGTGAGGCACTGGAACAGCCTGCCCAGGGAGGTGGTTGAGTGACCATCCTTGGAGGTATTTAAGAAACGTGTAGATGTGGCACTTCAGGGCATGTTCTGATGCCTGAAATTGTTGGTTTTGGTGGTTTGTTTTATTGGGGTTTTTTTGGTATTTGGCTTTTTTTGGTTGGTTTGTTTTGTTTTGGTTTTTTTGTGTGTGTGTATGGTTGGACTCGATGGTCCTCAAAGGTCCCTTCCAAACATGAAGATTCTGTGATTCTGAGTCTCTTGCTTACTTTATTTATAAATCCCCATATCAGGGATTTATCAGGGAGGTGTTTATCATGGTGTAGAATTAAAGTTTTAGAAGTATCTTGAAACCGAACTCCAATCATTGTCTCCTCTTGGAGTTCTCTTTTAAGAGGTACTGTCATTTAAATCAATAGTAATTGATACCTATCTGGTAAAATAGTATTAAATGGAGATAGACAGTGAATAAAAACTAACTCAGAGCAAGTTATTTTTTCCCAGCTTCAGTATAACTACCATTAATAGTCTTACTATAGCTCTCATGGATTTTGATTTTTTAAATTTATTAAAACTCCACCTCCTGGAGTCACATAAAAATTCAGCTTTTGGATAATAAGAAAAGACATTTCTATTCTTTGTATTTGAGAAGAAAAATCTAAAAACACACAAAAAAAGAATCCCTAAAGGTCCCCTGGACAATTGAATTCCAAAATTATTCTTTAAACACTTTGTGATAATAAATATATCCCAAGATCTTTTTCCATCCTATTCATGATTTTAAGAATACTATGTTTGGTAATATTATTTCAATCATAAATTACTGGCTGCTGATATTAGCAACTAGCAGGCTAGAAAATCAGAATATCTATGCCATTAAAAATTTCAGGGTTTCAGATAAAGAGACAGATACTTTTGAGATAGTATATGAAAGCAAATATCTTCAAAAAGTTATTTTTGAAAAGTTTCAAGCAGCAGTTTGAAGCTTTTTTTTCAGAACAGAACAAAAGACACTTTGATCTCCAGATGATGCTTCTATCAGTAGTAGCTACAAAAAATGATTATACAAATAGCACATTTCATTATTGTGACATAGCGGTAGCAGAATTATTTTAGATGTCTGTTATAAGTAAAGACAAATTGTAAAATGAGAATGTAAAATGTAATTTTGAATTTTTCAGGAGATTTTTTAGTGGAATTTTAGAATACTTATTTATTCTCAAGATGAATTTTTGCCACTGTTTTCACAAAATTTCTCCTCTGTGAAAACAACTTTTTCTTCCACTATTTCAAAACTATTTTGAAAATGGTCTTGATTATTTTATCCCACAACCAATTTACAAGCTGTAGGAGACTACAATAGATAATACTTAAGGGCAGCTGAGAGTCACTCTCAAGATCAATATAGAAGATCCAAGACAGACTTAAGCTCAATATTAACTCTTTTCATAGGGGAGAAAAGAGGGAAAAAATCCAACCTAAATTGTTCTTGTACTGCCTCAAGAATTATGTGCAGTTCTTCTATTAGTAACAAGATTTGGGGATGTAACTCTCTGCATGCTGAGATGAAGATTTGCCACTAATGTCTAATTTGATTTCTCTATCAGACAATTAGTGTATTATTAAAAATTCACTGCAGGGTCAATCTCCTGTTGATTTATATAATTAAGTTACCTGCTTTCTTAGTTAGGGTGCTTTGTAATCACTAAAATCTGTAGGCCCAATTCCACCTTCTTTGTATGCAACTTTACAGCGGGGAGATGTCCCACAGACTTCAGCAGAAGTACACAAATAACATTCCTTGTGAACTTCAGTGTCTGTGTAATAAGACCAACTCACTAGAATGGTTATAGGAATACTCAAATTTCCATAAAGGCACTGAATGAAGTGTGTGAATGCAAAGGAAAAAGAGACTTTCCTTTCTCCAAGTAGATTTAAATTCATATTTAATGGTATGCAATAATGTCAGTTTGTAATACTAGATTCTAGATACTGATCATGGCACTTAATGTGAAATTTAATTCTAAATTCTTGGCCATAAATAAGCCTTTTATGGAGTAAATGCACAAAGACATGATGGAGAAATGTCATAAAATGTGAACCATGAAGACTTTAATATAAATAATTTAAGACATATACAACTAATGGATAATACTTTTTGTTTTGAGACCTCTGGAACCACTATTTAATCCTGAAATACTATTTTTGCTCAGTTCCATGTAAACTGAAATTATAATGGAAACTTCCTTGAAGTGCAATAGACCTTAAGTGATCAGAGTCTTCATCATCATGGAATTTTCTAGAGCGTACAGCACCAGTTCCAGGAAATTAATTGTTCTGTAAGTGCCAGCAGGTCAAGGGAGCTTATCCTCACCCTCTACTCTGCCCTGGTGAGGCCACATCTGGAGTACTGTGTCCAGTTCTGGGCTCCCCAGTTCAAGCAGGACAAGGAACTGCTGGAGAGGGTACAGCAGAGGGCTACAAAGATGATTAGGGGCCTGGAGCATCTCTCTTACGAGGAGAAGCTGAGGGACTTGGCTTTTTTTAGTCTAGAGAAGAGAAGACTGAGGGGGAGCTGATCAACACCTATAAATACTTAAAGGGTGGGTATCAAGAGGATGGGGCCAGTCTTTTTTCAGTGTGCCCAATGACAGGACAAGAGGAAATGGGCACAAACTTGTACATAGGAAGTTCCATCTAAACATGAGGAAGAACTTCTTTACCTTGAGGGCGGCTGAGCACTGGAACAGGCTGCCCAGAGAGGTGGTGGAGTCTCCATCTCTGGAGACATTCAAAACCTGTCTGGACATGTTCCTGTGCAGCCTGCTCTAGGTGTCATGGTCTGGCAGGGGGGTTGGACTAGATGATCTCCAGAGGTCCCTTCCAACCCATATCACAGAATCATGGAATTGTCAGAGCTGGAAGGGACCTTCTAGAGACCATCTAGTCCAACTCCCCTGCCAAAGCAGGATTGCCTAGAGCACATCACTCAGGACTGCATCCAGGCGGGTCTTGAAGATCTCCAGAGAAGGGGACTCCACGACTTCCCTGGGAAGCCTGTTCCAGTGCTCTGTCACCCTCACCATGAAGAAGTTCTTCTTCATATTTGAGTGGAACTTCCTATGTTCCAGCTTGTGCCCGTTGCCTTTTGTCCTGTCACTGGGAACCACTGAAAAGAATCTAGCTCCATCCTCCCTCAAACCACCCTTTAGATACTTACAAGCATTAATAAGGTCTCCCGTCAGCCTTCTCTTCTCCAAGCTAAAGAGTCTCAGCTCTCTCAGCCTTTCCTCATAAGGGAGGAGGAATCATTCTGCGATTCCAGTGCTTTCAGTGAAAGCAAAGTAGGGTAAACACTAAACACTTCACAAAACCGCTACCCAGAATTACTATGTCAGTTCTTTGCTAGTGGATCTCACCTGCCTAACAGGAACAAAAGCTATCAACATAAAGAAGTTGTGGGCATGCTGAAAAGCTATAGAAAAATTAGAAGCTTCTGTAATGTGGTGAATACTTCTGAATTATTTTTTGACTAAATGCAGACTTTAGCAAACCTTGCTGTGCAGTCCTTAACTAATACAGATGGTTCACTAATCGCAAGTTATGCTATAAATACTCATTTAGTAAGGAATTAAAAATAAGCATATTTCTTTGTCTTTTGCGCTACTTACAAATGAAATACTCAAGGAATTATACTTTCTCGGAAAAACATTTTGCAAAGACACAGATTTTCAGGAAACAGTAGTAAGTTTCTGCAATGAAATGTATATTGTGTGATTTACTGGATCTTTCATTATGCATTTCACACTTCAAACAGACATGAGAATGCCATCAGGAAAAACAGCACTTGAAAAAATAAACATCATTTGACTATTTGAACTAGTCATAAATATTGCAGAAACAAAGTAAAAAAATGATTTTTCTTTCCAATTTACTTTCTAAATATCATCTTAAATACTACCCGTAAAGTTAGTTTCATCCTTCCTGTTGATTACATGTTTTCTGTAGCTTGCTATTAAATTGATGTCTTCCCATGACCCTCCCGTATGCTGCAGTTTCTGTTAGTTCTTTAATGATGTTCTTTATTTTGAACTTAAAAGGTTAAGGTGACTGTCTGTTGAAAAATTAAGGAAATTCTGTTTATTTGAAAAGTAAAGAGGGGGGAAAGAATCAAATCAAGTGGTGAGTAATAGTAACAAAAACAGCATAGCTGTTCAGGTCTTCCTTTCAAATATGTTGCTAGTTCCCTCTTCTTGAGTTCCAATTATTAAAACCCACTAGATGAGATAGGTAAAGAAGGAATTTTTGATGAAAAGTCAGGGACATCCCTTACAGGTATGCCTAGATGACTATGCATTTGAACTGGCAAAGAGTAAATGATTGACACTCTGCACAAATACTTTGAAACCCAAGACTTTGACCTGTCATTTGTTAGAAATGCTGTTATAATAAGTGACATTCACAGCTACCATCCAGACAAGCCAATTTTTTTCACTCCACAAATTCTAACTTGGTAAATTTTAACATGCAATATCTGAAGAAAAAATCAGAAAATCATAAAAAACTGATAATTCTAGTTACTGTTGCTGACGAGGATGACACTATGAGTGTTTTATTCAAAAAACTTAAGAACAGCAGTTGTAAGCAAAAAGATATCCATTTTTAAAGTGACATATGAAACTAGGCTAAGAAAACTTGAACAGTACAAACCAATGAAAATTATAAACACTAACATTTCCTTTATGATTATAAGTAACTGATAGAGAAGCATACATAGGAACTCATGTAAGGCTTTGAAATTATTATTTCTTGGGTTTATGTTAGCAAAAAATGGTGCAGGTGTTTGGTTTTTTTTCTCAATAATTTAGAGTTTCATCCAAAGGATACTGCCCAAGGATGCACATATTAACATGCAGATTATTTTCTAGATTATTGTCCAGAAAAATATTATGTGGTTTTAGCTAGAGTTCTGCTTCCACCTCTGCAATGTATGAATGAAAGGCACATCCTCATTTACAACATCAGAGGATAACTTAAAAGCAAAAGCAAAGAACCTTCCTTATTAATTCATCTGATAGAGCTTAAAACTATTTAGCTGAACACTGTCAGACAGAATTGTGCACCTATTTATGTATTTGTATTGTTATTTTTTGCATGTGTTTTCTAGATAATCCAGAATGAAAATTAATTGTGCCAAGAAATTTGTGCAGACAAATATCTAAAAAGAGAACAAGAAAGCCATCTTCCACACGTCAATTCACTTTACTGTGAGCAGCACAGCTGAGAACATAATGTTCTCAGTCAGATCAAAATTCCTCCTAGACAAGTGCCCTGTCCTCGATAACAGGCAATCTTGAAAGCTTAGGCAAAAGCATAAAACAGGGCAAACATACAGGGCAAGTATACGCTATCTCTCAGTGATCTATAATCTCAGTAATGCCGTGAGACAGAGAGAGCATCATGCTCAGGGAGCATTAAAAGTATCATCTGATGGATGAGGCACAAGAGAGACAATAGTGCAACTGAGTCCCAGATTTGGCTTAGCATTCAGTAGTTTTTGGCTTAACTCTTTTGAAAGTGCCCTCTGTTTTTAAATGTTTACTTCAAAGGCTGCCAAGAATAGAAGCACTCCACATTAGCTACAATAAAAAAAAAAAAATCCACTTCCTCCCAGTTTTCTCACCTGAGGAGAGGGGGATAACAGTCTTAAAAAATCAGTGGTTTTGGGGAAAGTAGGAAGGCATAATTAAACTTTGTGAAAATATGACATTTAAATACAGCTAAAGATATATCAATTTAACAAAATGGCTATAGTTCATTACAGTTTGATTTAATTAATTTAATTCAACATGCTTGGATGTGAAACTTTTATGGGACTCTGTGTAGTGACTTAAAACAATGATTACAGCTAAGAGTTAACTGCCCTTGAAGGCAGTGGATTCCTGCAATAACTTAAATATACTTAGGGTCAGGCTATGCTTGGATGTGCATGAAGTGTATTTTAGCTTCTATAGCATATGTAGCATATGAAGAGAGCTTTTCAGCACATGCCTGTTTATAATGGGGCCTCCACAGTATGAACACTAACATACAGACTTCTGGTAAAATTTGAATGATAGATGTATGTTAAAACAGTGTTCCAGTATTTCTTTTAGCTACTTATATGGACCTAAAATATATAGAATGTTTAGACTTAAAATGTTCGTTGCATCAGAATAACTTTCACAGGAGCTTTCCAATCTTAAAACTTCAGTATGTCTTCTATGTGTCTTCAAGTTAGTCATCAGATTGCAATTAGTGGATTACTGTATTGTGTCCATAGTTGATGCTAATTTATGCTGCTTTAGAGGCCATAAAAATGTGTCACTAATGTTTAATTGGAAGGGAAGGGTAGATAGATGGAGATACTAAAGAATTAGAGTGTCATTAACCAAACAGACCTTTAGGAGGAATAAAGACCATCTGCCACGTCAGCAAGCATGCTCCAGAGACAGCACTTCACTGTATCTTAAGAATCAATAACAAATAAATTCCACTATATTTTTGGTGGATGTAGGGTGGGTAAGTTTTGCCCTTCCTAGCTATTAACATCAGATGATCAGGAGTGGAAGTCTTCAGCAGATGGTTTGGTTCAGATGCTGACTACTCTTTTTTAAATCATTTTTCTAGCAGCAAAGTATTTTTCTAGAACAAATGTGACATCTTATTACCCAGTTCAGTCTCAGGTATATTTTTTATAGGTTGCTAATTAAACAGCTCAGAAATATTTTCTTTTATTTTTTTAATATATCAAAGTAATTTCTTTTCTGTTTGAATGTCCCAGATTTGCTGTATTTCTGGGCTTAAACAAAAATTCCAGGTCTGTTGATTTCTGCAAGTTGCAGCAATGTTATTTCTAATCTTACATATTTACAGCTGAGGCTTTTTTATAGCAGCATCAATTCCTCACACAGCAACTCCAAATAACTAACTAGATTTGCAAGCTAACCAATGTATTTATATAAACAGAGAGAGCCAACTGTCTGTAGTCTGACAAATCATAAAGGGAACTGTGGCATGCTCCTATATTACAATAAAAAAGTTATATATCAAATAGTAAATTGTAATGGCTGCTGACATTCCCAGCTTATAAAAAACAGTAGCACACTGCCTTGATCTCGCCAACCATTTCATATCCGTTCCCACAAAGCGAAATTATATACCAATCTAAGAAATTCAGAACAGTTTGTACATCAAAATACTGCAATCAGGCCTCCTATGCATACATACCCCCTTTTCGAAAATACCCCTTTGGAAACTGCTTATTTTTACCCAGAGATGTAATATAAGGGACCAGAAGTTCGTTACCAGCTGAAAGAAATCTTCCAACAAACACAAGTGGCATAAATGCCATTCAAATAAAAGAAATTAGGAGAGGAGGAGGTCATGCATAGGCTTTCACTTTCCTGTCCCATGAAGATAACAGTCCAAACACCTGTGGGGATGTTTAAGCCATAAATTTCACTTTCTATTTTGTTTGAGGGCAGCTGTTCAGTCTTTGGTTTTCGGGGCTTTTTAATATCCAAATCCAACAATTTTTATTTTAGGTCAAAGCAATTAGGGTATTTCACTCTCCCTCGCCCCAAAATTATTTGATAAATGACAAAAGGATTTTGTTTTCAGAAGCCAGACTGAATTTAAAGGATTTTCTGTTAAAATGAGGTTGTTTGTACTTTCATTTAGATCAATCGCATTCCTTTACAATCTCTATGTAGGTGAAATATGCTCAACTGAAATAGTGCCATTTGGGTATGTGTTGGAGAAATCATTCTTTTCACAAAAAATCTTAATAAAGAGAGTAAAATAAGAGATTTTGTCAATGTAGATGCATCAAAATGTTTGTGTACTTTGAACCTTGTATTTTTCTTTTTGGAAAATTTCAATTGTTCGGTGAAAAGATATTCATCCTCACCATCACCTTTTCTCAGTTATGCTTATATGTGTATTTCTGTGTAAAGGGCCAGTATTTAAACACAAGTTTTACTCATACTATCAAAAAAATTGTAAAACAGTTATTTTTATTTTCTTTTTTAAATTGAAGTCATTTGCTTGTTTTTCAGCATTTAATTGTGAACACTGAAAACATATTATATTACTTTCCGGTTTTCAGATCTCCCACTATAGCAGCTTTACAAAGGCAGGCTTGAGGTTTCTGTTAAGCTAGAGTAAAGTATGCACGACTGTATGCCTTATTGGAAAGAGCCCTAAAAATTTAACACAAAACCTGTTAATGGTTTTTATTCTGTAACTGGAAGATTGTTGATGACTGGTAAAATTACAAATCTCTCACCTCTGTGTTTTTGTATATGCTATTCTGTCACTCTCAGTAGTTTTTTTCCTGGAATGACTGCACAGAACAACGGCACATCACACATGCAGTAAAATTAATGTCTTAGCCCTGTTGGGTATGCACATTAGGTCTGATACACAATGCAATAAAGACGCATCATTTTTTAATTTGCCATAGTCGCTATGTTTGGTTTTAGCAGACTTTTCATGGTGTCCTATTTTCTGATTCAGGTGTAAAGTTTCCCGAGTTTGTTATTTTCTTAGAGACGATGAGGAACAGAACTGAATTTGCCAATTTAGAGTTAAGTGCTCGAGGGTGACTCAACTGGCTTAGAAGAATTGGTATGGCCAAAGAATTTATCTTTTTTCTTTTCAACAGCATAGCATCATCTGTGCATGAAGGCCGTTTAAGTGACAATTTTGGATTAGGTGCAGCATACGTGGAGTTGACTTCAACTTAAAATAACAACTAACAGTAGGATTCACCTCATCTAAATTTGTCTGCCTAAGAGTTGGGCATCAAGCCCAAGTTAATTTTCAAGATTTCTTCTAATGTTAATGGAAGAGACAGGTGCCTCCGTGAGATAATTAGTCATGCTATTATTTTGGTTGGGTATCCAGGACTCTGGGAAATGGTGATCTTAGTCTGTTGCCTACAGAATGATTCTGAATGGCTAACTTCTAAGTGGCCATCTAAGTTTTAGGCAGGAAAATTTAGGTGAGATAACTCCTATCTTAAACTAATATAAGCAGGGAATTCTTCTGTATCTTTCCTTTTATAATACATGACACCTATCTAAAGGGAGGAGGTATTTTCTCTGCCTTGTTTCTAGGCAGAAAGTGTTAAAAATTTTCAAGTGTGCCTGGTGAGTTTTTTGGGGTTTGCTTTCGGTTTTTTGATCCTGGTAAAATCAGCAGGGGAGTACACCTAAATCCTACCTATATGGGTATATGCGTGAGCTTTACGTGTGAGTGACTGCTTTGTTCTAACACTTCTGAAGCCATTTGAAGGACAAAGCAAATACTGACAAATTAAAGAAACATGAGGCTAGATATAGGGCTGCATCAGGGCTGAGTTCGCTCCAAAACACTCTCTAATAACTAGTTTACACCAAACACTGAGGCAATGCCTTCATACAGGAAGATTATCAGGACACATACAGCTCTCATGAAGTCTCTTTCATCATTCCCATTCTCTACAAAATGGAAACAGAGAAGCTCTAAAACTGCCTGTAAACACAGTGTTTGCAATCACTGTAACTGTCCACTGAAGCCGTGTGTAGCCAAAGTCTGTTCTCAGTTGCCGTGTATGTGCAGAGAACTTGGATTCTGCAGTTGGGTAAATTTGAAGAAAAAAACTATTGTATAAATTCCTACATTTTAAATGAGCATTTTATCTACTCTTGCCAAATAACTTCGATTTTCATTCAATTAATGACACAAGTGTACTTAACTGAAAAATATCCTAATCCAGTAAGTCATGCTATTTCCCATAAAAGTAAAATGAATACTTTTTCCTTGAGACACTGAAGTAATAAAAAGGCAGCACATTTTCCAGTCAAATAATTTAAGTCTTTTAGGTCTCTTCTTGTCTCCCATGAGTTCTCCATAGCATTAACAAAAGAAAGAACAGAGGGAAAAAATAACTCAGAGGAAACGAAGAAAAGAATCATTGCTTACCAGTTTAGCAATTATAAAAAAAATGAAGAAAAAAAAGAGTACCAGATAAATTTTCTTATTGCTAACAGTTGCAGAAATTCCAGGGGAAAAGATTTTAAAGCTATTCCTCCAAGAGGAAAAAAGCCTGAGTCAGCAGGTTGGTATTGTAATACTTTTAACGTTTCCCTGGGGATGCTAAAGAAGAGAAAATGGATGTAATTGTGGCAAGGAATGCCTAGATTTTGATCCAATGCAAATTCCAGTCCAAGTTAACTAGTTAAACCCCCTTGAATACTTTCAGCCTGGAAACTTCCTGAATCTGGGTGTGCAAGATTAAAATGCAGAACAATACGTAACACAGAAAAATGTTGCCCCCCCAGGAGCTTTAGAAAGCCCCTGTGTTTCCAGTACCTTGGCCTCTCCTCTGACTCTAGGTGTTAAAGGAGAAAGGAAACAGTAGGAACAGTTTTTAGGAGAGTGCAACATGCTAAATGTATGCAACTTCCAGGGCCAAAGAAGATGTATCTGTATGCAAATTGCCTCTTAATACATGGTACGTATATAATGATAATACTGAGGAACAATTATGCTACTTATATTTCCCTCATGCAATGAAAAATGCTAAGATTATTGCCGGAGAGATTTTTATGGTAGACAAACAACTGTATTACCTCACAGCAAAAGATCAAATTACTTAATCCTCAGAGACTGTTTCTCTTCCTTGGTTATAAAAAGGCCGCTATTAAAGCAACATATTCTGGTTCATAATTATTGAAGTGCAACACTTTTCAAATGTGGAGGCCAGAGGTTAGGCATGTCTGGGAATTTGACTCCTCAGCTTCAAATATTCATCACACCAGATGTCAAGGACAACAATAATCCAGCAGTAAAAGCATTAACAATTAGAATTTTACAGCTCTGGATTACACAGAGATTAAATCAAAAGATAGTTTCTCAAATATATGGGATGAGAAAAAGAAACAGTAGTCTGCAAGGAAAGAAGAAAACCTGTGAAGCTTAGCTATCCAGTTGAATCTTAGAGATGTAGAAAGAATTAAATAAACTGAAAGGCTTTATGGGATCTTAGAGGATTATTTGGGTGCTTGCTGCCTGATGATAACATTGGTTATGACACTGAATCATTATAGATATATTGATGCAATAATATCACAAGATTGCCTGATAAACACTGCAGAAATACTGTTTATGTTTTGGATGCTGTGCAAGCAGCTTTTCGGTTAGCTGGAAATTAAAGTGAGCCCCACAGAATACAGGATCTTGAGGAAATTCAGGCAGAGATAAGCAATGTCAAGATAAAGAAAATGAAAGAACCTGATTTAAGTTCAAAGCAAAAACAAGCACATCCATACGTAAACACAAGTAGGCATGCGGTCACGCTCAAGAGACTTAATGGAAGAAAGGTGGAGGAGGGAAAATAGGAGGCCACAGTTCAATGAAGATCCTTAATTGATTAGAAGGCCCACAGCAGTAAGAGACAACTGGAGGAATCAATTAAATATTACAGATGAGTTATGGCAAGCATAAAACTCTTAAATAATGAAGCGCAAGCAAAAAAAAAACCAAACAAAAAACCAAACATAAAATTAAGTAAAAAAAAAGAACCAAGAAATGAGATACGCTAAAGGTCTTTTTTCCGTGCCTTGCACATTCAAATGTTTTCTTTCTCCACACGTTGCACTTCTTGGATTTGATACCTCTTTGTGGAAATTAAAAGAGCACATTGAAATAACTGAATGTTCAATATGATCGTCACGTTCAAGTGTGTCAGGAAGGGGCGTACTGCTTTCTCTAGCTCAGTCTGCTGGTCATGGGAGGAGGAAAAACTTTCAAGTGAAATATGGTTTAACAAATTTACATAATAAGATTCTATATCACCCCCTCACACAGAAGCCATAAATTGCTTCAAGCTTGCTATAAGTTTTCCTAACATAGTTATATACTAACCATTGACATTTTCACTAGAAGTAACTTGTAGCAAGGTTTAATAAACTCTCATGAATCTCAAAAGGGACTGGCAGGCATTTCTAACTGAGGTAGAGACTTGGTGGAGGTGGTAAGCAAGCTGTTTAGAGACACTGTACACACAAGGTAATTTCATCATGCTGCAAAAATCTTCTCAGGACTTCTGAAAACCTATTTTAAAGAAAATTGGGTTACGTACATTGACATAGGTAGGTTTGGGGTTAACAGAATCATAGAATGTTTTGGACTGGAAGGGACTTCTGAAGTAAAACACAACAAACACAGGAACATGTATATAGTTATACTGCCTCTATTATAATACAATAGTCAAATAGTTTAACCTGAAAAATGCATCTGCAGTACATGCCTCAAGTCTATAAACTTAGTTTCACTGCATGCTTATCACAGAGCATTTCAAATGCCACGGTGAAATTACAAGGCATTTCTGCTATCACGTTACGATAACTTATATTCATATATGTGTATTTATTTTTTTTTGCCCTAAGGGATTGAAGAGTACCTTAGAAGCCTCCTTCAACTTTCAGTGTGTATTTACTTGTCTGAAGAGAATATTTGAAAATGTTTTCAATATCATCATATAGCTGTTTAATCTTTAGCTGCAGTCTGTGTCAGCTATTTAAAAAGAAGAACACCTCCAGAGAAGACAATATGAATACTCACACTGATGTCAATCTGTGTGGAGTTTCACCTCATTTCCACCAATTCTAAATGAACTCAGCTTCAGGGGAAAATAACTTTCAAGTTCGTGAAAGAAACCCTTAAACTACACACACAGAGTTTCTCACTATGAAGGTGAAATACACCAGCTGATTATTGACCCCCAATCTTAATTTAGAAACAGCTTTTTTATGGAATTTCAGTTACCATTTTACAGAAGCAATTACGTTATGCAAAGTAACTGTGAAACTTTACTGTTTTCCTTTGGTGGTTGTCATTAAACTGCTGTTTGAGAGCAGACAGAGGAAGAATAATTAAATATTCTTTATAATTTACTACTTCCCCGTGCGCACACACACATGCACCACAC
This sequence comes from Tringa tobata, assembly GCA_033628505.1. NCBI lineage: Eukaryota > Metazoa > Chordata > Aves > Charadriiformes > Scolopacidae > Tringa > Tringa tobata. The sequence continues at coordinate 34,195,969 of JAHREE010000279.1, forward strand.
AAACACAAACACCAATCTATGCATTTTGATCATTTGAAAGTCAAGGAGTAGATATAAGCAGGGAAAATATATCACTGTGTGATCAAACACTAGAACAAGCTGCCCAGAGAGGCTGGTTGTAGGACCTCTTTCCTCAGAAAAACACACAGAACTGAACCAGAAAAGGCCCTGATCAATCAAGTCTAGTTGAACCTGCTTTGAATCAGGAGTGAGTCTAGATGCATTCTGGAGGTCCTTTCCAACTTAAATTATTCTGTAATTCTCTGATTCTGTAAATGATAAATCCTACTTAGTCTGACAACCTTTTCTGTACAGGAAAAAAAGTCTTATTTTACAAATTTGTTCCTCTGAAATCCTGTAAAAAAGATTTGTCCTAAGGAAAAAGGCAGATCTCCAGCTGACTTTTCAGGTGTGTCTCCTCAGGTGTGAATCCCTCCAAGTCCTGAAATAATACTACATGGAAAAGTTGTGACCCTTTTATGAGGGACAGCTGTGCATTAGGTACGTGTACTGCCCTAAGCAAGGTCCTGTAAAAACCTTCCTACTAACAAGAAATTCTGCAGTTGTCAATATCTTTCATAAGTCTACATTAGTCAGGCATTAGGATCTTTTGTAACCTGTCATTGGAATTATTTGTATGTCTCTGTATAACCAGTTATTTTCACTTTCCTGATCCCAACGACTTTATTCTTTGTACAAGACTCAGTAAAAACCTCAAAAAATAACTAAAAACTTGTGTTTTCCTTACTTCTCCACTCAAAACATCACTATTCACAACAAACATAGATAAGGATGACATGCACTTGTCTCACTATCACACTGTCAATAGTATTTGTTAATAAACCTAGTTTCTTGATAAGTCGGGCTGAGGTAATAAACTTTTCAGCCTACTGACATAACTGTTAATCCAAGAGTTTTCTGAGGTTTTGTGAGAGATCCCAGACATTAGGGAAAAGAAGGAAACCATAAGTGAAGCAGATGTTAGAGTTACCAGAGAATAAAGAACAGGTTGTGGTTTCCCAGGCTGCCTGTGGTTTCCTGGACTGCGTTAGGCAAAGCATTGCCAGCAGGCTGAGGTGGCCTTTCCCCTCCACTCAGAACTGGTGAGACCACACCTGGAGTGTTGTGTCCAGTTCCAGGCTCTTCAGTACAAGAGAGATGGACAATTTGGAGACAGTTAAATGCAAAGGGCCATGAAGACAATGAAGGGACTGGAGACACTGTCCTAAGAGAAAAAGCTGAGAGAGTTGGGACTGCTTACCCTGGGGAAAAGAAGACTAAGGGTGGATATTATCAACGTGTATATAAACCTGAAGGGATGATGTAAAGAAGATGGAGCCAGGCCCCTTTCAGTGGTGTCTGGTGACAGGGCCAGAGTCCATTAGCACAAACCGAAAACCAGGAGACTGTTTGAACGTCAGGAAACATTTATTTATTGTGAGGGTGACTGAGCACTGGCAGAGGTTGCTCAGAGAGGCTGTAAAGTCTTGTCACGGTTACACCTCAGCTGGCAACTAGGCACAACATATTCCCCGTCAGTGGGATGGGGGAGAGAATCTGAAGAAGCATCTTCCACTGCTCCTTCCTTTAGAACCTATAAGTCTCTTTCACCCTCTCTCTTGTCTTTCTTGTCCCTTCTTCTTAGGAGGAGAGAGAGGTTCAAGAGAGCATCTGTGGGGGGTTGCATGAATGAGATCTGCCAGCAAGAGCAGAAGGGTGCCTCTCTGCTCACCTCTGCCGAGGTGGTACTGGGGCTGCACGATGCAGCCCCTGGAAGCCCAGGCATCAGAGTTCATCCACAGAATCCAAGCAGCAAAAAGGAATCAGCTCCTACAAGGACAGAATCAGAAAGCGCTCATGAAACCATGGAGGCAGGAAGAGGCGTGACTTTGTCCCCTGTTCCTTGGGAAATGCAGTGAAAAAGGCACAGGTTCCTGGCACAGGAGAATGAGCTTTGGCCCCTTCTCAGCATGTGCACTCCCCTCAGGGCACGGCAAGTGGACAGAGGGGTGCAGTGCCCCTTTCCAGAGCTGGGCAGGGACTCCCCAAGGAGCTGTGATATAGTCCTTTCCAAAACCTGAGCAGCAGCATCCCTCACTGTCCCTTACTAGAAACCCAGGTCTGAAAGGAAAACGCACTACTGTTGTATTATTGGGTTGGGTTTTTTTCTTCCTTCTTTCCTTTTCTCAAGTGAAATGTGAGCTTCCTAAGAAGTGCCAGTATCTCTGTGTCCACAGCTATTTGGCACCAGTCCTTGCTGTGTCTTTGGGATTCAGACACCACCAGCCAGTGCTCGGATTGCCAGCTGGCAGGAAAAATGGGACTTTGCCTCTTTCTGTAGGTAGCAGGTCAAAAAGCTCTAAATTGTGATCTTGTGACCTTGCTGGAGTATCTGCTCAGCCTTGCACAAGCATAGCTTCAACAAGGGACAAATGAAAACTGCCAAGGCTCTCCCCTGACCTATGCACCTTCTCCCAAGGGCAAGTGCACACTTCCTCTCTGGGGCCATCTCTGTGCACTGTAGAAATATTTCCCATACTCAGAGCAGAGTTCAGAGCTTTGAAAGATGAACAGTGGAGCCTGCTACACACCTGGGCCCCTTCTTCTGGCCTGCTTGGATTTCCTCCGTTGTCCATCCCAGAGAGCTCTCTTTCCAACTTTATCCGCTTCCCATCTGGTGGCCCGTCATTGCCTTCTTCACAGGTAGATTTTCGCTTTCTGCTAGCTTGGGAGGAGCCTGGCAACCTTTACGTTCAAGAGTATTGTTAGATAGGTCAAGCCATGCTAAACTGCAGCCAATTCTGCTCTTAAAACTAAAGCTGACTCACTTTCTCTCCTGGGATGAAATCTTCAGGTGTTCGTTTTGTGCAGCAACTGGAGGCACCTGCAATGGAAAAGTGGCAGTTAACAGGTGGCAAGGACCTACCTGCCCAGTTGCTTCCTTTAGCTCTGAAAGGCAGACTCCTTGCATGGGTTTGCTCAGCTCAGCTGAGCCCCTTCTGGTGGGATCCATGCAAAAGTGCCATAGCCAACCTGCATCAGCCAGACTCTGCACTTTTGCAGAGCTGCAGGCTGCTGGGTGACCTTGCTTGTCCCTGCAGCAGCAGTGCCGCCTTCTGAGGGGGGAGGCTTTTGTTGGCATGCTGTTTGTGGCCCTGACATACCTCTGCTGTTTCAGCTTCCAGCTGAAGTGCTGGTGATTCATTGCCTGAGGCCCCAGCAAGCCCAGGCACCTCATCCTCAAAGAGTTCCTCCTGGTGCTCGATGAGGAACTCCACCAGCTGGGTCACCTGCACACAGAGAATCTTTGGTTTCCACCTGAGTGGCTGAAAACAGGTCAAACAGCCTCTCCTACTCTGCACCCTTGCTTCTGCCCAGACAGCTGCAACTGTGCTCAGGGCTGCTCTTCACACCACCTCTTCCTGTCCCCCAGCGTTTGCTAAAGAAATGAGGCAGCCAGGTACCAATAAGCAGCAAAGCTTGGTTGGGCCCAGAAGGCTGCAGCCAGCAGATAAACACAGCATACCTTCTGGGTCTCCCGCACCAGGATGTCCAGAGGGAGTGTGGGCTCCTCGGGTGGGCTGAGGAGGTTTGGCCCCACGCAGATGGCCAGGTTGTGGGCTGTCATCCTGCTAGTGGCCACGTTTCTGCTGATGTTATGCAGTAGGGCCAGCAAGTTCTTGAGAAGCAGGAAGTTTGCTTTGGGTAACTTGCTGGCTACCCTGAGGGAACAGGAACACAATGTTCATCAAAGAGACACTGTTTAGCACAGGTCACCCAGGCTGATCCCACCCATGCCCAGCCGAGGGAAGGCTCCCTGGCTACACTTGGTCTACAGCAGAGGGACTGCCTTTGCTGGGGTATGGCCACCTCCCTCCCTCCCTGACCTTCTGGCAAGAGTCCCTTCCTGGAGCAAGCCCCAACGGAGCAGGAAGTGCTCCAAGGGGAGAAACACTTTACTATGCCCCTTTTCCCCAAAACAGCCAGTGATGACTGGCAGAGAAGACAGCTTTTTCAAAGAGGCCATGGCTTTGCAGGCACGTCCCGGACTCTGCTAGTCCCTGTGGAGCAGGCAGGCTGCTGGCCACACTTACTCCTTCAGTCCTGACAGCTTCTCCTGCCTGCTGTTCTTCTGCAGGGCACTCATCCACTCTGCGTAGAGCTCTGCCTCCAGGAGTTTGGAGGGGATCTTCCGCAAGAAGTCCTGCAATGCCAAGGGCTGCAGGTGAGGCTTTGGGCACTCCTGCTGGGAGCACAGGCAGCCTCCCTGGCACTCTGGCTCATGAGCAGGTGGCTGAGTTTTGGCTCCTGCTCTCCCTTCGGCACCAATAGAGCTGGGCGCTGCTGGGTCCCACATCAGCGGGCTTCACCTTCAAGATGACAGCCAGCAGGGATGCAGGGTGGTTTTGCAGGTGGACCTCCACTCCACTGTCGAGCGCCTCCCTGAGCTCCCGGGAGGCGCGCTCACCAGCTGCCAGGCGGAAGATCCCCTCTGTGGATGGTCCGTGTTCGTGCAGGAGAGCCAGCAGGTCCTGCAGGGCACAGAGGACAAGAGTTGTTTGGCTGCAGACAGGTCTTAGGGCAGGTGAACTTGCCTTTGGGGAAGGAGCAAGCGTGGACAGCTCTGCAGCTCTCAGTGGGGCAGGATGATGGTGAGTGACATGGGGAGGAGCCAGCTTTGTCCCCAGGCCCCACCTGATGTCCCTCTGCTTGGGCCACTGTCTCTCTAAAGGAGCCAGAAGGATGGGCAGCCCTGGTCATGCCTGCTTACCGTGATGGTGTGGGGCAGCGTGCCATCCTGGCTGCAGAGAGCTGCCAGGGGCCGGCCGAAGAGAGCCCCTCTGCCACCAGAGCCCGATAGCCCAGGGGTCTCTGCAGCGGCAGAAGTCCCTCGCCGTGCAAATGGCCAGGGCAGAGGCCACCTCTTGCGGGTCTTGCTTGCTGCCAAGGAAAAGAGAGCAAAGATCCATGGAGGACAAGCACCAGGCGAGGGCTCCCACACCCTCTCAGCACTGTCCCTCAAGGGCAAAAGCAAGGGAGAGGCGTCATTTAGGAACAAGGGGCCCTGAGGGCTCAGCTCTCTCCTGCTGCAGACCAAAGGGGTCGGACATGCCCTGCGGGAAAGGCAGCAGCAGCCCCTTTTGCAGCCCAAGTGCCCGCCTGTCAAAGGAGGAAAAAAGGGCTGTCCTGTTCCTGTCTTCCCCAAACTCACCAGTCACATGCCCAAGGCCACATTGGCTGCTAGATGGGACAGGAGGAGGCCGCTGCTTGGGACCAGCCTGCAAGAAATGGGCTGCAGTCACCGAGCAGACCTGGGGCAGAAAGGGCCCCCAGGGAGCTGCATCAGCCCCTGGCCATGTGTGAGAGGTGGAGATGGCTGAGATTGCAGGCCGAGTGATCCTCACCTCTGCCTGTCCCTTGACCAGCCTCTCCAGGCTGCTGTCACGTAGGGTCGCTGCCTGAGCAAGGGGAAAAAAGCAGAAGGTCAGAAGCCGTGCACCTGATGGTGGGCTGGGGCAGGCTCTGGGGGCAGAGGGGAGACAGGAGGGACACTCACAGCCTTGCGGTGCCTGAGCTCCTTCAGCAGGAGCTTGATGGAGGGCAGCCGAGTCACCTGGGCTCCCTCCACTCCTTCTGGTGGCCTGTGCATGGAGAAGGGGCAGAGAAAGAGCTATGTGAGACCCAAGCTGCCTTGTCCCTCTCCTGCCAGCCCAGGGAGCGCTTCCAAGCTGCCGGGTAGGGGCCGGCAGTGGAGTGGAGAGCAGCGGCAGTGGTGGGGCCAGGGCTGGGCAGGTGTTGGCTGGACAGAGCTGGGCAAAGCAGCTGCACCAGCTCTGCCCAATGGAGAACTGCCCACAACTGTGGGGGCACCTCTCCTCAGCTTGGGGGCGGTGGTTCCGGATGATAGGGCTACGCCTGGAGCATCGCCCCGTGCTGTGAGCAGGGGTTGCCCAGGCTGCACGGCCAGGCAGGGCTTACCCAAGGAGGGCGCTGACCCACAACTCCTTCACCACCCGGGAGCTACAGAAAGAGAGGAGAAAGAGCCTGAGTGCCCGCTGCTCCCCATCCTGCGGACAGAGGCGGGCTGTGGCACAGCCCTGCCCCATGAGTATGGCCCCAGAGGCAGGACAGAGGCGCTGCCCGGCCCTGCTGTGGGACAAGGCACCAAGACTCACCAGAAAGTAACGACACAGGAGCCGTAGGGCCAAATGAGGGCAAGGGACTTGGTGTCCTCCCCTTCCTCTTCCTTGGTGTTATCACCAGCTGCCCCCTTGCCGCTGCTGAACACCTGCAGCATGGCCAGGGCCAGGCAGAGCTGCGGGCGCAGGGCACTGCCACGTCTGTAAAGAAGAGCGGCAGGGAGTGACCTGGAGGTGGCTGAGCCCGGTTAGTCCCCTCTGGCATCCATCTGCCACAGGCACAGCCATGGGCGCACAGCCAGGTGCAGGTTGCTGGGGGCCTGGGGCTGCTCCTTGGTGCCAGGGCCAGGGCTTGGGAGGAAGGGCAGCTGGGGTTTGCATGTCTTACTTGGCCTTGGCGATGACCAAGGTGTCCCTGAAGAGGAGGAGGTCCCTCTCCTTGGTCCTGCGGCCCTGGGTCACCCGCACACGCTGCCGTTGCAGGGGCTCGGGTGGTGCTCCCTCAGGCTGGTGCTGCTGCTCAGGCTCAGGGTAGACCCTGCAGAACAGACGGCGTTGGGCATGAGCAAGGTGGCTGCTGCATGGCCCGGCTGTGCCGGCACGTCCCCGAGCCATGGGGGGAGCTCACCTGGAGCTGTGGCAGCAATTCATTTGCCCCATCTTGACAAGCTCAAGAGAAGCCTCACGTGAGACACAGCTCAGGACAGTGCCCAGCTGACCCACGCGAGGCTGCCAAGAGGGCTCCTGGTACAGACAAGCGCTGTGACAAGAACGCTGGGCAAGAGCTGAACTCTCCCCTGTGCCGCTCTGGGCTGGAACAGCAACGTCCCTGCAGGTAGTGGGGTTGTTGCCGGGCCAGCGCCGGTTCCAACATTGTGATGCCAACAATGGCACTGGGGGGTGTGCGTGGGGGGCAGACACTGGGAGGCTATCCCCAGTATGCCCATGTCTCTCTTGTACTGGGGAGCCCAGACCTGGGCACAGCACGGCAGGCATGGCAGTGCCAGCACTGAGCAGAGCGGAAGGGTCACCACCCTCCAGCTTCTGGCAAGGCTTTGCCCAGTGCAGCCCAGGCTACCACTCGCTGCTGCGTTTGGGCAAAGGCATCTTGCTGGCTCCTGCTCAACCTGGTGTCCACCAGAGCCACTGGGGGCTTCTCTGCTGCACTGCTTTCCAGCAGCTATACAAAATCATAGAGTCATAGAATCATCTTGGTTGGAAGGGTCCTTGAAGTTCATCGAGTGTAACCATTAGCCTAACCCTGCCAAGTCCACCACAAAACGATGTCCCTAAGCACCATGCCTACCCATCTTTTCAATACATCCAGGGATGGTGATTCCATCACTTCACTGGGCAGCCTGTTCCAATCTTTGATAACCCTTTCAGTGAAGGAATTTTACCTCATTTTCCATCTAAACCTCCCCTTGCATAATTTAAGGCCATTTTCTCTTGTCCTTTCACTTGATACTTGGGAGAAGAGTTCAAAACCGCCTCTCTACATTACTTCACAATGGACAAGAGTGAAGAAATGGCCACTGGTGAAATCTGTCCATGGTAGCAAAACTCTACTTGTATCTTCAAAGCAAACACTGCATTACGGTAGAAGTTTTCATGTTGCTGCTATGGTTAGAGAAGGAACAATGAACACATGACTGAATGAATTACTGCATTACGAAGTGCTTAAGAAGGTAAATAAGAAACATCGTTTCTACAAGAAACTAATGCTTATTGATCTAATATATATGTACATGTACACACACAAAGAGACATATGTGGAGACAAATATATGTATGTTAACTCCAGTCATAAATGTTGTAGAAATTAGGCTGGATTGGGAACTTAATATAGAAAAAAAAAATTTAAAAATGTTCAGAGTACCTCCCAGAATACGAACTCACTTAAGTATGTAATTAGTAGAAATACGTACACATACATGCTTAGAGAAACATTGTTTGTCTCCTTGATAAGCCAGGAATGGAGTGAGGTGCCCCTTTCTGCCAGAGCAGCCTGTATAGCAGAAGGTGCTTACAAATTGAATATACCAATGAACCAGGAGAGGCGAATGCACTGGACTCCTACTGCAAACCTTCCAGTTATAAACGGTCTGCAAGGGATTCCTCTCACTGCACTAAGAGTACTAAAACAGAATAGCTCCCCTGTAAAGACCTACTATTTCAGCCTGTCACCACCTCTGTAGCTTTGGTTAATTTTGGTCTGATTCCAGACACACGAAAGTACAAGCTGTGTCTCCATGTATTGCAACTATTGCCAAAGCATAAGTATCTGCTTCTACCAAAACCCAGCTTTGCCAGCGTCAATGTATACTAATAAAAGTGTGATATTATCCACACTATCTCATTCTTTTTCTTTTTGTCTCTTTCTATCTACACATGCAAACATATGAACAAGAAGGATAGAAAGAAAGAGACAGAAATACTTATTTAGTTTCCATTTTATTGTCTTCAGAGCTTTCCAGGAAAAAAAAAATCTCTATAACATTTCATTTTATTTTCAATCTTTTCCTCAGCTGGGTAGCTGGTATTCCTGCTCATGTAATGAACAGTAATATAAATCCCACTTCATACTGATACTGTACCTATGGTAAGACTTTCCTGATTTGCTGGTGTGTTCAAACATCCTACTGTTAAGGCTGTCTTGTTATGTATAGGAGGAAATGATCTCTCATTTCCTAGCACCATACAATCATTTGGTGATGTTTGAACATGTTCATTTATTGGTTTACTGAAGCCATGGATAAATTAAGTTTAATATGCAAGGATTTACCTACTCTACTATACTTGCATAAAGGATGATCAAAAGACTACTGCAGCAAGTAAAAATAAAAGTTAACATGAAACTCCCCAAAGAAATCTTCAAGGATCATGAGCAATAGCAGTGAAGCCCCATTGAGCAGCACAATCCAGATTACTCACAATTTGTTATTTCTGCAGGATGGCGAATGTGGTGAAAATGCATATCTTTTCTATGCAATATTGTAATTTGTTTTGTGGTTGTTTCTTTTTTCTTTTGGATATGAAACAAAAGGAGAACAAATAATAAAACAAAACAGACAACCACTGAAATATATGTAATAAACAAATATTTATACGACAGTGACTGCAGAATCATCAAAAAACTAGTGTTATTTCAACAAGTGAATGCCTTCTGGTCTAAGGAAAGTGTTTTTTATTGATCTGGAAGACCTTTGAATCAATCCACATTAGTTCTATAGGCACTGTCCTCCTAGTTTAGAAGTCCTAAATCATGAAGTCTAGTCTTTCCTTTGCAGTTTTAGTTTTCTAATTGCTTTTAGAATTACTTAACATTCTTTCTTGGAAAGCAACCCAGGAATCTAAGTAAAGAGGGGGGGTTTTAAACTGGAAAACACACCTGGGGTGTTTTTCCGCCATAATGGCCAACAGTCTACATGCCATAGATTGTCCCTGTGGAGAACCCTGGCAACCAGAACCTTTGTCTTCAAGCCCAGGTTAGCTGTTGTTCACGTTAACAGTATGTACACAGCTTTTGTGTTTTATTTGTCCATTATAAAATAAAGGGAATAATATTTCTGTTCTTCATAAGGGAATCTTCAAGACACAGTTTTAAGATTGTGAGACAACCAGACCTTGTGTTAAGGGAGCTAAAATAGAGACAATGCACTATTAACCCCAAATCTAATCCATTATAGTCCCTCTCTTCGTCTTACCTATTCTGTTTCTCTTGTGGAGTCACCCTTCTTTTGCTTTTCACTACTCAAATGCCCTTTGAATGCCTCTAATGACTTTCTTCTCCTGTTGAATTTGGATAATAGTAATAACTTCTCAGATCTCTCACTATGTTTTCCCCTAAGTCAAACCAAGATGGCTGGTACACACTGTTGTTATTAAAAGGGGATTTAGAAGACAGAGCTTTGGAAACAAGCCTAGAGAACTTGAACTGGATGATGTTCTTATGAGGAATTTGTTCAAGACAGGCAAAAACAGAGCTCATGGGTGACATATTTCAGGCAACATGCGTGGACTGACCTGTGAGGCTGCCACGGTCATGATTCATTGCAGTTTTTAGGGTTTCATTCAAATAACTAATCAGTGATCCCAGAGTTTACAGCTGTACCCTCCAGATAAGCTCAGTTGGCCGTCAGGAGTTCAGCATGTGGTAATGAGAAAAGAAATACAAGTATGTTCTTTTCTGGAAGGTTATTCTTTGTATATTCATTGAATAGAAATGGGTGTGTTTGTGTGTATCACAGAGAAGGTATGAAAAAAGTCTTTTCCAAGTTTCAGAAAAAGATATTATATATTAAGTAGACAATTCATGCAGTACACACGATAAATACACCATAAATACACTATGTATTTTCTCTTTTTATTTGCTTACTGTTTTAATAAAATTAACTGAGAACACGTTTGACTAAAGGAGAAAAAGACCTCAAGTCCTGTAAGAGGTGGCAACTTTTGCAAAGATCCATGTGTCACTTTTAGTGACTTTTTTGTTTCTTTTCTGAAGAGTATAGCAAGATTATAGCAAGCATACAATTACTTTTCTTGTCTGAATTTACAAATCCTTCCCATCTAGGCTCAAAGTTTAAGATAACAATTAGGTGATATGAAACTTTTCTCTTGTCTGTTGACAAATATTTTCCCTCAGGTGCTGTTACTGACTGTACAGGTTCAACCTACCAGAAACATATGGCAAACTTAGCCATTGATGGAAACTATAGAAAGTTTATTCTTCCCAGGGAGATATAAGCATTGCGTCAATCTGTTATCACTGTACTGTTAAAAGGCCACTAAAAGGCCTTCACTTCAAGATAAGAGGCAAAGAGCACAAACTGAAACACATTAAATTTCATCTGAACACAGGAAAACATCCTTTTTCTGTGAGGGTGACTGAGCACTGACACAGAGAGTTTGTGGATTCTCCTTGGAGGCATTCCAAACTGTACTGGAAACAGTAGCAGCCTGTTCTAGGTAACACTGCCTGAGCTGGGGGATCGGACTAGATGATTTCCAGAGGTGCTTTCCAAGCTCAGCTGTTCTATGATTCTGTGAAAATGTTCAGAGGTTCACTAACCATGTCACTGTATCAATGTGCAGCCAGAAAAAATACTTCTGGAGAAATAAAAACCTGATGCCCTCTTCCAACATTCCTTGAGATGTGTCTCTATACTTCCAAAGGTACCTTTTGGACAATCAAATTCTCATTGTTCTGGCAAAAGCAACGCACTATATGCTTGTTGGAATCACTTCAAGTAAAAAGACAGTACATGCACATAGAGAGACCAGAGCTCTTCTAACAAAAGTTTACTTGCTGAAGCACAGCAATTTGATTGCTTACTATCATATCAACCTGTCCTTACAGTTTGACATTGGCTGTTGCATCTCAGTGATATAGAAATGTAAGCATTTTTCTCTTCCTATTTCAAAGTAGTAAATCAAAATCTTAAAAACTTCTAGTAAACTGAATCCAACCATAGCCCAAATTTCTACTAAAGTACTTGAAAAATTTAATTTAGATAATTTTCAATTTCCTGTATTTTTTTTAATCTTACATAAGGCTATATTTTGCAGAAAAAAAAAAAAAAAATCAGTTTTCCTTCAAACTTAAAAAATGTCACAGTAGGATTGTTTTAAATATTTTTTTCCAAAAATTGCTTTGGAACAGAGAATGCGTTGAAATGTTTCCATCACTACTTCCAATGATTCTGCAGTTCATGAAAAAAAGCCAGCCTAGGACTTTGACATAGCTGCAACATAAATTTTCCCAACAATTTTTCTATACATTTGTTACCATCACATGTCTTCATTTCATCTGTTGAAGGGGCTTTGTGCTATCAGGAATATTTTGACTCTAGTAAGCAGGATCCCTACCATAGGTTTAACTCTTAAGGGTAAACAATTTCCCTCTGCTGCTTAGAAGCTGCGATGGCTAAAATTCCTTATAAAGTATCTCTGTCCCTCATGGAATGTAACATTATCAGGTTCTTAGTTGGAATACAGTCTCAGTAGCTCCCTCATCTGGACAATATGGATGAGGGTGCTCCACTGTTTGTTTAAAGTGCTTTAAGAATTATGGATGAAAAGCACATGAAAAAGAGAGACACTCTTCTTGCTAGAAATCAAACCGCTAAGGGAAGCTTTTCATTCTTTATTTGCAAATTCAATTATAAAGCTTCCTGCATTTATGTTGCAGAAATCAAATCACACCTATCAGAAGCTTCAAAGTTCCCTACATTTGATTTTAGCCATTAGCCTGGTAAGAAATATTCTGCAACGTTAGCTCTCATTCCATTCCAAATTGCAAACCTTGTTAGCTAAAATGTTTTGATGTGGTTTTATCCTTCATTTGTATTTTGGGGTGGGGTTTTTTTGTCTTTTTTTTTTTTGCTTGTTTGTTTCTCTCTTCACTTTACCTCTTTATTGCAACGCATCTCACTCTCTTCTAATTTATGTATAGTTATGCCCAGCCTCAAAATGTCATTAAGTTGATAGGTCACACTTTAAATTAAGTTTGTCAAATAAAAGTGTAATTTAGATCCAATAAAACAGTTATTACCACTTTTAATTAGGAAAAGTAAGAGTCAGGTCTGTCTGAGAGACATTCCTAGACATAACCACGCAGAGAGATGGGCTACATGTTATTTCATTCAAGTAGAGTCACTGATTATTGCAGTAGTTCTATTCAAATTCAGCTGAGGGTGCATTCGTCTGTCAGCAGAACAAACTTCAATTAAAGAAAAGAAAGATATTTGGAAATTATAGTTTCAAGTGTTCAGCAGATCTCGAGTTTTAGTTGATTGTAATGGTGCTGTCTCAGATTTAATAAATGTGCAGCGTCCCCTTTGAAAGTGGTTACAGATGCATTCTTACAGCAACCAAGATCACGCAATTGGAATGAAGACTAATATTGATCAGTCTAAAAGGTATGGATTTTTTTTTCCTCCGGTTGGTTAGTCACACCTGTCAGTCCCTAAGCAACCATGTATTATCCGTTCATACCTGTCAGTTTAAAAAGTAAAGGTAAGCCCAGGCACAATTTTCAGTCATTGTTGAAAAAGGAGATGCAATTGGAATAGGAAACTTAAATACCAGGTATGGTACAGACCATATAGGATATAACTGGATATATAGGATATAACACGGGTTGTCACTGGAATTTGCCAAACATCTGCACTTGTTAAGTCTGCTTCTGGTGAGTGTTACTGCTCCTCTCCATTGTATCAGCAGTAGATACATTGACTGTTTACTGAGGAAGCTAATAAAGAGACCTTTAAAATTATAGTAATTCATAAATTTGTGGAGTTTGGGAGACTAGTTCTGATCACAAGTGCACAGATTTTAGGTTAGTGCAGCTGTAATGAGTTTGAGAGCATCACCCCTGAACCACACCAGTGGATACAAGGTTGCTTTCTTTCATCAGAAAACTAAATGGCTAAACAAAAAAGAGAACATTAGAATGAAAATAAAAAATACTCTATCTGAACGCAAATAACTTATCTAACATGGAAAAATGTAACGTTTACTTAAAAGATACAGAGGATAACTGTTCTGTTTAAGAATGTTATCTGCAGTTCTCTTTGCAGTACCAAAGGGTGTGCAATATTCCATCTTTCCATCACATAATATTATATGACATCAATTGGCTTTTTTTGCTTTTGACTATACCTTTTATTTATATGGAGAAAAATAGGTAGATATATACACATGCATATATATACACACTTACATGTATGTCTGTGTATGCAGACAGATAGAGAGTACACTTTCCAAAGCTGTTACATTTTCAAAGAACTGAGGTAAATGTCAGCATTTTGAAAATCTAGGGGTTTTTTATATATTTAGTCACTAGATATTCTTGTTATCTCATATTTTCCATACAGCTGCTTCTTAAAGTATTAGAGTGGCAGAGTTATGTGCTATAGCAGTTCATCTGTAATGGTAAGTGATCAGCTCACCTCTATAATTGCTTTTCTAGAGCTCCAGGCACAGATTTGCCATGTACCTTTAATCCCCTCTCATACACCGTCTACTACACCTTGTCTCCTGCTCTCTTCCCATGGCATAGGTACAACTCATTTTCCCAGCATTGTGTGGCAACATCTACCTGGCTCCACAATGTAATGTGTTGGATGCAATAAATCAGCAACAAGCAGAATTTCTTCCCAGGACTCTAGGATAGATTTCTTTTTTCAAAATTAAACAACATGCTGTCCTCTTACCTAACATATGCCCCGATATTGAGAAAGTGCCCTTTCATGGAACCACCTTCAGTCCAACCATTTTTGCATCTGCCTCTGCATTTGTTGAACACAAGCCCGAAGACTTACCTTTCCTAGTTGTTCCTAATATTCTGCTTTTGGCAATGGCCAAGAATAGATCCCCAGAGATTTAGGGTTACTTCTTGTTTTCAGCTGTTTGTGCCTTAAAGGGACTTCCATCTTGGTTTTGCAGATAATGTAGTCCTTATTGTGTATGCATCTTTGCATGTAATAGATCTTTTTTTTACTATTTGTGAATCATTATTTTTAACTATGTTTTTGGTGGGTTTTTTTGGTATCAGTTGGCTATGTCAGTGCTATGAAATTAAACAGAGCCAGGAAATATAACCCAAAACTGGAACCAGATCATCCATTAAGTTGTTATAACCATCCCTACCAGAGTTTTGGCTTGTAGCAATTAGCTCTTTCAAATAATTTCCAGGCACAATTTGGGATCTAGGTGCAAGCTAGGAACATTCCCAATTAGAAGTTTGGATGCAGTTACTCTGTCTTGGAAGCTACGAGAGTTCACTGTAGGTACTAGCTGTTTCTTGGCAGTCAGCCTCAGTGCCAAAAAATAATGGTCTAAATATATCTATATCTAGCATATCTAGTCTGAGCATCCTAACATAGCAAGGAATTCTACAGTTTACTCTTGATTTTTACTAAAAGCAACTTTTTCAGGCTGTTTCAAATCTATCACATAATTTTTTCATTTCACATTCCCTAATTCTTGTTTATTTACCGTGTTCATGTAATTGCTAAGCCACATAACCAGAGGTATAAAATAGCTGCAGTATTAAGAAATAATCTAATGTCCGTATCTGAGGCTAATGTAGCAGAAAACTAAAGCCAGATGAGGTACCTTAAGAGAAAAAGGGTGATTTACTAAATTATTTTTGTTATCAAGCATGTATTGAGAAAATGTTCAGATATGTAGCATAGGAGTATATGTATAACAGATCGGGATAAACAATTAAATTTATTAAAGGACATTTTAATTGCCTGCAAAGCAGACTGCATCTTTAAAAGCATGCTAGCACATTGGTAGATCTGGTAATTCAGTTAGGAAATATTGGGGACATTTTATTAAAAATATGCTTTCTGAAATTCAGCCTTCAGATATATTAATTTGGAGGACAGCCAGGCTCTCTGATCCTATTAACCACATTTGAAAACCCTCACATGGCAAGAAAAATATAAGATCCATACCATGTTTCAGAATAATAATAAGGGAACTCTGTGAGTGATTCACCATCAAAGAATTATAAAGTCTTATATCACTGGACCAGTACATGTCAGGGAACAGGGGAAGCCTAGTAATGTTGGTCTGATCAACTCCGAGCATCCCACTGTCACCCACAGCTGGGAGTTTGATTTACCCAGAAACTTTGAGCCAAGACCTCTCTGTTGATATTTCTGTGATGTATCCCCAGCATGGGAATTTTGCTTAAACTGCTGAGAAGTCACCTAGTTGCCCATCATGCCCAAAATTCACACATCCACATTATATAAAATGACTACAAAAACCTTGTCCACAGTTCAGATGGGAATATTAGCAAACTCCCACTCTTATCACAGGGCTACACTCATCACCAGGCTTTCCTTCTGCTATTCTGCTCTGTATGGAAAGAAGGGATAGTATTTTTTATTAGACATGAATCATAGAATGAAATAAGGATGAATGCTTCTAAGTATGATCATCTTTACTGCGCTTCTTATCACCTCTCTGTTCCACTAGACTAAGGTAAAAGTTTACACCAGCCTGTTCTAAAGCCAGAAAGGGCCAACAGGTAATTAGCTTCCTTATGCATGAAAAATAATCATATCGCCTCTCTGTTGTTATCTGTTGAGTTATCTGTTATCTGCTCTCTGTTGAGCCCAGCAGCACATATGTGGCTATGTACATGGATTTAAAAGGTTGAGATACAAAAAGCACCCAGTCTTCATATGGGGGCATATGTATAGAGAAAACATCCCCTAAATTCTCCGAGGAATTTATTCTGGGAGCTCATCACCCTTATTGTTCAAACTTGATTTTTTAATCTTATTTCTAGTGTGAATACGGCTGGCTTTAGACTGGCTTCAGATTTTAGACAAGCATTTGTATGACTCCCTCCATTTGAGCGTGCTGACTTTGCTCTCTTGACTGACACTGGTAAACTGTAATGTGAAAGAACAACCCTGACCCTGTGATTTCAGCAGGATTGAGTGGAAGTAGAAACTGAGCTGTTCAAAATTAAAAAGAGAAAAAACCGAGTTCACCCATTCAAGCACAAATATCTTCCACAATTAGCAATAACAGCAAGGGGAATACAATTACAGGCAGACCAAATTGCTTTTTATTTAAATGTTCTCTTTTTAAAATGTATCCCAGTGTGAAAGTCCCTCTTTAAATTAGTGAGAGCATGCATAATCTCAATGTCTCCACTGGGGGTTGTAGGAATATATGTTCTCTCACTTGCTTAGTTGCACATTTAGGGGATTAGAGCAAAATTATACAGCCCTGGGTACTTTATAATGACAGATATCAATAGTAATTTAGCTAATTGAGTGTATTCCAGCTTTATTTTAATTCACTGATGTTTTTCACTTTATTCTTTGTTATTTAGTTCTGTCTGAGTATTCCATTACAACTATAATCCTTGACCCTACAAACTCTTGCTCATAGAAATAGACTTTTCTTGCTGTATGAGGAAGGAATTTTACAAGTAGATCTGTAACCATCAGAGAACACTTAAGAAACTAGGGCAAAGAAATGCCTATCTCAGTTTCTAAAACTTTTTTAATCTACCAAGAAAATAAATCCAAGAAATGTTTCCGTAAAAAAAAAAGAAAGAGTTTTTTAAAATATAGGCAGTTTTGGCTTTGTTCATTTCATTCAACTTTGTGCTCGGTTTTCCTGTATAATAGAAAATTAAACAGCCTAAGTGAGAATATCATTGAACTTCCAAATTTGTCAGCAGTTGGAGAAATATACTGCTTATTGAAATTTACTGGTTTTGCCAAGCTCTGATAAAAACAAAAAATCAGCCTGCTTGGGGAAACTTTTTCATGGTTTACTGAATATTCTCAATGTGCTACAAACTCACCTGAAGGTAATTATAAAATCTAATCAAAGCTACCACAGGTATGTAGGACAAGATAAAGGTTGAAAAAATGAATCATACTCTTCATAGAGTATTTTCTAGAAGGATTAGCTCCTGCAATTCTCAGAGACTACAGAAAGATTTCATCTCTTGCTATAGCTTCCATTACTGTAGTGCCCAAGCACTTCACAACAGTTAATGTACTTAACATAATAATGTATTATTTTGGCTGGGATAGAGTTCATTTTCTTCATACAAGCTTATATCTTGCTACTTTTTGGATTTGCGTTGAAAACAACGTTGATAACATAGGGATGTTTTAAGTATTGCTGAGCAGTGATTACACAGCATCAAGGACTTTTTGGATTCTCAACCTGCCCAGGCAGCGAGCAGGCTACGGGTGCACAAGAAGTTGGGAGGGGCTGCAGAAGGGATTATTGACCCAACTGACCAAAGGGATATCCCACACCATATATTGTCATGCTAGCAATAAAAGCTGAAGGGAAGAAGGGGGAAGAAGGGATGTTCTGAGTGATGGTGTTTGTCTTCCCAAGTAACCATTGCATGTGACGGAGCCTTACTTTCCTGGAGATGGATAAACACCTGCCTATCAATGGGAAGTACTGAATGAATTCCTTATTTTGCTTTGCTTGCATGCATAGATTTACCTATTAAGCTGTCTTTGTCTCTACCCACAAGTTTTCATGCTTTTGCCATTATGATTCTTTACCCTATCCCAGTGGTGGGGCGTGAGCAAGCAGCTGTGTGGGTCTGAGCTGCACACGAGGGTTAAACCATGATACAACTCTGTGAATTATCAACTTTATTTAATAGATGGGGAACTGGAGCAAACAGAGCAAGTAGACCTGTTGAACATCACCAAGCAAGTCTATGACCCTGTAGGGATCTGAAGATCTCTCTTGCCATAGGCTAGAAAGCAAAGATTTTTCCATTCTTCCTGTATTCTCTACTATTTTCATTTGCAAAATACAACCAGACAAAGCACCGCATACCAAAATGGTAACATTTTCCTTGAGAACTGAGAAGGATATAGGTCAGCCTCCTCCCAGGTAGTACTGTACCAAAGAGCCAAGTGGCATCTGCAGTCCTTGATGCACCCTCTGCAATCAATATCTAGCTATTTCTTTTTCAGAGTGGAAGAAATACTTCTTATTTTGATTAAACTGCTTCCCAAAAGCATTTCAGAACTCGAATTGTAAATATGCTTTTGTAGTGCTTCAGTTTGCTTGTTTGGTTTGCCCTCTTGACAAGTCCTTCAAGGCCTGACCTCCTCATCACCGCAGTCAGAACCCCATAAGCCTACATAAAGCCACATCAGCTGCGTTATCCTTTCAAGGCTTTCTCCACCAGCCAGGAACCCCTAGAGTGTAAGACACTGAACACATGCTTGTTGTGACCCCCAGTGGTTGTGTTAGTCTGTAAAATGCAGGACCTTGTGGTAGGCCAAAAAAGAGGACAAGAACAGAATTTTCAAACCTGTTACTCTCTAACATTGCAATATTGATTTGTTGGAACTGTATATTCCAAAGTCAAATACATTGCACTCTTAATTCTGCTAAAAGTCAAACTGGGACTGAGATTTTGTAAGTGTGCTTACAGTATAAGTTAGACAATTGAAGGCCAAATACATCATTGCTAATGGACAGTAATATTAAAATAACTTTGTATCTATGTACTGCCTATAGAAAACAATGACTTCAAACCTCATTTATTGTAAATCTTTTTAGTCCAATTATAAAAAGAAATGCTATGTGATAAGAACATGCAGAAATCAAAATTTTCACAATGAGCGCATAGAGTTGGCAATATTATAAACATAGTTAATTTTTTCCCTGGCAGGTCCAGGTTTCAGCTTAGAACTTTACCAAAGCTTTATAAAAGTCTTTTAAATACAGATGCTGGAGCGAGTGCAGAGGAGGGCAACACAACTGGTGAAGGGCCTGGAAAACAAATCATATGAAGAGAGGCTGAAGGAGTTGGGACTGTTTAGTATGAGGAAGAGGAGGCTGAGGGGAGACCTCATCACTCTCTACAACTACTTGAAAAGACACTGTAGAGAGGTTGGTGCTGGTCTCTTCTCACAGGTAATTACTGACAGAATGAGAGGGAATGGCTTCAAACTCCAACAGGGTAGGTTTAGACTGAACATTAGGAAAGAATTCTTCACAGAAAGAGTGGTCGGGCATTGGAATAGGCTGCCCAGGGAGGTGGTTGAGTCACCATCCCTGGATGTGTTTAAGAGCAGTTTAGATGCGGTGCTGAGGGATTTGGTGTAGGGGAGGACTTTGTAGAGTAGGATAGATGGTTGGACTCGATGATCCCAAGGGTGTCTTCCAACCTAGACGATTCTATGATTCTATGATTCTATGATTTTCCTGGATCTTACTGAACTCTGTAGGAGTGGTAGTTAATTACTGACATAGAACAGTATGAATAGTCTTACACCACCCATCTAACATTGTACACATCAAGGGGAAAAAAATGAAGAAAATTTACCCAAAAAGGATAACATTTCTCCTGTCGTGGACTATACTGAGGAGAAAACAGCAGATGGATGTTGAGACCCAGAGAGCCTTTTGTTGCAGGGTAGAAAGTTGGCACAGCCTCCTAGACTGAAGTCCTGTCATACACTGAACAGCCTGATCCTCAAATCCATGGAAACTCTGTGCAATTTAGGCATGTAGATTATCCATCTATAAGCCGTAATAAGTCAGTACAGGACTGTTCCCTACAATATATTCTTGAGTGCTTTATCCAGTCTAGTATTAAATTATTCAAGTGATGGACTTCCAATACTTCCTCGGGGAGATTACTACAGACTAATAGACCTCACAGGAAGTTTTCCTGATGTAAAGTCTGTATTTTTCTTAGCTCATTTTCATTCTGGTATTCCTAGTTATGGTCCCATGGACCTATGTAAATAAATCTTATGCCTCCTAGGTGTTTACACAATTCAAATACTTCTAGACAGATATTGCATCCGCTAGTAGCCATTGTCTGGCCGGTGGTACACACTCTGTTATTTTTTATTTTTCCTTTGTAATCCATCTTCCACTCTCTTCCTTAGTGTATTTTTCTGTTGAGTCCTTTGATAAGATAATTAGTTGTAAGTTGGCGGGTTATCAGCAATCTTGAAAACACATTCTTAAATATGAAAAATACAGACGAAGGACTAACATAAAAAACTTGGCTGGTATGTCTTCTCATACTCATTTTATCACCCAACACCAAGGATGATTTGAAAAACTGATGTTCTTAGTGAAAACAAAGCAACAGTTGAAACATAAAGCTCCAGTCGGGAGTACATGATCTAATGAGTCTCTCTCTCTTAACATGAATCTTATGTCATTAATTTTCTGAGATGGACCATATTGAAAATCATGTCCACAAGCTATTGGGCCGTGATCCGCCACTAGGTTTGAGTTGTTCATGCTGAATGAGAGCATACAATGTGACTAGAAGGCACCTGAAATATTGCTGAAGGTTATTGTCTGGGACAGGTGCTTGTAGTTGAGTGGTCTGCATATTCCAGTCTTGTGTAGTACTGAATTCCAGTGATTCCTTCCTACTTTTTAGGACCTTTGCAAGATGAAAATTCAAATTCATCATGACTAATGCAAAACAACAAAAATCTTACAGTTCTGCCTAATACTTCACAGATGTACTGTAATTAATAGGAATATCTAGGAATAATTACGTGTCATTCTCATTTTCATTCAGTGTAAACTTTTATAAGCTACTTGATTAGCAACTGCCCCACAGCACCTTCCAGCTTTGTAACTTAGTTGAACATGAGGGATAATTTTTTTATTTATTTAAAACATTCAAAAGGTAAATTATTCCTTTTATTAGCAACTAATATAGATTTTCTAATGAAATAATTCAATGGTTTTTCACCTGCCTTTTTACCAAATTTTAGTTTATACTATTTAGTTATATGTCTTAGTAATATATTGTCATCATGATAAAGAAGGCACTGAAAATAAAGCATGCAGATAGTTAGGATCAGCTGAGAATTTCTGTATTTCTATTTTGGATGTAAGTTTTAATGAAAAACAATATTTCCATTAACAATGGAGGACATTAAAGCCACTCAGTTTAAGACTTTCAGATCAGATGTTTAAGTAGTACAACTGTGCAGGTTGCCTGCATAGTTATTGGAGATCTGCAGTTATCTAAGACCTCAGTCATTCCTTGGTGGTATGTGTTGTTACACAATGAAGAAAACTATTCTAATTTAGGTACTTCTGCTAAAACATTTACAATTAACTGTAATAAATCTGAGCTTCATATCCGGGATTATTAGTCTAGAACCACTGTATATGGACTCTAGGTGGTATAGCCTGAAGTCAGTTTGAATCTAACTGTGCATTTAATCACCTATTCCTACGGCCAGTGGAAGTCAGAAGTCAAGAAAGTTTAGGACTCAGTTACCTTTTTTTGGGCCACTCCTGAAATACTCCCTAACATTTAGTGGGTCAAGATCCATGGCAGTGTGTGCTACTTTTTTAGTCTCTTTCCTGCACTCCTTTAAAGGTAATAAGAGTAGAAAAGGTTGTAGAGCACACTTAAGTGCTGACCCACACAGAAAGAGGAATGAGACAAGAAACATCTGATGCCTGTCTTTACTGCGGCAGTACTTTTTGGTAGAAGCATTTGTTGCTATCCATTATTTTAAACATTTCCCTTTCTTCCTTGAAGCATTCACTTCTCTTTCTTCAAGGAAATCCACACTCTGTAGTTATAGGAATGTGTAAGCTAAACTTTTTGTAAACTAAGGTTTTTTGTTTTTTTTTTTCCCCCTGACAAATATACTGGCCATGCTACTAACTGCACATAGCCAAAATTAAAACACGAACTGTCACTTAAGTGTGCACAAGAGATAGATGTTTTGTCTAACTCCAATAAAAGCACAATATTTATGCTGTACTTTGGAAATTATGTGGCGACAGCATCATAAACAGCTGTGTGCCCCATCTTACTAAATCTCATTATTTAGCATGTTTTGCTTCTTTTTAATTTTTTTTTCCAACTTTTTTTCCCTAGTCAGGCATGATTGAAAGAGGGGAAAAATGCCAAGTCGATGTAGCTTGTTATGAAACTTCAACAGTGTGCATTACCTTAAATTAACTGAAAGGAGTATAAGCACCACACACTGCTTTGTGCACCCACATCCTTCTGTGAACACCTGCTAGCTGATGGGGGCTTTTCCCACTCAGGCTTGACTGTCAAGGAGAAAGTTAGCAATGTTAAAAGGTTCTCTGGGAACAACAGGCTTGTTTTACTCTATTTGTCATTTTTGTCACAACAGTTGAAAACTAAATAGAGTAGCTGTTCTTAAGTAGTTGTTCTTAAACACTTCCATAAAAGACCAGACTGATGGCTTATTTAAACTAGTAGATCTTGGCCAAGCTTCTCTCTAGCAGCAGTTGCTTCAGAGGTAAGCACCAAAAACTTTCCAGTAGTTTATGGGATAGTTTTTCATGAAGTAATTTCTAATTCACAAAAATATCAGTGGTTTATATGGTTGAAACACAGGTCATGTATGTCACCTCACATACATAACTTTTAAATAATCTGTACTAATATTCCTCTAAATGATCTTCCTTCCTCCGTTTCTTTCTTTCTTTGTCTCTTTCTCTCTTTCTCTCCTTCTCTCTTCCTTTTCTTCCTTCATTTCTTCTGTAGCTCTTTCCTAATTTGTGCTAGCATATGAGACATAAGACTACTGTATGTAGTATCAAAAACTTAGCATATGGCAATGACTAGTGGTACCTAAGGTCATTACTCAGTCAGGCGCTGATGACCATGTGTCACTCTAACCTCAGCCCCACTTTGGAAGCCATACAACCTTGTTATAATAAGTCCTTTAGAGAGGCAAGATTTACTGATTCAGCCAGAAGACCACAGTTTAAGCTCTTCTTGACTTGCAGTTCAGAACATGAACAAAGGTTCTTGCACTTACTTGCACCCAGCAGTGTAGACATACACTAAATGACCCAATTTGTTCCTATATGTATGATGAAGGTTTACCTCTACTGACTTTTGTAGTAAATAGAAGCAAAATATATAACTCCTTCTGCTCTTGCCTACAAGAGTACTAATATTTTCTCCCATCAGGATGATCTGATGAACAATGGACAGGTGTTCCTAACATCTGTAGCTACACAGCAGCTGGAATGTTAAAAGGTGCTGAGGATGAGCTCCACTGGCCTATTAGCTGCACAGCTCTTGTGGCATTCATGTAAAGTTGAAGCAGGTCCTTCATCATCACCCTAACTTTTGTTTCTATTAGATAAGGAGAACAGACCTCGCCAGAGAGTGATGTAGTACGCCTAAGGTCTGGATTGACTTCTATAAGTTCCTGTCTCTCTCTGTTGTCCACAGTAAAAGAATAAGACAATAGCTGCCTTGGTTATGTACCTGAAGTACATAGGAGGAGTTTGACCTATGTGGTGTCATCAATCACATCCAAGAGTGCAGCAACACAAAGTTTTTAAAATGCGATGAGGTATGAGGCTGCACATGATTGCTGAAGTGGGGATGTGATTTAATGGTATTGTTCTAGTCTGTTCATTTAGGAGGAGTTTTTGTGCCAAACATTCACCTAAATTCATCTGGAATGATGCGTTAATGCTGTGAATGCTTTCACATACACCGATAAACAAAGCATCCTCATTAGTCACAAGTTCTGTATATTCTCACACTCTCATTAATTAGCAAAGAGGTCATTCTGATGGATGAGAAGGAGAAATCCTATTAGGTCTCACCATCCACCATCGGAAAAAATGAGAACTGAAGATTCAAAGGTGCATCTTTATTTTAATTGCATTTCACATTTAAATAACATGAAAATGTTGATTAGCAACAGATCCTGTTAAATCACTTGACTCATAACTTGACTACAACCCCATTCTTGCACAGGTGAGGCCACTTTAGACATGACTAAAGATTTATAGAACAGGCCAAAAGAGCATAAAGAAAGAGAAAGCTCATGAACCCTCTCCCAGATAGAATCTGAACTCTTTAGCTGCACGTCACAGGGCATATACATCCAGTATTCTCATTTCTATTCATTTGCAGAATAACAGTACTCAGAAGCACCACACTGACATTGTCCAAGGACAAGGGAAGAGTCAGTCAAGGAGTCTGGATATAATTTGTGAAATGATGCAAGTAGTCGGAGAGCAAAGAGGGGGAAGGTGAGGGTCATAGGGCCAGAAGCATTAAGTTGCAAACTAGCAGAACGTATAGATCTGATTTAAAAGTGACCTTGCATTTAAGCATGTATTTTCTTTGGTCATGATTAATCATAAGCATCAAGCCTGTCATGAGAGATTTGAATGATTCTATGATTCTATGATTTAGGAACAACCTTTCTGGATTAGTCCAGAAAGGACAATCCTTGCTTCATTATTTTACATATATCTGTATTGCAAATAAAAGGGGAGAGGGGGAATAATAAATTCAACAGTATGATTGAAATCCAGTCCTTAGGTATAATCCTAGAAGTTTACATACCCATCAGCATGCCAGTAAAAAACTCCTGTGCCACAGCTGAGGGAGATGTTTGTCAACAGTACCAGTCACACTCTTGCATATGCTACGATGCCAATTTTTGTGTTCCAATCTTATGAATAACAAGCAAACTCAGTAAAAGGTGCAATTCTGCTTTTCTAGAAACAAAGTTGACAGGGTTTTGTCCAGGTTATCACCTATGCCTCTCCACAGTAACATATTCTGAATAAGGCATGCACACCTTAAAGAAATAGATCTATTTCCACATCATTAATAAAAGCTATAAATCCCATATGCCCGTAATTCTGCCTAATTAAAATCAAGGAGCCAAAATCAGAGGGTGCACTGTAGAAAGAAATCTAACGTAAGAAAGGTCATGCCATGGTTAGAGAAAGGTGACTACTGTGCTGAGGTGAGACTATAACTGTATTCCTAACCCAGCACAAGTATATTTACCATTACTTGTAGCATGGCAATCTCTGACTTAGTATAGTAGTAAATTTGGCCAGCAATTTACCAAGCAATAAATTCAACAGGATTAGGAGTCATATACTCTAAATCATGACATTTGAGTTTTCCAAGTCTGAACAGATCACCTAATAGTCCTTGTAAGTGTATGGAGAGGAATAGGTACTGTCTGGGGTTAATTAATCTCAACCTAAAAGAGATGTTTAAAATAGATGAGGTGAATCAATTTCTGCATATGCCTTTTTCTTTCAGCGATTATAAAAAGATCTTAGATGCCCAACTCTTAAATTCCTGAAGGTAGAAATAATGGAATCCACATTCTGGAGATGCTATGAATGAGGAAGACGGAGGACTTGGAAGTAGTGTGCCTGTACAAATCCACAGAGAAGGAATGGTTAAAGGGAATGCATGGGTTATTTATGGAGCTGAGTGATCAGGAGTGTGATGATGGAGTTGACAGTGACAGAAGAAAAAGAGGAGGGGTGAAAGCAGTGACAGGGCAGGACAGCAGATCACACATGGCCATGTAAAGCTGAAATTGGCAGCAATCTAATGAGGAGATGTCAGAACTCTACATCACCTTGCTAAACTGAGCAGAGGAAGGCAAACCCAGAGTAAGGAGTTAGGTCAAGATCTAGGAGTCACAGTCATTAGGCATGTGAGTGGGTAAAACCACTTTAAAAGGTAGGTATAAAATGTGATAATGAAATATGCATCAACTTAATCAGGATCATCAGAGACAAATCATTCCCTTTTCATGTATTTAACTGATCCATGTGAATAAAAAATGATTGAAAGGAAAAATTAAAAAGGTAGGCTAAGGACAGCAAAAAGGCATTCATGTTCTACAGAGATTTCAAATTACCCAGTTAGCCTTTGATGACAGTGTTTAAGAAACCTAAAAATGTAACAATATGGAGGTTACAGTGGGTAACAGAAAAGAAAGAAGCATTTGTTCCTGGCAAAAATGCCCCAATTGCATTTAACAGTGTTATAGAGACTTTCCAGGAATTAATATTTAGAAGTGAAAAGGTGGATCTATTATTCATGGTTTCTGTGATTTGTAAGAGATATTGTTTACTAGACTAAGACAAGACCAACATAGGCAGCATTCTCTCCTCCCTCTGTTCCCAGTATCAGACATGCTATTCATGTCTTGTGGACAGTGGGTTCCTTGTGAATTTGCTCAAACCTCCTTTCTCCTAAGGATTATGTTCATCCACAAAGGAATGTTCAACTCTGAATAGTCCCAGTCTTGCTGCTCCTGTATTTGTGACTGATTTCTGTGTAATTTTAGTATTCCTTTGGGTCTTAATTTTTCCCCTTCTGCTTCTCTTTCACCCCAAACAAATGATGTGTTGACTTGACATTAAGCTTCTTCTGGGGATGTTCTCCTAGAGTCTTGAAAACATTCTTGTTTTAGGCTGACATTTTATGTTTTTACCAGTTCTTTGGTTTGGGATTCAGAAGAGCTGTTCTATCTGTGGGACCACTACTTTAAGAAGGGCAAGAGAATCAAATACAGGAAGTTATGTGCAAACTGCTTGCATGGATGTGGAAAAAAGCCAGAGAAAGAATACTGCTATATTTTGCATTATATTATCCATTTTACAAGTCATCACTATAAGCATTTATCAATATAAACAATTGCATTATCTAAAAAGTCTACTTACGTTTAAAGTAATACAGTATTTATCACTATGTTAATTGAGACATGTTTATTAAATCCGATACTCTGTATCCGACAGTAGCCAATACTGTAGACTCCAGAGGAAATGACCAGTGCACTGATTCATGCCATACTGTACCTCAAGCAGAGATTTATGTTGTGGGTTTTGAGTGTAATTTTATTATAACCGAAAATTTAAAGCATTGCATGCTTATCCTACTTATTTGCTGAATTCACTACAAACTGTTTATTATTCTTTGATGATTTTTTTCATCATGGGAAGGAAGATGCCCCGAAGGGTTGAAGAGAATGAGTATACATATGTAGAACCTAGAAACATTCGATCTCATTAAGCAATGAAAATTGTCAGTGTAGTGCAGGAATGAAAGAATATGACATTGCTAGTCTTATTTACACAGATGATTAGAAAGAGATAAAGTAGCTGACCCAGACAGCTAATAAATACAGCATTAAAAACACAGCATTTTCTGCCTTATTTTTTCTGACCTATTTTTCTTTCCTGTAATTGTCTTGCAGTTATATCCTGAGTTCACGTATTGGTTGCATCCATTATTCTGGCTTCAGTATCTCCTAGTTATTTGGTAAGTTTAGTAAGAATTTGTTTGATTAGATTTGATTTAGTTCATCTTGGGAGCCCTGAAGGACTGAGAAAGATAAGCAAATCCTACAAGTAGGACCTACACATGTTCTCTAGCTCATTAAGGAATGAAAAGTGCTGGGTTAAGGGAAGAAAGGAGAAGAAGTGTTATTCTTACTTACACTCATCTTTTAAAAGCCAGAGCATGACGCTCTACCTTGTTAAATGGGTTTCATTATGGTTCAACTCTTTAAATGTAACTAAACTCAACAAACTTGGGAGTTCATACAAACCAAGAGAACTGGATACTTCTCAGTGTATGAGGTTTACACCCCTAATGTAATTTAAAATAATAACTGTACAGGATCTCCTCACTTTTTTTTCTGTAATTCAATTTTTTTTTCACATTAATTGGCCATAATAAGAGTGCCTTACTTTCACTGGAACTTCAAAATATTAAGATCTAGCCTTAAAAAGCCAATACCTTAATTTAAGGAACAGAGAGATTCTGACTTTTTTAAAAAGAGGTAGGATTTGGCCCTCTGTCCACTTAATATAGTTAGCCATGCTTCTTGCAAGCAGTAAAGCAGAAAGAAACGAATCCAAAACATTAAAACTTTATTTTTTGCTACCATTTTCAGACTGGAGGGTCTGATTTAGCGGAAGTTCTATGTGCTCTCTGTGCAAAGTTGACCACTTCCACATTGTGCATCGTGCCACCCTTTCCAAAGCCAGTAGAGTCTCCTTATGCCAGCTTACCCATGTTTCTGTTGCATTTTTTAAAATTAGCTTTAATTGTATTTGCAATTCTTGTATTTGCCCTTGAGAAAAACAAATTAAGATGCATTCTTTTCACCATTACAAATATTTTCTTCTTTTTTTTTTCCAACATTTTTCTATTTCCCATACCCACATGATTAGCCAGATAAACACATTGAGGCATACGGCATGCGTATACTACCTTTAAGACTTTTTCCTTTTTCAAGTGCAAGTATTTTATCATCCTTGGGGGTTAAAATAAAATTCCTGTAATACATTCACTTTGAAATGTTCATAAATCACTTTTAGATATGTATTCAGATATAGGATTGGTTTCTAATAAGCTCCTACCTTGCTGAACATAGGTGAGGACCTTCCTTGAGCAAGGACTGTCAGAACTGCAACTCCAGGATGTTGGAGATCATAAGGACTTTTCTTTCCACGAACATGCTGCATCTTCTGAACAGCTGCTTCACTTCTATGAAAGCAGAAAGGCCAGAGATAGCACTTTTTAGAATTTATTTTTATTTCTGATGACAACTAAGGTTCTCAAGTAACCTCTTGATAAAGCAGCTTTGCCTATCAGGAAAGTAATCATCACTTGTGAAAGTGGATATAAAATCCCCAAAGTTGGTAATGCTGGGTTTTGTGTTATATCCCATCCTTCCTGAGTGTGGGACTTACTGGTTATAATGTTACCAGTTTATGAATGCATGACAATCTCGTTTTAGTCAGTAATACACTGAAGTCTTACAGAAGCATAAAATGAATTTTTCTTTAAAGGAAACCCAGTCCCTGCAGCCACGTCTAAATATCACAACCGAATGATGAGGATTTCTGCAGAGGACTGGGGGAAAATCACCACTTAATGCTACTACTTTAGCAATTGGTCAGAGAAGACCGAGATAGGTGCTAAGGCAAGTGTCTAATCAAATGAAGAGTCTAACTGTGGTCAATGGAATAATTCACTAACTTAAAATTAGACACCTGTCTCAGTGTGAAGTCAAAAAGATGACAGGACCTTGTCCTTTAGGAACAGCAAAGAGAGCAGCTTCCATGATTTCAAAGTACTCCCTACTGAGGTGTTGGAAAAGCCATAAAGACTCATCAGAGCCAGTGTTTTGAATCCTCGCCCTGGTTCCTTTCCCACAGATGTCAACACATCTCAGACTCTCCAAGCCACCTTGATGATCATCTGTGCTGTGAGCCCATAGAGAGCTGAGATCAGCACAGAGCAGCTGCCCAGAAGGCAGGCGTTCCTCACAACCTGGTGGCCAGGGCCAGGATTTGTCCCTTAGTTACAGGATGACACTTGTCTGGGTGATGTCGTTTTCTACTGAGAGACATTGAGATATACTAACTTGTGCCTTTTGCGCTTACTGTGAGACAACATGTTTGTTAAGAAAAAATAAAAGATAAATAGGAGCACACTATTAAAAACTAACCGCATGTCCATGCTGTGTGATTATTACAGTGTTTGAGATCTAATTTAGTGAAGGTTATCTTTGCTTGATTAAGAAAGGAGATCATTAAATTGGTTTTGTTTTGAAAAATACACTGCCTAGTTTATTTTCTTGATTTGTGTCTATAGGAATTTACATTCCATTGTCCTTACTACTGTCTGACATGCACCATAATAGGATCCTATCCCTTTAGCTTTGTTCCATTTCCTTTCATACTACCTCTTAATTACCCTTTTTGTACCTCTAGTCTGTGGTCTCTGAGCCTCTAATACATGGCTGTGCCAATTCCACCACCCCCAAGGCTTGTCAGGTTAAAGATTAATGAGTAGACTTTACCCAGAGGCTTTACAAAGGTTAAACATAATTACAAATGGGTATTTTATGCAATGTTGAATATATGAAAGCTGCTTAAAAAAAAAAAAGGAAAAAAGAAAAAAGGGGGGGAGGAAACTAATGAAACTTATGAGATTTAAGTCAACCATTTAGAACTTCTGAAAAAAAAAGCAAAATTAGCATAAAAACAAACAGTTAGGAAGTTCTACCCTTTGTTCCAAAGATGGTGATAAAAACAAAAACACCATATGGTGAAAATTAGATTGCATCTCAAGCTTGCAACATCACTGCCTCCTAATTCTCCTTTCAAGTTAGCTAAAATGTGTTCCACTAAGAAGATAGACAAAAAGGTCTAAAATTGTTGGTAAATCTTCAGTTTTTTAGATTCTCATATTTGACCCTTTGTTAAGGAAAAATAACATTTTTCCTGTACGCAAAACATTGCTTCTGAGGGCATCGTTACATCAAAAGATTGCTTAACTTAGCTGCCTGATGAGAGAGGTATGTTGGATAATATTCTTAATTTTTGTTTTTTCCAACTTATAGAAATACCTTAAAATGCAAACTTAATATCCAGGACAAGATTTTCATAAGTACGAGCCTAAAGTCAGGTTCATAGACCCATGGTATCACACTAAGGAAATTGTCTGACTTTGAGCAGTGCCATTTGACTCCACCAAATGCTATTGAAGTTAATGGAAACTGCTTTGGAGTCTATTTTCAGGCACTTTACTTGTTTGCCTCCTTATTTCTAAATCTTTCAGTATAGCTGATAAATGGAGATTTAAAACAAAACAAAACACACACACACAAAGAAAAAAACCCTCCAAAGCAACAGTAAAACTCCTCTTTTTTTTTGTATTATATTATCAGTGCTCAAATAATGGGCTAAAACTGTCAGAAATGTCCAAGAAATTTGGATATCTCGGAATTTGCTTCCAACCTGAAATTGTAAGACCACGTTTTCAGAGGTGTTTTGTTTTACTGATTTCATTTAAGCTCAGTGGAAGCTCTATAGAAACACTGAAAATTTTAGTATTATTACTTTGTTCAAATCCTTGCTTGGTAAAGGACAAATCCCGATTCCCAAGAAGCCTTTTGTATAAGAAGTGTTACCATTTACCAGTGACACCACTATTCAAAAGCAAAAAGAATAACAAAGTGAACACATGAAACTATTGAAGTCCTAGAATTGTCTCTGAAAACGACCTAAGCCCAGATGTTTTGTACGTTTATTTGGATTTCTCAGTTAAGCATTTACGATATAGGTGCTTTATTTCTTCTGTGATTTTCTTTGTCTGAAAACCCGAGAGCAATATCTGTCTAGCCTTTATTCTAGTCATAGCTTAGTTCAACTTTTTCAGCAAGAAGTATTTGAACTGAAAATATTTAAGAAGTTACATTTGGCCATTAAGAAACTTAAGAAACATTAAGAAACATTAAGAAACGCAAGTTAATTTGATTGCAATTCTGATTATTAAATGTAAAACGCACTTCAGTGTTACATATTCAGTGACTAGCCCCCTAAGTGAGTATTAGATACAGATTATAAAAACAGTAAAACAACCTTTGGACTAGTACACAAAGAATTATAAGAATTAACTCATGTCTTTTATGTGGTTTTACAGCCGTTTCTGGCAAATATTTAGTTTATGAAATGAGAATGTCAGAATTTGGCATATAACTCAGATGCTAATTTTTTCCACGAATGAATTACTGTAATTCAAAGCAAACATTACTGCTTACAGTTTAAAATTTTCATTTCAGGAATTGTTCTTTCTGTTCAGTAATAACATATTTTTATAGCTGACTGCAAAACAAATGTAACATCATATTTTTGAGAAGGAAGCAAACACTAAGAACCAAAAGGAGAGTAAAACCACCCAGGCACCTCCACAGGATAGTGGTGTTTTTCACTACAAAACATGCCCTAAAAGATTATTTAAGATTTTGATCCAAGAATGTTGAAACCCCGCTTACCATGTATGTCCAAGGCTATAGGGTATTTTGCATAAATAACTAGTTTCTAGCTCTCTCGTAGACAAACTTGAGCTACTATGAAAGCAAGGAAGCAATGCTCCAAAGGCAAAAAAAAAAAGAGCTGTTAAGAAAGACTCTAACTCCAGCCTTGTAGCCAGAGCACTTGAATCGGAGGAGGATTAATTTTTAACTTTTTGATTTATTGCAGTTTTTTTGACAAAATTATTGCTTAGTGTAAAAACTGCCGTACTTTTAGGAGCAGCACATAACACCCTATCTGTAAGAGGGAATCAGGTTCCCTTTCACAGCATAACCAGAATCTCTTGATTATTTTATATTAGACTTAGAACTACCTTTTTTCAATTAAAATCTTTCTCTTTTCATAAATATGAAAAGGAAGTCCTTACAGCATCTGTCTTCCCACTAGCAGGCAAGGACCTCTATGTCCAGGCTATAAACGTTCTTTCTTGTAGTGCACCAAATCAAGATTACTCCTACTGCTTTGGAGATGAGGGAGAGATGGGGGAAAAGAAAAGAAAAAAAAAAAAGAAAAACAAAGAAACTAAAAAAGAAATCTGGTGTTGGCTAGTGATTTATCCTGCTTTTCTTTCAAAGGCTATTTTGGCATTACAAAGATGTTTCTTAGTTCCCATCAATAAAAGTATGGCATAATGCTTTCTCCTTGGACCCACAGAGCTGAACCACACAAGTAGATCCACGTTGGCTTCAGTGAAGCAGCTCGTATGTCTGGTGTACACACAGACATATATTTGTATACAATTACATAATTACTGATGTGCATAACAATTTGCAAGACAGCCACCTCATGTTTATGTCTGACCTGCTTTAATTTCATTAAGCAGTGCTAAAAATTCTTGTCCTTCTGCTGGGCTGCCACACTTTTAACTCTGTATGAGGCTTCTAAGGAAGGAAAATAAACCTCTGTGCAATCTTCCACATTGATGGGCTGCTTCCATTGTTTAATTTGCTTCCATCCAAGCTAGAATAGACTAGTAGAACAGTTAACAATACAAGAACAGAGACTTTTATATAGATTACAGTTTGCATGAGAGGAAAGCATGGCACAGCCTGGGCACTGGTGCAAGGGAGCAGAGCAGAGACATAAATCACATATTGTGGAGAAATCACTCTGCTGCCACCTTCAGTGTGTATGAGAGGCAGGTTTGAAGATCCAGCTGTGTTCCCCACCCTGGCTTTTGAATGCAAAGTGTAGGAAGTGGAAAAGTTTTGACTCTTAAGCAGCATGCTGACAAATATTTCGAGAAAATGTGGAGAGAACAAGTATAACATTCCTTTCTCTAAGGGGAACAATCAAAACTACTGACAAAGCAATTTCAGTTCATGACTCTGGCTTCTGTCGCTGTGTCACAGTCTACACCTGGGTAGGTACAGATCCATTGCGATGTCAGACTCTTACCTCAGTATGTCTGAGAACAAAAGGTATGATTGCAAGACAGTAGTATGGACTGCAAAGGGCTCATGAGATAGTGGCTGTGCTGCATTTCCTTTAAAGTGCGCTCTTTTGATTTGGTAATTTATACTGCTAAGTGTATTTATATCTTGATGTCTTGGATATCTCCAATCAAGTGAAATAGAAACCAAAAGACAGAATATTTCTTTTATTCAATGCTAAATCCATTTAACTTATACTGAATTTGCTCCATTTTTCAGCTGGCTATAGCTCAAGAACAGTGAAAGGAACCAGATGGGTCTACTACTAACTACTGCAAAAAAAGAAAACCGAAGACTTTCTTCATCTGAATCTTATCAAAGACTGTCATTTGGTGACTTGAATTTCATGAAAACTGTTTCAATATCCAACATGTAGAAGTGCCCTCAAGCCTTCGATCTAGGGGTATCACTGCATTCCTATAGGCATCCATCAGCAAGTAATTTAGGCTGGACAAAATCATAGACTTTGAAGGACAGTAAAAGCAATATAATAAGTACTACTCCTTTTCAACTCCATAGCATGTGTTTTATTCAGGTTGCACTCTAAAAAGCTTGATGGTTCATAATACACTCCATTAATATAAATTAATATAATCTAGCAGTTGCTTTTAGCTTTTAAATCGCTCTTTTTTTCCCCAGAAAAACTTTTCTGTTCACTGGAAATATACGTAAGGAACAAATGATAGCTATTCTCTGTGGCAGAAACATGAAGAGAATTTGAGTATATTTGAGGCTAGATTGATTTCCCAAACATAAAATATAAAGAGAATATTCCTGTATTTAATGAACACTGCATTTGTAGCACCTGAAAAAGGGAAAATATGCATCATGCAACTATTTACCGTAGTAATATAGCTGCTGTGTTTAGCCTGAACAATCAGAGTTTGAAAACTTATGCAGCAAAGCTGAAGAAAGCTAATATGCTGATACCACTAAAGAATATATGAGAGTTATCAGAGAAATGGAGACCACAACAACAAACTGGGTTAAATCAAATACCCAGCAGTTCATCTCCAACAATGGCCAGCAACAGATGCCAACAGAAAGGAGTAAAATAGGTCAAGCATACAACGATGCTTTCTCAGCCTCCAGCAATCTGTGGCTTTTGGATTTCCTGAGCCAGAAATGTCATTTTGAGGTGGTATTTGGGGCCAGACTATTAAGAGCATGGGCAAAGCCAAAAGTCTTTAAAATAGAAAGTTTGTACTGAGCCCACTGTAAAGCAACTATACTAAATTTCCAAGATACAACTGTAATTCAGTTTTCTTGTAGATTGTTTACTCAATAAAAGCTATTGAAGTCCATAATATCCAGTGCTAATTGGGTGTGGGTGGGTGGGGAGGTGATAAAACAATGCAGAAGAACTGAGTGTTTTTGTTAAAGTGTGCACAGTAGCTATGAAACCGCTATGATACAGCTGACAATACCTCAAGAAAAAGCAAGAAAAAAATAATCCCATAGTTAGTTAGTATTCAGACGTGAGGATGTACTTACTCTCATGGACTGTTAAGAAACAGAAAAAGTAATGAGAAGTCATGGATGTCCCCATTTTAGAACATGAGGTCCACAAAGCATTTTATGGGGGAAAAAAACCAACCAAACCCACACTTCACTGCTGGCTACACTGTCATGTAACCCTTTTCCACATTTCCTACTTCCCCTCACACTCTATTTCCCCCCCTGAAGTTGTATTCCGTGTTACAACTTGATCACTGCAAACTCACCGAAGGGGGGATGCAATCTCAACCTAGAATCAGCTTCTTGGAGCAGAGAGGTTATCTCCCACCAAGGGGTACTTAGGAAAATTAATAGAGGGGTGGGGTTTCAGGTTCACTGTACACACAGGATGAAAAAAGAAATCACAATAACACTAATGTTAATCAGTAATGCTCAATGGGAAACAGATCTCATCAATAAGAACTATGTCCTATTGAGATTACAAATATGGCTGATAAAGTTATCTATGAGTACATACTTTGGCCTAGTAGTTCATCAAATTCTTGCTAACAAATTGGCTCTATTTAAAAAAAAATTAAAATCAATGTGGTATATATTCAATGGATTAAAAATGGCTGATAGCAAAGCTAATTGTTAACTGGCAATCATCATCAAATAGGAATGTTTTTAGTCATATTCCACCATAATCTATTCTTGGCTCCATGCTAGTCAATATTGTTATCAATGATCTGGAAGAAAATATCATTTCTAGTAAGGTCTGTAAATTACACAAAATCATTGAAGTGGCAAATTAGGATAAGGACAGGTCAGTTCTACAGAGTAATCAAGTTCACTTAGCAAGATGAGACCATCTGAGCATCATGCGTTTTAAAACAACCAAATTTAAGGCCAAGCATCTGTGAAAGTGGAATTTAGGTCAGAGTTGCAGGAAGGGAGAATGCTATTTGAAAAAGCACTACTTCTGAAGTGATAAATAGATGGTGTTCCAAACATGAGCTGCCAGTATGATGGAATACATAAAAATCCAAGCAGTAGTCATACTCAGAAATAATAAATAATACTGAGAGTAAGCACAAACTGTTTATTCCACTGTATATACTCATTAATAATGTTAATAAAATAGTAACAAAAGTCTGTGGTCTGCAAAAGAGAATGTTTACAATTTGGAGATGTTCAATGAAGACCCAAAAGAGTCTCCTGTGAACTGGGAAATCTGACTTTTTCTAGGAGACTAGTGCTCAGTCCTTTTAATGTACATAGGAAAGGTTATGAGTAGGTTTGATCACTGTGGATACCAGGGAAAGATTTCTGACCAGCAAACACTGACAAAACATTTGCACTGGCTAGGAAAATGAAACTAGACAAATTTAGACTAGTAATAAGTGATTTTTAACAATGAAAGCAATTAATCGTTAGAAGAATTTATTTTGCTACATGGTAGAGCCTCTGCTACTTAAAGGTCCTACATTTTGTAAAAGATATTCTTCAATCCACTGAATCTTGTAGATGCAGGAATGAGTACTTACATTCTTTGTTATATGTCATGAAGGATGTCAAAATACATGTTCACAAAAATCTGTACATGAAGGATCTAAGATTCTGTTATAGATGAAAAAAAGAGAGAGAAAAAAGATGCATAAAATGAACCAAGAAAGCAAGCAAGAAGGTAAAAAGGAAAGTACCTTTCCTGAAATAAAAAAGGGAAAGATTGCCATGTTAATGCTGACGAGGTACATCGAGGATAACCATTTAAACATTTCTAAACTTTTTAAACCTTAGTACTCATTTCTGCAGTGCTAACAGCAGAGAGATTGTTTTTAAGTGCATCCAGGCCACAGAAGGAGAGAAGCGGACACATTTGCTGGAAAGTGCATTGCTGTAAAGCTTTGGACAGGCTTTGCTTCTGTGGAAAGCACAGAGAAAATGAATGTCCAACGATCACCAGTAGCTGATGACCCTTGCCGGCAGTGCAAGTGAAAAGCAACAGTGGCACAGATCAGAGCACCGGGGCAATGAATCACACTCAGGGCTGATTCTGCACAGCACAACTCCGGTGGGGTGTGATAAACATTTTGCACAGTAAGTACAGCATTTACTCTTTCGCTCGCTTTATCCAAAACACACTGACCTCAGCCAAGCAAGAGGACACACGCATGGGTGCTGAGGTGGCCCCCACAAGAGCCCTAGAAATACCCACCTGTAAAAGACCAGCTGCCTCTGATGAGTGGGTCTTCTCAGCCAGTGGAGAGTCATCAAGCAAACACAGCACCATCACCAAAGAGGCAAGTGAGAGACTTGTGCATCTGATGTTTTTCTCAACTTCCGCATTTTTGCTGTGTTTCTGATTCCAACTTGTTAAAACATGTAAATACTTTCATATGCCACAGACAGATTAAATCATTATTTTGTTCTGGAAATGTTATTTTGTTTCCTTTTGTTTTTTAAATCAGAGTATCATGCCCAGATACAGGCAATCTAATCAGCTCTGGTGTTTTATTTTTTCCATTATTACCTCCAAGTCAAGAAGACCATTTTCTGAAAGCTTACTAGTCGCAACTGAAAATGTGGATTTCCACATAATAGTCTACAAGATTATTCCAGTATGGATTATTTTTGATGATATTTACTTGACATACCCAATACAGGTCAAAAGCTCATAATGAGAAAGTGACCTGACTCCAAATCATATTCCGGGCAGCAAAACATTGCATACTTCAGGCTGCATTGTGGATTTGCATAAGCTTTCCCAGAAAGCTGTCTATCGACCAATTGATGTTTTCAGCAGTTGCTAATTAGCGGATTCCAGACTGGACTGCATTATTAGTTGGTAGTGCAGCACAATTCAGTACAGCCGGCTTGCACGAAAGAAATGGGTTCTAAGCAGAAGTGCAGATACTGCCTGGTGAAAATTTTCAAAGTATTTGAACATCAGTGTACCCATGACAAATAAAGCCAGGTGAAGATCTGTCCTGTTTATAGCTGCAATATATAAAGGTCAAGGAGGACCGTGAGTCTTTGAGAAACCAGTTTTCTCATAACTGGACAAATACTTCTCAAGGCAGGTGTTTTAGACAGACAATAAAACTCTCTGAGCATGACCCCATCTCTCAACACAATAATAAGTTTGAGAATATTGCCCCAGCTTCCACCTCGGTATATCCTGAGGTGACTGGTACATCCTACCTTGCTAGCCTATGTAAAGCTTTTTAAACCTGCTAATGACTATGTCATAATCCGGAGGGCAAGAACTTTCTGCCAGACACTCTAGATAAATCTATCTTTCTTTTCAGGACTGGGAAAAGTTTCTTTCATTAACAGCATCCTCCTGGAGGTTTTTGGCCTGTAGGAGTATGCGCTCAGCACCCAGAGAGGATGCAGCTGTCGTGACTGTGAGCCTGCAACTCAACTGGCAAGTCTCCCAACAGAGCAATTGCCAATACCTGGTTGTCCCTTGGTGCCTGATTAAATGCACATTAACCCTTTCAAACAGTGACTTTACTCTGTTTTGCTATGTTCAACTTTTATTTCAGAGGTACGTAAGCTGTATCTTGCCAGATATAACTGGCAAGAGACTTTATAGATGGAGGAAGTTAAGATATCCCTCACATCACATTCCACCACGTAATTTCTGTGTCATTACTGAGGCTTTCTACGTGGTCTCTCATTTTAGCAAGAACCTGTCTTGAGTATCTCACTGGTAGCTCTGGTAACACAATGACAAAAACAGTGTCTGCCCCTACAATGCAGTAAAATTGACCTATAGCTCATTCTGTTTCTGCTAGCTGAAGGTTATTTTGCTTTGACATATCCTTGCAGTGTCCTCCTCTTTAATTAATAATGTTGCTTCTATGTATTATGAAAGTCATTCTTTTGCACATACTGTTATCTTTCCAAATTACGCAGTCCTTAAAGTTTCAGCCTTAAGAAATGCATAGAGTATTTTCAATCAAAAGTCCAATCTATTTACATGCACAAGAGCTGAAAGATTTTTCATGCAAGTGGTCATACTCTTAGGCTTTTATTATTTCTGCTTGACCAGAAAGCAATAAATATGTCTTGAGACAAGGGAGAAAGTTAATAAAAAACTGTCCTTTCCTCTTTGTACTAGACCCTGTTTTAAAACCAGCTTGTCTTTCATGAACAAATTAATTGGATTAGCTCTGCTTCAGCCACAAAGGACAACAGTCTGTGTCACAAGCATATTTGTATAATGAACCATCACTACACTTGTATACTAGGGGACTGATCCTGAAATCTTATTCAAGCAAGCATTATTATTAGCATTAACATTACAATTCAGTTTGTGGGACACAAATAAGAAGAGACACACATGTTTTAACTTTACCTACACAAATTTAAAAAACTCCCTGCACCAGTGAACTAACAACTGAAATAAAAAATACCTGTATGGTGAATGATGATATAGAAGGGAGACTTACCCTCAGTGACGGGGCTAGTCAGAGGGCAAGTCCTCACTGTCAAAAGATATTAAAATGGTGTCCCTGGAGGTATTGTGAATGAAAATTTCACTGTGGTTTGAAAAGATGTCAACAAAAGGAATAAAGGTTTTTAAAAAGAAATGTGACTACTTTTCCTAGGTAAAAAACAGACAGAATTTTTGAAAATTAAATACAAAATTGTTTTTCTTTTGAAAATAACACAATAGGCATTTATTTATCCTCCTCCTCTTCATCATGTTAATAACAACATTTTAAGCTGTCTCAATTGCCCAGTCAGTTCTGACCCAAAGTGTTCATTTGCTTTATACGTAAATGGTTTTACCCATCTCATAATGGTCCTTAGTCCAAGCTCTATCATTTTCAAATTTCATGATCCTCGTTCATGTTTTGTAAAAATAATTTTTGTGTTTTTTCTGGGTGTTTGTACAATACCTCAGTTCAGAACGGGTCTCTGGCTGCTACTATAACAAATAAATTAATAAGAACCAGGACAGTCATACAGGAATCTAGCTTATGGAATTTAAATAGCTGTAGTTTATAAAAATGAAAGAAAGAAAAAGTCTCCTTATAAAATTGCAGTGCTCCTTTGTTTCACTGTTGCTGGCTGTACTAGGACAAGTATTGATATTGAGAGGCCTATAAATGCTTGTTTTCCAGGGTATTATTATGCTACGTCCTATATGGACCATTTGCCACAGAACCTTATTTGATGTTTTGCTTAAATGTTCAATAACCACAATGCTTAATTAGAAACAATTGAAATTTTTCTCAATTG
Organism: Tringa tobata; assembly: GCA_033628505.1. NCBI lineage: Eukaryota > Metazoa > Chordata > Aves > Charadriiformes > Scolopacidae > Tringa > Tringa tobata. The sequence goes on from JAHREE010000279.1 coordinate 34,236,430, forward strand.
AAGTCCCAGTAAAATTGTTAAAAGGGGAATGACTTGTCTTTTAGTGGTCAATGAAAAATGGCATGTGAATTAGACCATAAAGACAAATGTCCTTTCCTAAATGTATAAGCACTCTAGCCATGGCAATCTTTCTGTTGTCTGGACAGTTATTTTACAGTTGTTATTACTATCAATTACTGCTATTTTACTTTCTTCTGTTACAGCAAGGGCTGAAGCTATTTCTTAAAATAAACCCGTAACTTCTCATTCTGGGCCTTGTGCAAACACCCACCAAGAGGTAATGAGGGTCCCAAGGAGCTTCCAGCTGCAGACTAAGGAGGAGTGTTTATCACTGCTCAGCGCATCCTGCAGTTACAGATTTGCAGCTGCTGTTGGATGGGAGGGAGGTTGTTACATTTACACCTGGCATGAATAACTATTCACTGAGGGCACCATGCAATTGTAGACTTCTGCATCCAAAGAAACAGCTCCGGAGTTGTTTGGGGCTGGGTCTGGAAGATGGGGCATTCCTTGAAAAGTCTTTCTATGTGGTAATAAACTGAGGTTTCACATACACTTCCTTGCACAGACTCTTTCTTTCTCCTTCTTTCTTCCTATATTGTTTGTGAACAAAGTAATGGGCGATGAATTACTAGTATCTGTAATATAAGCCTTCCCACTTGCCGAAACTAGATACACCTTTCAGTTATGAGAGGCATAAATCCTTATTAACTATTAACTACTGTTATAGGTAGCATAGAATTATTCAAGCAATAAAAGAGTTTATTTTTTCCCTCAGTTAGTTGTAAATGAGTCTAGAGGGAACCCAGGAGTTCCCAGTTAAGCTCATTTCATACCTGTAGCAATAGCTTTAAAACCAAATCCTGGATATGTTTATACATTTTTAATAGAACCCCAATTTTACATACAATATCCTCCAGTGGCTTCAGCTGCTGCAGCATCCTCCTGAACAGTTTTTTCACATAATGGGCTCAGCAGGTTCAACACTTGATTATCTTTCCTCCAGTTCAATATCTTCTCTTTTACCTTCGTTATACACCAACAAGGGAACTATACGCAGGTTCTCTGTGGAGGATGCCTTATACGTGAACATGCAAGCAATGTGGAATCGATGTTCTGGCTGAATCCAGTATTCAAGGAATTTAATTGAATTATTGAAATTCAGGGTTGAACCCCTGGGACATTGATCCTGTATTGTCAGCTTCAAATCCGAGGTGCGCTGGCTGTTTGATAATGTGTTCATAGGATTTGCAGTAGAAGGGGTGGTGAATCAAAGCCTGTGACAGTATAGCTAACTGACAGAAAACAGAGGAACTGATGCTGAATACATTTAAAAATAAATCAATATAGACTGGCCTGATTGAACAATTCTGGCAACGTGTTGTGCTGGCATGGCTGCTGACTTACCAATTTAAGAGTAGGCTCAGGATTCATGGTAGCTGGAAAGCTGGAGAGGCTTGTCGCTGGGGCGATGCATTTAACTTCCAAGACAGAGAATATTTGCTCATCTGTTTTCCTTGCCAGAGGCTAGAAACTATTGTTGCGGCTGCCAAATGAAACAAAGGGGGATTAAAAGAGAAACGAAACGATAAAATAATACTTGCAAAATGCTGAAAAAAAATACAAAGAAATGGCTTTCATTTAGATTGACATGAGTGCAAATGCTTTGCTTATTTTCCTCGTATATTAAAAGATCGTTGAGAATTTGAGGCTGGGGTCAATAAGAAAAAAAAAAAAAAAAGAAAAAAAGAAACAAAGAGAGAAAGGAGTTTAAAAACATTTCTTCAACATAATGCTCAGCCTTTACCACCTCTCCTGAGTGTTACGTCAGGTCCTTCCTCAAGTGGGACTGCTGGAAAAAAGAGACAAAGCAGAGACAGTTGCAGGACTTCTCTGCCCCGTTGCATGTTTTTTCTTCAATTGTTCTTTCTCACCAGCCCACCTGCTTTGTTCAATTTATCATTGTCTGCTTCCCTTTAAATGGGACCTGAGAACACTTGGTTGAGCTGGATTGAATGGCTGTCACTTCAACTTCTGCAAGAGGAGGGGAGCTTTATAGCCCTTCTGCAGAGTTATTCCTTTTGCTGGGAATAGACGATATCCTTCCTCCAGCACCATGATGTGCTGAAGCCCTTGGACTACCTCCCTTCCCAAGCATGGCCCAGTGTAAGCCAGCCTGAATATCAACAACTCAAAGCCTTCAGGGCTGAGTGAGTCCTCCAAGGGACCTGGTAGTCTCTACCCTCAATCAAAAGGGGGTGTGTGGATGCTGTATAGCAAGACAGAAGTAAATGACTGTAAAGCTATAAGAAATCCCTAACTGAGGTCTTCATGTTGTAAGTCTCATGCCAAAAGCCGAGGAGTTACCATCTCTACATTAGGATGCATCATCATGTAATAGGACATGAGAGTCCCTCTCTCCACACTCCTCCACATCATGCAGATGCCCTTCTCCACCCATGGATCTAGAAGATACAAAAATTCCAGTTATTTTATAGCATGAATTGACCTGTATTTGTTGAGGGGCTAAGGCTGACACTGCTTTTCAAGTAACACTACAAGTAAGAGGATATTTTAAAATCCCTCGACTTCAGCATGTATTCCCAAACAGTTTTTAACATTTTTCAACCTTCTTTGTTTGTTTGTCTGCTTCATTCTACCCCATTCATATTTTACTTCTGTAAATTCAAAATAACAAATTAATTTATTAGAAAAATGACACTCTGCAAGTGCTGACATAACAGAAGACAGAAGACAAGAAGTTGAAAATGGTTCAAAATAAATAATCAGTGTCATGTCAGGGGAGCACTGACTACTCTGAGCAGTCCTGGCAAAGCGTTTGCTGTGTTGGCATCATTAGCGTTATGCCAATTTAAAAACAGGCAGGAATTTTGGTAGTAAGAACACAGAAAAAGTCATCACATGGGTAAAGCATTTAGTTTTCAGGACTCACAGGGCATGTCTATACTAGTGTAGAAAATGAGTCAAAGCGTCTGTTCTCTGGCCATAAGGGGAAGTGGAAAGGCAAAGCTGCTGTCCCGGCAGCTGACCTCTCTTTCTTCAAATGCAATGTCCCATCTGTGCTGCACATGTGGCTCCACACCAGATCATGCCTGGGCCCATGTTCTCAACCAAGCAACATGTCAGGGAACATGCTAACTATGAAATTAGATGCACGAGGCAGAGAAAGGACTTTGTGTAATTCCCTCAGCTCATGGGGTCCTGTCTTATTCTGACCTAGCTAAAGAAACTGAGAAACCCTCTCCAACACAGGCATTCCTGCAATTCTGAGCAAATAGAGTTTCAGTTTCAAAGTATTTGCATTTAAAAAAAAAACAAACACAGCCTCTAATTTCTGTTTTCTCTTTCCACATAGCTCTCTGGAAGGTGAGAGTTGTACTTTTTTTTTTTAATAATTTTTATTTAATAACAGCTGTTAATGAACCTCACTCTTTTTTTCATTAAGGGCAAGAGCTAAAACATAGTGGAAACATGCCTGAAGACCTTAAGAGGAAATGTATCCAACCCTCTTGGTCTTTTTCTTCCCCAGCAGCATTTTTCTCTTTATGTTGGTTCTTCTTTCCCTCTTTTATTATCAACCAATTACCATCTTTATCAATATAAATCAAATACTAATATATGATCAGTGCATTCAAGTAAAAACAACAAAATACACACAGATGCTAACAACTGTGGATTAATAAAAAAGGAAATATGTTGAGCTTTAAGAGTTACTTTTCTGAGAACTCAGTCACTTCAGTTTAGAAGGAATTTAGGTTTTGGAGGATGCATTAAAACATTTCCTGCATTCTCAGAATATTCTATGGTCTACATGGAACTCATTAATTTAGTACACATACAGGAATCCTGGGGAGGTCTCTAATACACCAGAACAGTGCTGTAGATCTTCAGGGGGAAAAAAAAGCAGTCTGAGAAAATGCTTGGGACTGGGGAAGTGTTATAGCAACATGCTGTTTATTTTCACAAATACAACTTCTTTTTTTACACTCCAGGAGGGAAAAGAGAGAAAGAGAAGAAAAAAAAACTGTATCTTTTTTTTAAGTTGGTTGGTTTCAAGTGTTGGTAACTGCCAAGGAAAATGAACTCCCTTTCCTTCCTCGGTGCAGCAGCGCAGAGGGAAATTACCTAGGAATGCGAATCATTTCTGTACAGCTTTTGCTGAAATGAGAGTGCTACTGCAGGGGAGTCTGTACCAAATAGAGCGATGTGGAATATCCAAAACAAAATTTAAAACACCCAGGGCACGTGTCATTGCAGCTCCTGAGACTGTAGCGTAATTGCAGTGTTCTCTGCTAACCCCACTATATCCACCAGCACTTCATCAGCCCTAGGACTAGGTTTTCAGCACTTCTGGATGTCAGGGAGAGCTTTGGCATATGGTGTTGTGAAGCATTTGTGTCTTCAGTGTTCCTAGCTGGTTCAGTTGCATGCTCAGAAGAAACCATCTGGATTTCATTTGCTTAGATATTTTCCAGGTTGGTATTGACAGAAGAAATCAAGTATTGGGCTTGCAGGCAGCTGCCAAAGAGAGAGCTCCAGAGTGCTTCCCAGCTGCCAGGCTTCTTTGCACATCCCACCCAGACTCCTTGCTCAACTACCCTCCTGCTGCTCCTCAAGACTGTGAGCACACACGTACTTATGGACTAGAAAGGAACAACAGCAAACTCTTCCCAGGTCCCTAGAGCAGAAAAATCACTCCTCTCAAGGAAGTAATCCCAGATTTTGAAAGTAGTTTAGTGTCAGGGTTGCTAAAGTCAGGGGTGCTCCACAGGGGAAGGGGCTTCAGGGTTGAGTGGTGGACGGGCAAGCAGGAGCAGTGTCCTCCCCAGCAAGGGCACAGTCCTGCAGTGCCCCAGCCACACCAGAACAGCAGGGACAGGGGTAGATAGTCACACTGCAAGCTGGCCTTCAGGTCAGGCAGCCAGCCCCCAGGATGGGGAATGATACCCATGGGGCCCCGACAATTAATATAAGTAGATGTATCATTACAGATAAATTTCTATCTATAGGTATACATTCATACATATCCCTGATATGCAGATAGCAAACTAGAGTGGCTATTTTCCACTGAATAATTTCTTTAGCATTTTTTTCCTTTCTGTTGCTTAGCCTTTTGCTAGTTTCTGTTTCATTGCTGCACTTTTTTTGCTGGTTCATTCAGTGAAATGTTACCCTCTGATTTCAACAGATTAGGTCCATATGCATAAGGACAATGTAGTTCTCTTTAAAATTGGGATCCTGGTCTTTTTTTGGCTTCATTTTCCCAGCTTCCAACATGGGGTCCCTTGCTTTGGGACACTTCTGCATCACTGACTCCAGCTCTCCTCCATCATAATCAATCACATTATCAAATCCCTTTCACTGAAAACATTACACGTTGAAACCAATTCAGTTTCTTGCCATCACTATTTCTATTATAAGATTTTTCTAGAACATCTTTTTTCCAATTTCTATGCAACATTTATTATGTCCTATTTATGTCAAAATTGTCCCTTAGCTTTAATGGCCCTTCTTTTTCTTTTCCACCAATTTATTATCATATCTTTATACAAATAGATCAAAAGTACTCCTGGTATTTATTTTGTTATTTTAAACAAGTTTATAAGCTTGGGACACAAAACAGGCTTTCTGTTCCTATAGCAGTACTATTAACTCCTTTCCTCTCTCAACCTGCTCCATTAAGAGTTTAACTTGTTGAGCTTTTATGACTGGAATTCTAAACTCTGCACCAGATAATGTCTCACCAGTGCAACTTATAATTAATACTTAATGCTTTCGTTTTGTAAAAGCCTCTCTGGATACATCTGAGAATCATATTTCCATTTTTCACTGCTACATGCACCGAGGTAGTGCATAATAATTCTTTGACTGACTAATACCCCTAAGTCTTCCTGTTTCAACTAGTGAGTCTTAGGATGATTGCAGAAGTTGTGATTGAAGAAATTCTCATTGCTCCCTGTGTTCATTACCTTGCATTTCAAACTAATTAAATCACATACGTTGTCCCAGTTCTCAGGCCTATCCATTTCTTCCCATGTGATATTTTGATCGCCTTCCATATTGTTAATGTCTGCTACATTTTTATTTCTTGAAAAAAATTAACACATTCCTATTTTTTGTACTCAAGATATTGCTGATATTTTCCATAGCATTGATTCTGATACTGATTTTAGAGGAATTAGAGCAAACAATTCACTTTTATTTTAGCAGAAATTCTGTAGTTCCCACACTTGGATCTTGTGCTAATCCACCCCTTATTCCAAGTATGTAATAATTTACCATGTGCCTTGAATCCAAGTAGATTAAGTGCTACATTAATCTCCTCAGACAAGCTCAGTTACCAAAGTTCAGTCAGACACAATCCACTTGCTAATTCACGGGCCATTGTACCACCTTTTTCATTCATCTCCATATATTTAAATACCATTCAAAAGTTGTACTTAAGCTTCATATACAACTGGGCCATTTCTAATCCCTTTCTTAGACACACTGCGTGCGGTTTTGCTCTAGCTGTGCATTGTAGCTCTACCAAAAGCTAGAGTCACTGCTTCCAGGTTATTCCAGACTTTGTGCGTCATCCTCTCTTCCGAGGTGGTCCAAGGCCACCAAGCTCAGCTGTCTCAGCAAGCCATGCTGAGCAGCAAGATTTCCCACAAAAGCAGCCCCAGCAGCGCTGGGCTTTTGAAGGGTGAGCTGTGTGTGAGCAGGTCTTGCAGGTTCAGCGAGGGACCAGGATTTCCAAACAGGCTCAGCCACCCTTATTGCTCTCGACTGAATCTCCTAGGAAACAGCAAACTGCAGCTGCTTTGTCTTTTCCCTGGAGCCTGCCCTACCTCCAGTCCTACAAGCAGGCAGCCACAATAATATAGACCCTTGCGTGCACCGTGCTGCCTGAAGAGATGCTGGGAGCACTTGGTTAGGGGGACCCCAGCTAGAGATTCAACCTATAGGTGTGGGGTTTGCCTCTGGAGGGAGCGATCTAGCCCTCTGCTGTCAGTATAGACAGGGAAGATAAATACAGAGTGGAGCTGATGAAAGGCAGGTCCTGAGAGTGATGGTCTGCGGGAGGTAACACAGATGCGTGGAAATAGTGTGCACAGAGTGGAGACTGCAAACTGCAGAGATTTCTTTCCCATTTGTAGGGAAATGAAACTCTGCTGAAGCTTTTACTTTGCTGTTTGGATAAAACCCATCTTTTCCAGAGCAGTTATTGAAAATACGGGACTATTTATTAATGAATATGGCTTTTCAATTCAAGGATGTCATATTATCATGGATGATAGAATGAAATAAACAGAAAAAAGCATTTTAATCATATTTTTGTAGATTACATCAAATCCAAAACATAATTTACATATACCATAAAAAACTAGATAGACTTGATATGATATTATGAACAGGCTATGCCATTTTTTAATCTTCATTTTAAAGACACTTGCCTTGCTGATAAACACCAATGCAATTGTCACAGACACAGATCTTTACTCTCTGCCCATGAATAACAACAGGGCCAAATGAGAATTCGCCAACTCTTTCACTTTCCGTGCGTTCACACGCAAATTCTGAATTTGTTCGAATTGCACTGCTGCTCATTAGGTGGTCCATAACCCAAACACTCCCAATGCCAAAATCACTTGGATCCTGAGTTAGGCGTATCCATCTCTGTGCCAGGTGAAGATTTATGAAGTGGGGCAAGAAGGGTGTTCAGAAAAATGGAGGATATGTGCTAGGAGCTGTAAAAAACATCCATAATACATAGTCCCTGCCAGAAAATCTTAAAGGCTAAAGCCTTCTTGCTACAAACAGCTTGGTACTTACGTAGCCTAACTGTCAGAGTGTGTCTCTACCCATTCAAGGACCTAGCCCAGTCCATAAAATTATCCATGTGCATAACTGCTGATGGGTTTAGAACAGCAGAGGCAAATGACTTATAAATGGATCTCACAGATGGCAAAACCGTTCAAAGAAGATTCCTCTTCTCCACTGGTGTGAAGTTGACTCTGAGGTACATAACTGCTGAAGCCTGAGAGAGGGCCATTTGAGCCTCACAGCCTGAGCGTGGAGGAGCTGAGCACCGCAGCACTTCTGGCAGCACGCAGCACCCACCAGCCAGAGTTTATGCAGTAGGTATAGACTCCCCAAACTGAAAACACACAGAATTTGGAGCTGTTCAGAGTAGTAACCTTTATAGCATTCTGCTCCATCTTTCACATTTAATTTCAGGAGCTGAATACGACTTCCAAATTGAGTCCTCCTTAAGAACTGCCATTATGGGATCCCGCAAAACAAGCAATGTTCAGAAAGAGAACAGTATCCGCATAGAGAAGGAGTATATATACATATATAGTATTCCCTATTACAGAATAAGGAATGACTGCTCTTAGTTCTGCAAGAGTGTATGACAACCATTTTCCTGAAAACATGGTTACCACAAAGAAAAATAGCATGAAGATGCACAGAGATTTAGAAATGCTTTTGTATCTGATTAGATTTACTATGAATTCCCCAAGGCTCCTCTTTGCTTTCTGGTCTCTTTAGTTTCAAAGATAAACCAATTGCATTGATAATTTAACAATCCACATGATTTTCTTTTCAGAAGAAGTAACGTCACACGTAGCAAACTGAGGCTTTGTGACATTTTAAAATTATTAATAAATAAAATAAGATTTGGAAAACAGAGAAAGCAATGTCCATGAACTCCTTTCCATTACCATAAACCTTTTTAAAAAATAAAAAATAAATTGCAGTGTGCAACACTGGAAATATTTCTGCACTTTCAGTTCAAGTCACAAAATATATATTTCCTCATTTATCCTCACTATCTTAACAAACAAAATCTCAGTAATATGGGGAGAGCATTCATGCATGAGCTGTGCAAACATAGCACAAAATAGCAAGATTTGCAATGTTCAAGGCAAGTATTTTGTCAGCTTCTTCAATTTGCATATTGTTTAGAGTGTTAGGTGTTTAGATTCTGTGATAATAGACTCTACATTGAAAAAAAACTTAAGACACTATCTAGCTAGCTTGCTGGGAGTTTGAGAGAGAGAGAGAGAGATAAGGCTTTTGTTTATTTAGGTTTTCAAATACTTTTTTACTTTTTAAGCCTTTGCTGACTGTTCAGCTAAAAGCAGGATTTATCAGCCTTCCCTATATCCAGTATGTGTTATGTTATACATTTCTTATTTTGATAACCAGCAGATATTTTGAAGAGAGGTCACATCCTTAGAACCTAGCACAAGGGTCAATAGTTAAAGTACAGAATATGATTTCTGGAATATTTTTGGCTTCCTATTGTAAGGGGACAAAATGCATTTTTTCAACCTGGAAATTCTTTTTCTACAAATGTTGGCAGTAACCAACTATTCATAGGAGAAAGATCAAAAATAACCAGAGATCTCAAAGGTACGGTACAGTTACTTGCGCATGTCTAAATACGCCTAAATATGATTTTGTTCCTAGACTGAACCAATTATTAGGCAGTAATCTAACCTAGCTATAAATACAAGATTTTCTGTCTTGTAGAGATTATAGAAATGCAACAGGCTGTTACGAATAGGTGTTGGTTCACGTCAGCACTTTTGGACTGTGTCTTCACTGAAAAATGGTAGGCATTTCTGTCAGCAGGATATCTGCTAACTAGAGTAGCCACCCTGCTCTCAAATCTCACAGGCAAGACAAGTCTCTTGTATCTCTACAGTATTCTTACCATGAGACAGCTAAATGAGGCCACCCCCTGGCCATGGTTCGCCTCCTGATAAAAACTTCAGTGATTTTTGTGCTTGACTTAAATTTTACAGGACCATAACTAAGACATGGCAAGTTATGCCTTTGGTCAGTTTGCTTAAGGCAGCCATTAGGGTGGCATATAGAGTAACCATGATGTCCTAAGGGCACAAGCAAAGCAATTTTTGTATGGAAGCAATATCTTTTATTACTGACTGATACACTCTAAAAAACACAAACTGCCAAACAACAGATAGACTTACAAGTCTGAAGTGACCTGAAGAAAGACTATTGTGCCTGGAAAGCTGTCTGTTTTGTTGGTCTGATAAAAGATATTCTTTCTTCCTAAAAGCTTTGTGTTAGCTATAAATAATCCTGTTAGTTCAGGAGTCTTCCCAAGCTTTCCAAGACAGGCACGGCGGCTATAGACCGGTGCTAGGTTTCACTTCTACTAAAGGTGCTGCCTGATCTTTTGTCTAATGCTACACAGTGCATTTTGCTGCTAGTCTAGGCAAGATGTTTTTGTATCTCTTCTGGAAATTATTCATATCCAAAACCACAGATCTAACATCCTTCTTCTGATATAAGCTTATGCTAAGCAATGCCTCCACGCTTCCCAAAATTACGTGTGCCTGTATCTTTATGTATTCTTTGATCATGTTGAAAGGATGAATCCATTGTGCTTGTTTATTAGCCCCAACAACTGCCTTCAGTACATGGGTGGAAATATCCCCTTCAGCATGTTAATTATGAATTCACGCTAGGGGTTCCTTTGTGTTCTGAGAGAATACAGTTCTTTGATTACACAAGACCTTAATGGCATTTCAGAATATCAACATTAATAACTCATTCCTACAGATCCACCAGGTAGAATTAAAATTAGGAAGAAGGGTTATAACTTGTCAAACTAGGTTTCTAATTAATGGAGTTATTTGTGTTACAACTTCTTGTTTTCCTAAATACTGTGGTTCTAATGTCACATGATGAAAATATGCAGTTTTGAAAATATACCATTATGAATTTACAGGTGAACATAAGACAATCTATTAATAATCTTCAAAACCTATTAGAATAAGGACAAAATGCTGGGTTTACTACACAATAGTGTAGTAATATTTTGAATTTTGAATATTTTTCTGCACAATATTCATAACCATGCATGATTTCAGATGCTTCTGTATCTATAATGTAGTAGAAATAACACTCATTTTGTACAGAAGGAATAATCATTTCCATAAAACCATTTTTTTTCCTTTGTGATGGGGACAGAGCAGTGAGATGAAACTTTCAAAGTCCGAATAGTATGATTATGTTTTGCTTGGAAACTATTCAAAAAAGCACTTCCTTTCACTGTCTTTTACCCTATTTTATGAGTGATTGTGGATAATGTAATCCCTCCATGGGTGGGACTAATCTTGCCTAAGTTAGACACCTAAAATTTAGTTGTCTAAATACAGTCTAACTCTCCTTTGCTTCCTGTAGAGTTAATGGAGAAGAGAAGACAACTCCTGGCTGGTACTCAACCTCAGACAGAAATCTAGCAAAGACCAGATGAATTCCTCTTTGCAGATGTTTATGTCTCTCTATTAACTATAAAAAGACCTTAGGGTGATGAGCTCAGGCTTTAACTTGCCACCTTCAATATGCATGGCAAACATTCCTTCACAAATCCATGTAATTACTGTCAAATCACTATTTACAACATGCCTCCCCTGTGAAACCTACAGGGCTTGCAGACAATGGACAAGCTGTTAGCGAGCTCAGACTTCTTGTGTGATAATTTGTTTATTTTGTTGTTATCTTATCCCACCCTTTGTCCCTGTTCAATGCTTTATACACATATGGGTATCTCACCAATCCAAAGGCAAAATCCTGGCTCTGTGAAGACGGCACGGCTAGATTTCTTGTCCTCCCTTAAATACTGTAAAATGTACAGAACAGTTAGGTCCCAGTCCTCAACATAATGCATTAGCTTTACTTAGTATCTCTCATGTCATAGTCTTCCACAAGAAGTTAACAACCAAAAACCTTGATAGGACATATAAACAAACTGATCAAATAAAATATCTATGACAGTAAGATCAGCTTGTTCTGCTCCTGGGGAAGAAAAAATAAACAAAACAAAAACAACAAAAAACCACTAACCAACACAAAACCCATACAATGTACAATGATCCTTTCAATGAAAATTGAGTTTTTATGGTTCCTTATTAGAGACTCCCCTTATAACTAATTGTATTAAACTTCTACATTCGCTGCTTTTTCTCATCAGTAATCTCACAATCTCCAAATCTGTGAAAGTAAATGCTTAGTCAGTGTGTAAATTGAGGACAATTATCATTATGACCACACAGTAATACGAAAATAATTAGACCATTGCTAGCAGCAAAAATATAAATCAAATCAAATCAGTTTGTAATAGGAACATTAATAATTTGTTAAAGATACAATCTATTGCACATGGAGAGTGGAAAGCAGCTGAGCTGAGCTGCTTTGCTGAAGACAGTGCTTGTTTTGAAATAAAGAGCACAAAGTTCAGTGTATGTGCATCAGTGATAATCTATGGGTGATTGTGTTCAAGAGAATTTACAACCTATTCCAAATGCGTGAACTCAGTGGAACTGGGAAATCGAATGGCTGAGTGGTATTTATTATGCTACCCTTATCCTTGCCAACGTAGAGGGAAAGACTGGGACAGTTCACTTTGCCTCCAGGCATCCAGTAATGAGCCAACCGGTGGTGCATTAGGAAGTAGTGGGCAAGTGGCATTATCATCAGGTGCATTTTTAGTAGCAGAGTCAAGTAGCACTGGGAGCATTATAAGTAGTGCAGTCGAGTGCTAGAGCATTGGTTATTATAGCACAGAATGTACAATGGCAGGAAAGCTTTGGGAAATATAACAAGCAGAGTTAGGCCTGAAACATCCACTTTAAATACTGCCAAACTTTGAAGAGCAGCAGCTCTAAACTCAGACTTTCCCTTTGGCACCTAGGGATCATTCTAATGGAAAAACCTGATTCTCAAATTCGAACTCTCTCAAATCCTAGAAAATCCTGGATGCATTTCTGGTGGCAAGTAACACAGTCCAGATTCTTTCAGACCACAATAGAGAGTGCAGCTGAATGCCACAGCTAACTTTTCAAAAAAAAGCCATTTGGCATAATAAGTATAGTAGTCAGGGGGCCAAGGTAATACCAAATGTGCAATATGATAATTAAGAAACAATTGTAAATGATGGGCAATATTACTCAAATCTTTCCACATAACGATACTGAAAAGACTCTTGAGAATGTCAGGGATCACAGTAAACCTTTAAGCAAAGGGGTCTATAGGGTGTTGAAAGGATCTGAATGGGGTGAGGGTTTGCTGCCCCACACTAAACCATAGAATCATAAAATGGTTAGAGTTGGAAGGGACCTTAAAATCATATAGTTCCAACCCCCCTGCCATAGGCAGGGACACCTCCCACTGTGTTGGGAGACCAGGTTGCTCAAAGCCCCATCCAGCCTGGCCTGGAACACTTCTAGGGATGGGGCATCCACAGCTTGTCTGGGCAACCTGTTCCAGTGCCTCACCACCCTCATAGTGAAAAATTTCTTCCTAACATCTAATCTAAATCTACCCTTTTCCAGTTTGAAGCATTACCCTTTGTTCTGTCACTACATGCCCTTTTAAAAAAAGTCCCTCTAAATCTGTATGGATCAGACAGTCAAGACCTGTCCTGAAGGAAAGGTATGCTAGTGGGAAAGTTACAGCACAAGGACCTCCTCCTCATCCATATTGTTCTCGTACCCTTGCCCAGATTCTTTCCTTCCTCACATGATCTCCTTCTGGGACCCACCGACCTAAGATACAGAGCAGGGCTGCTCTGGCATTTCACTGGGGTGGGGTAAATTTTGTGAATCAGGAGGTGGGGGAAGAGCTGTCTCCAACACTAATCTACCTCCTTCTTTAGAGTGGTGATGAAAGAAGGGGTGGGGGAGAGGGAACAAATGGAAAGTGAGGTGACATAGAGCAGAGCTGGTCTGGTAATCACAGACTGTAGTAAAGCAGGGAATAAATCTGATATCATGGACTTTGGGACAATATTGACATATCAGAGCTGGTAGCTACCTCATGTGTTTGGATTTAGGATACTTCTGCACTGACAGTGTATCATCAACACAAGCAACAGGTGATTGATATGAAATCTGGACTCTGGTCTTCTTTCAGCTCTAGACCGGCAGCCAAATCACAGTAATGCTGGAAACCATTGACATGTTCTGAAAGGGAGATGTGGTGAAGTCTCAAAACCTTTTTCAGTCTTCATTTCTAAGTCCACACAAAACCATAAACCTTCAGAATGTTTTTGGTCCTGCAGCCGTAACCTATCCAGGTTGGATGGAAGCTTTAGGTCACAGTGAAGGGTAGGTGAAACATCTGTATAAAGCTTAAGTCCTCCACAGGAAAGACTTTGAAGAGTGCAGTGTCCTCTCTCTGAGGTGCTACAGCATGGAGCAGTAGTAAGGCTAAACAGGAGTTAGGTCTCTGGAAATACTACTAAAGCATGTGTGGATGGTGTTTTTCTCCACATCCTCTGATGATAGAAGTGTCTTGAACTGAGTGTAGCTTATACCTGCATTAAGACCCTGCAAACAAGAAAGAAGACTGAGTGTGCATACAGATAGATCCACATCAAGTATCTGAGACCTTTGACACCATTATTTATTAAGACTTTTCCCTGTGGTGGGTGACAATAACAGGCTTTGGTGCTGGCATTAATTATGATAGGCAATGAAAATGTGACCTCCATCTTCAGTTAGCCACATGGGGAGATTTGTTTCATCTGATGCACGAAAGCATATGCTAGCCACACTATCTATGCTCATGGAGCATGGGAATATTTCTTTGCAAATAGCAAAGAGGTGACTCCCACATAAGGAAACCAAAGACAATAAGCAGCCAGGCACTGAAATCTTAGCCATTTAAGTGGGAATTAGAGACTGGAATCTGAAAATGCTACCAAAATCAGTGCAATTATGTTGAATCACATCAGAAAAGCAGCTCATAACATATTAATAGAATTTACTATACTTGTTGAAAGAATAAAAGGAATCCTAAGGATACTTTTTCCAAATACAATAATATTTGAAATATATGGAAAATAATTACTCCTTTTAAGCAAAACAAAACCTTCACTCTGCTTGCAACTACCGTATTCCCTACTTAATGTTCAATTACTTTCAGCTAAAAAAAAAAGTAGAGAAAAACAAATACGTCATTGGAGATAGTCTTGATATTAATGAAAACTTATGTATTAGTATGTATTATGTTTCAACAAACAGCTCTTTTAATCTCTGTACTCTATTTTCTAAAGAAAGATGTAGTTGAATATGCTGCCTTTCTTCTGTTTTACTTTTGTATTGGCTTATATAAACACATTTTCTCCAGAAAGAGAGTTTTTGCAAGGCTCTTTTAAGGAAAGACCAGTACTTCTGCAGTGCCTGGACTGGTACTAAAATCCAGGCTGTCTGAATCTGTATCCAGTAACAAATTGAGCTGGTCCGGCAACAAACGTAAAAATAAATGCCAAGATAACTTATGTTCTTCTCATATGGAACTATCATTTATGGGGCACGTGTTATTTCTTCTTCAGGTATAGGTCAGAAGTGATAACGTACTGCAGCTCTTGTAAAAGTGGTGCACAGCAGCAGTGTCTGTGTAGATTCATGTCTGAGCTTGGTGAGTGCATCTCTTCATACATCTTACATCAATTTTTATGAGATATTGTCTCTCCTGGAATTCTGGATGCTGTTCCTATTATTCAGTTATTTTCCACATTTGTGCTGCGTGCCTGTTTCTGCTGACACCAATCAATTATGACTAGTCCTTTGCTATGCAAAATGAAGATCTTCCTCCTCTGAACTTTAAAAGATGTCACTCAGAACATAAAGTGGTTGCCATTAGAAATTCAGCATTTGCTAACAAATCCCACATTCAGAATGAAGTATATAGAGAACCATTACCTTGGACACAGAAATAACTGGAGTTTATTGAGAGTTTTCTAAATGCCTGACAGAGAGTTTCAAGAGTGCTGAAGCTTTCCAATTTTCCATTAGGAAAATGAATGTCTGAGGCATGAATCACTCCTTAGAAGGGTCTCCAGCTCCCACTGATTAAAAAAAGGAATGGAGAGGGCTGAGGCTGATAGTGAATTCTGCACGGTACGTGTTTGTACTTGGTCAGGTGAAGCTCATCTACAGTGATATGTTTCAGTTTGGGTCAATAAAAACATGTTTTGGGTTAATCTGATCCCAAACAAAAAATGCATACATACCTATATTCAGGTTTAAATGCAATGCTTTGGATACAACAAACAAGCACAATATTCAGTGAGAAATGAGTGAACAGGCTACTGAAATATATTTCCATAAATTTCTTATGTTCCCAGTCATCTTCATATCATATCCATGTGTTCTTTTAAAATCTTTAACTGCATTCAATACCCCCAGTGTTTTCCCATACTAACCTTACCTTTATCTTTGAGTTTTACCCACTTTCTCCTTACAGTATCTTTAATGTCTGAATAATTTTGACCCTATGCTCTGACTGATGAGTTTGGTGATGGGCATCCTCATGGTGAAACAGGGCAGATAACTGCTTGCCTTGCAGCAACATGCTCCCTCTGTGGGTCTCTGACATATTCCCCCTTTCATTACGTAGCTAGCTACGTTCAAGAAACCTGTAGGGACTTAATTTTTTTTTTTTTTTTTTAGTGCTAAGATCAACATTGCCAAAAAAAGTTCAAAACTTATTGCTCTGGGCAAAATGACTGGAAGATGAATGGGTAGACAGACAATGAGCAGAGTCACAAAAGATGCGCTTTCTTGAGAAAGAAGGCGAAAAAAATATTTCAATTTATCACTCCTAAGTAAGGTATTTCTCTCTGAGTGATACATACAAAGCTGCATTTGTGTGGTCTCCTGCTGTCCCTCATGAGAGTTTTAGTGTCAATGTCCTGTTTCATTTATGGTCTGGGGTCCTCCACTAAGCTTAATTCCCCCAGGAGCAGAGGGAGTGGAGAAGACACCAGTCAAAGCAACAGCCAGAGGCCTGTCATTGCATTAGGAAGTCTAGCCCGGGGCAGGGGGAATTACACTGAATATTAGGCATGCAAATTAACCCTTCTCAGGGGGAAGTCCAGGGAGACTAGCTTACAGTACTCTACCAAATGCTTGCTGGTACTCCCATCACTAAAAATAATATTTAATTTTCAACTTTACAATACACAGTTTGAAATGAAAGGGTTTCCTTTGAAATGAAAGCTCTGTTTTTTAACCAGGGCTGGAAAATGTGAGAACTTTCTGTACACCTGAATGTGTTAGTGTAAGCAACCATCTCCTGTAATAGGACATATGTTCTCAGTGAAGATATGCACACTTAATTTGAGGTTGTTCACATGTTTTTAAAATGTTTACCCAGGTTTTACTTTCTGTTTAGCAATATTCATGAGATTTGTGTCTTTTAATTACAGAAGACAACCATCAGATTTTATTTCTTGCTGTTACTTGTATAGTAAAGAAATATGCTGAAGAATTAATGTGAAGAAGGAGAGGAAAGAGCAAGGTATTTATTAATGGTTATGTGCAAATAGTAGAGAATGTCTAAGTATCTGTGTATATGGCTCTTATTTACATGGGGCACAGACAGGTGGTAAAAAATCCCAGACTGACAAAACAAAAATGCCACTACATTCTCAGAACATAATACAATTAATAAACTTCAATTATACCCTTAAATTTCAACACCTTGAGGATGTGGTAGGTGTAATTGCTTAGATAATTTTTACATTAGTAAAAGAGAAACGCTTACACATATTTTAATAAATGTCTAGTCCAAAACCCATCGTAATCTGAGTCAGAGTTTCTTCAATAACTTCAGGCCATTTGAGTACAAGGAAGAATAAACAGACTTTGTCATTTCTTTTACAGTGCAGGGTATGTGAGTTTTTGCTGGGCCCTCCACTGTAAATGCCCTTTTGTGAAACCCTGAGGTGTAAATTCAGGGACTAGCAGCTTTGGTGCTTTGTTTGATCTCGATGCCATGCCATGATTTAAGAAGAGGCAGTTTCTAAAGTGCACTTGCAGCTGACTCAGACAGGCCTTTATAGTATTGATTGCAGGGAATGTTTGCTTTATGTACTGTTCAGTACGATAATCCTAGATATATTGAAAGTGGGATCAGGGATCAGCATAAAATGATGTGACATTGTTTAGAAAAAAGATATACCCCTACCAGATCTTTGTAATTACAATGCAGGGAAGTTTGATGATGCCATTACTGTGTTAATTCACTCTCTAGAAAAGTTAAAGTTAAAAGCAGCAGAAGGATCATCGTTTGTAAAAGGGAAAACTTACATTCAGATCGTAAGAGGTTTCTTTAGTAAAGATCACCAAGACTTTTCATTGATTTGTTTAGACAGATGTCTGGAATAGTTCAGAACTATTTCACTGGTCATGCATAATGAGGTCCATAGCATTAATTATGTATGTAATTTCATTAGAAGAAATGTTCTTTTACAGCCACATGCAGCATGTTACACTTACTCATACTATGAAAGATGTCACTTTTAAATCTATCAACACTTGTCACTACCATAACTGAATACTGCACCGCGAGAACCTCAACCTCCAGTATAAATCTACCCTCTTTCCATCAAAGTCGGGGCTCTTTCACACCAGCAATACTGCCGATGCACCTATTTGCACTCAAGTTCTTGTAAATAGCATAAGTTAACAGCTCCCAATATACAGAGTAGATTTATTTTTCTCCAAAATTATGTTTAGAGCAAGAGCTCTGGGGTAAAAACAAATGAACTTAGTCAGAAAATGTGAATTGTCAGGAGGCAGGAGACATCAACAATATGTTTATATAAAAAACTGATGCCTGCTCTCCCCATCAGAGCTGGAACAGGACCCTCCCGGGGCCTTCATCCAGCGTGCGCGTCCCCTGCCTACACAACCAATTGGTACCCAGCCCGTGAACGGGGTGAGAAGGCTCCAGCTTCCTGAGATGCACGTCCTCTTGTTGCGAGCCTGTCAGCGGAGACAACAGTAGAAAGATAGCATTTCTCTGTTAGAGCTATTAAATAAGCTAATACAGTTGGAGAACGTACATTGGATGTGTATAACATTTACAAAGTTGCTTTTAGTGTAAGATTATTCATCTGTTCTAGGATTTATAGCTGTTGAACTACAAATATTCCCCACTGTGGACAGAGTTGTGTCAATACACCAATTCATTTGGGAGATTTTAAAATCATTAGGGAAGGTTTGCAATTGATATACCCTCAGGAATCACTGTGGTTTACCGCGGTGATTTACAGCTTGAGGTGCTTTTGCATGGGATAATCCAAATGCTGTTTGAAGCTCAATCACTTGAAATTAACTAACCTGTTAATTCCTGACTGATCTATGCCTAACCCCTTCCCACTGCCCAGGATGGTTTGTCTTCAGGATCAAGAAATACAGGCTGCAACCCTATACTCATAGAAGCAAAATACTAGTGTGGCTGTTTAAAAAAAAAAAAAATCCAGAAAAAAATATCCTTAATTACAATGCAGTAAGTTGTGCTGTGAAACCATGGAGCTACACACAGTAAAATGCAACTACTTCTTAGTGAATTTGATATCCTTATAAACAGAATTCCAATATGCATGTGAGAGAATGTATAATTTCTGAGTTCAGCTATACGGAAAAGATTGACTGTGATACACTCTGATGTTTGGCTTGCTTTCTGCTTTGTCTCAGTCGTTTTTTAGCCCCCAGTCTTCCTGTTAAAAAATCATTATGTGATTTTGATTTTAGCGTGCAAATTCCAAAAGTTGTTTAAAACCAGGGTTATGCTGCATTTTAATAAAGTAGGTTTTACTGTTTAAAGTTTCAGCATTCAGGAGAGAGTGCTAACCAAGTATAATAGGCTACAAATGCTATTTTATAATGGGGTCTTTGCCAGTGGCTCTGGGGTATAGTCCTTCTCCCACACCAATGGAAGGACTAAGGTGGTTTTCAACTTCTGATGTCATTCATTCCTCATCTGAACATTGCTGTGGTGTTTCTGCCAGGGGTGGACTGATGAGCTCCTGGCACGTTACCATAACTGTCCATGATACAGTATGAAAAACTTAGCACACACTCTACATGAAACAGCCACTGTAAAACTAAAAAAAAAAAAAAAAAAGCCAACAAAACCCTGAAGAAGGTCTGCAATCCAAAAACAAGCTCTCCCATGTGTTGCCATGTGGGTTACATCACAGTGATCTTTTTTGTGTTTGCTGGCCCATGGGATCTTGTCATCTTCAGCTGCCCGGTAACACAGCTTCAGCAGTGAAGACTGAACTCACTTCAGAGTTCCTCATGGCCTGGAAATGGGAGGTTTGTGTAGGGTGCAGATGCACACATGCCAGGCTCAGTCCTTGTACTCCAGTCACCCCAATATTTGAAAGCTGTGGGGATGTTTGCACTGTGCCGGCAGCTGCACTTTAGATGCCCAAAAGCTCTGAACTCATCTTTTCCCTAAGTCTCTGAGGAAGAAGAGGAAAAGGCTTGGTTTCAGGATCCTGTCTTGCTGTCTGCACCTGAATGACCTAACCCACCTGCAGTACAGCCTTCAGAATCAGAAAATACAGGATGAAATCCTGTACTGACGGGAACTAAGCAACACTGCGAGTGTGATACCCTATTACTTGTTTTGGGAAAGACAGATATGCACACCCCAGGCTGTTCAGTCTGGCAGTAAGCCCCAAACCCACGGGAAGACAACTAGCTTATCAGTGCCTCGATCACCCTCCCAATTTGCCATGCAGAAACTCTCTCAGAGCTGCTGCCTGACAGCCCCATCACGGTGTTTCTGCTGCGAGCTACCCCCAGGGACACCACAACTGTTACAAGAGACCAGAGATTTGCCTCCATCCTTCCCTTCTCTCAGACTACCCTCCGTACTGTCAGAAGGCAGCACAGAGATGCAGAGGTGTCTAGAAATCCCCTGTAACCAAGGAGATACAAGAGATTCCTTGCATCCAAGGGATGTTCCACAGAGGCTCCATAGCCCCACTCACAGGGCAGCAATCCCCATACACATCGGGGAATCTGGCCTTTCCCATCAGCTCGCTTGCCAAGCTCCTTTTTGTGTTTGAAAGGATATTTTTTGTTTAAATGGGTAAACAAACAAGTGTATCTGCCATCCCCTCCTCCCTTCAAATGCGTGATGCTTTGGAAAATGGATTTTATTACAAGCTACAGGGTATAATTTTGTGGGATCCCCCATGTTAATCTATTGGCAGTGTATCACTGAAGTGTACTTAAAATTAGGCTCTGCTATGAGATGCCACGTGCTGTTTAAGCACTGCCAGCACACTTACCACTGCCCCGAACATAAACAAAGCCACTCTCTGCCCCAAAGTGATTACAGGAAGGACACTCAAGAACCAATCACTATATGACCAGTATCACTTTGCTGCAATTCTGTAGCATGCCAAAAAAGATGTGTGTTATGCACAGTAGTTTGGGGGAGGGGGGTGCTGCCCCACCTTCCTTACTCAGAGATTTATCAACCCCTACGGTGTCTCCAGGCAAAAGACACTGCAGATTTAAAGCAAGTCAGTGACTGAATACTGCATTGCCAGTCACAGGCGAGATATAATATCTTAGGACAGCGGTGCAAGATCACACAGACACCTTCTCCCTCCATCCTTTCAACTGAACACCGCCGCTCACAAGCACCATTTATTTCTCTCCTACACCCAAGGCCACCGGCTCTGCTTGCCAGCGGGAGTCAAGACTGCGGCTCCGTACCTGAAAGGTCTTCTTGCCTCCATCACGATTTTTCATGCTGGCCGTCTCCCGGGCTTGTTTTTTGCCCATCTCTCAGCCGTGGACTGCAGCAGCCCCAGCCCCAGCCCCAGCCCCGCGGCTGGGAGCCAATTGTGAGTGGGCTGTGCCACCTAGTGGCTTCTGGGCAACAGCCCGCTCCCGCTCGCCAGGAGGGCTCGGGCTATAGATTAAAAATCTCCTCTCTCATAAATATCAACTCGTTAAACTCTGACTTCAGTTTTTAAAAGGCAGAAAATTAAACTCTGTCTAACTCTGTCTCAAAAGTGCCGTAATTAAACGTCACCCACAGGTGGTATCCTAATGATGCCGGTTCTTCAGGCTCACGGGCTAAGCAAATACGGTCTGTTGTTAACTAATGGCATTGTCTTAATTTGCCGATTTAAAAAAACCTCAAATGTCCTGAACAAATAAAATCGTTATCCTGGGTTTCCTCGCCGCACCTTCTGCCTCGCACCATCTGATGCCCAGCACTGCAGGTCTTGTTGCACGGAGCGGCGTTCGGCGAGTTCAGCCCGACTCTGGCAGCCCGACTCCTGCACCACACCACCATTTGGTTTGCAAATCCCCTCCCCAGCAAACCAGGGCTGCTCACACAATCCTCGCTAACGATATCTAATAGTGACTTTAAAAGGCTTGAACTTGTCTCCCTGTATTACCTTTTCAACACGTATCTTAATTAACCAGAGAGAAAGCGTCGCTCAGACAGCATCTCCTATTGAATGTAGCTGAGCTAATTTCCCCCCTCACTCTAAGCAAATAGGCAGGCAAGGCATCTTCTCTTTCAAGGAAAACACTTCATATCTGTCAGTGACACTGTGGTCAACGCAAAACTTTCATCTAACTTTCTCCTCTCAAAAATGTAAAGTAAGAAAACAAAATCTATGCATCATTTAAAGATGCCCTAGGACAGCTTTGAATTATGCAATCCGGAGTTATGTGAGCTGCTGCTTAAGGGATTCTTTGGGTCTTTTGTGACACTGATCAATCCCCTCTTGGTTTTATTTAAAAGACCCAGTCACTGAAGCATTCAAACCACATTATTCACATCATTCATTCACATGCCTGAAAAACAATGCAAATAAATACATAAGGAAGAATGAAATTTATGCTAACTAGCTACACTTTTCACAGGTTGACCCCTCTGATTAGAAATCATTCTGGGAGGAAATAATGGAAGGATTAAAACCAGCTTTCAGTCTATTTCAAGCCAGGTTCAGGTCATTGCCTTTGTCATTCAAAGGGTCGGTTCCTCAGGTGCAATCAAATTGCGCAGGTTGAGGCTGTTGTGCAAAAGGTCTGTCGCTCTGTGAAAGGCTTTCCCTTGGTCTGTGTTTGAGCTTTCCACGGGCTGTTTTAAATTGCAACAGCCTTTAAAATCGCAAGGTGCCCAGAAAGGAGATCAAGCACCTGTTTAACAGGGCGCATCCGCCACACCACCCTTCCTTTGCTCGTATCTCTGTTTACCAGTGAGGCCAGGAGTGGCATGGAGAGCCTGTATCATTTCTGTGTGATAAAGGCACACCCAGCCCTCCGGGGGCTAATTATCTGGGTGTGATTTAAAGTGATCACTGGAGAATCTGCTCCCAACAATGGTGCTTGTCAAGGCCTGACAGGTCAGGCAATTTTCAGAGGATCACAGCTGGGATATTTGTACAGGAAGATTTCAGAGCCATATTAAATTACCTGCCCTGAAAATCCTGGTGCTGAATACAGACGTACGTTATTGATTTTGGAGGACTCCAAACTCAAACTCTACAGCCCGCCCTCAGTTAGCTTCCTCCCCTGGGACCAGACATGGAAAATGTTGCTGTCAACGTGCTGCCCACCCCTCCCAGAAGCAGCTTTAGCCCTTTGTCTCCCTCCTCTCCCTGCAGCAACCTGACTTTTCCCTGTCACATCCTGCAAGGTTAGTTACTGCTGCTGGAAGGACAGCAGGGAGAAAATCCTAAGAGGGGGGCTATGTCCTAATAATCCAGATCCAGCTCCCCAGCCGGCAAAATTTTCACCATCCTGAAAAGACAAGTGCCCTCTCACAAGCATAACCGAGGCAAATACATGGCAACGTAGCCCAGAGGATGCTGCCTGGACTGGTACTCTCTAGACCTGAATTGCAACCCTGTTCTGCCTCTGGCTTACTCTGTATGCATTTTCTCCACCCTGCACTCAATTTTACAGTGGCTTCTAGCTCAGGCACTTAGGCATCTGAACTGCCAAATGAGGTTTTGAAAGGTGTGTTCACATTTGCATATATTTTCCAAGAACATGTCTTTATTTATGCCTCTCTCTAGTAGTAAATTTTAATCCTGCTAACATAAGGAATAAATGTAGTAGGCAGAATAAAGCAGACTCTTGGAGCTTAACTTATTTTTCTTATTCTCTTCAAACAATGTATATCCTTTCAAGCTTGCCTTTAAAGGACAAAAAAACCTCTACATCGAAAAAAAGCTTTTTTTTTTTTTTTTTTTTTGCTAAGCCATAGACAAACTTATGTGCCTCTGTAGAAAGGGAAAAGGAGATTGAAACAGCCTTAAGACAACCGAAGTATCTTTTATTTCCTATACTATTTAACGATGGTTGCTATTACTTTCAGAATCTAGTATTTTGCAGGTAATAAAAAGAGTGAAAATCAATCAAAACAACAGATCACACCTCCCAGAGGACAAAAAATCCTCAATATATAACCCACTGCCAGAAAGCAAGTGTTAAAATAACCTGCATCAGGTAGAAGTGCCGCAATGAGAAATGGAGACAAAACACAGAACTATAAAAGAGACAGCTCACATTTTAATTGAAGAATTGAGCCGCGGCTGACAAGCCGGTGTGCTCTGTTTCCATAGGCACCTCCGAAAGGCCGAGCTGCAATGCATAACACCTAATTCGGGCTGCAGTGTTCCTGGGAGGGTTCAGGGACACAAACCGCTTCTTTTATTATTGTTAGTTAGGCATCAGCAATCCACCCAAAGTGAAAATCAGGCTTTCCCCACTGGGCACGCTTGGGAAGCTGACACAGAAGCCTTACTGGAAAAGGCGTAGAAAGGAAAAATAAGCAGGAGGTTTTACAGAGTCTTAGTGAGAAATTATTGTCATTGCTCCTCGAAGGGAACGAGGCTGTTGTTAAGGCCTCAATACTAATGCCATTAAAGTCAGTGGAAGTTTCAGAGATACTTGAATAGCGGTTTGGGGGTATTTTCCCTCCTTCAGTTTTCCTCCCAGATCCAATTAATACAAAAAGAAATTGACTGATTCACCTATTGTTCAGGTCTCGCTCGCCTTGTCATATCTAAAGCTTGTTCCTAAGGTCTGCAGAGCCATATAGCATCTATCACACTTCTGAGCACTCCATAAATAAATAGTATGAACTGTAATGAGAATACTAATGAAATGTGTAGCTTTGTGATTGAAAACTCTCCCCTCTCAAGCTGTATTTTCTCAGGAAAATTAAAAGGATGAATTGTAGCACCTGATGTCATAAAGCCTCCCAAGTTAATGTATCGGTTGCCATGCCACAGTATTACAGAAACACTGATATTTTATCTGTGGTGCGGTCTTGTAATTTGAGAGGTATTCCATTGCCAATTAGAGATCGAACAGCTGCACTGGCTAGGCAAAATTGCACTGAAAAAAAAAGAAAAAAGGAAAAAAGAAAAGAAAAAAAAAAAGAAAAAAATGTAAAAAGGAAAAATGTAGCAGACAGGCAGAGATACTTTCAACATGCTTCACAAGAGCATGGAGGGGATCCAGCAGGGCACATGCTGCTGACAGAGGAGGCTGGCAGACCTGGCAGAGGGGGGAAGGCAAAGGACTAAAAGAGCTGCTGAGCCCAAACACTACCTTCAGACTGAAAACATGAATCGCCAGGTCGTGTACCCAGTAAATGAGGTTCAGAGGATTAAAGGATCACATCCCAGGCTCTGCAAAGAGTTGTGATGGGTGGAATTAACACCCGTGCTCCTGATTCCTCTTGGTGCCCTGCCGTATGAGTGCCTCGTGCAGCAAAGAAAAGGGTTAAATGAAAACCACAGAAGCGAGCGACTTCAGCAGATGTCTGACCTACTGCAGAGATTGCTGTGGAGACCTGCCATGGGAAACTATACCAGGGCTCAGATGAGGCTAATTGCTCCACCAGGGACAGAAACCAAGAAATACACACACATTTAAAAAAAAAAAAAAAAAGGTAGAAAGAAAATATTTTTATGACTTTCTCGTATTCTAAATTTGGACAGACCCAGGGGCCAGAGCTTCCCTGGAAAGAAGGAAAGGGAGTCTGCAGAAAGCCCTTTTGCCTTGCATTTGTTTGAACTCTGATTTCACAAAGCTTTTTGCTTCTCTTTGAATTCAGGCTGCATTAATAAGCACTTTTGACTAACATTTAGGCAGGTAGACAGTAGGGATACTGACATATTTAAGGTCCCTTGTTTCTTATGTACTTCTCACTTTTTAAACATAAGCCTATGAAATTAGACGTGTAAGTATTTTGTGTGGTTACACCTGTAAGGTTTTATTATCCCTGCCTTCCACTGCCCAGCCTCTCCGTTTCATGGCGATGCTTGGGATAATATCAGAGTGAAAAAATATTTGGGGCAGGGACATCCTCACTACGTATTGCTAGGCTTCTCACCACGGTGGATCTCTAATCCCACAGTTACCACTGTATTGATGGGACAGCTTTGGGCACGCACGTGGTAACAGGTGCTGCTCTTGCCTTTCACCCTCCCGAGTCATAACCACAAAGCAGTTACTCAGCGCTAAAGCAGCTGGATGCTGATGGTAACCCACGTTTTCACAAAGCATTTTTGGAAGACAGGTTTAAATTATGAGTTTAATAACGTATTATGGCACGGAACTTCTGTTAGTTAAGCAACACAGTAGAGGAATTAAATTTATCCCTTTCAATCAGCCCTACACCAGCAAAAAGCATTTTATATTCAAGTTTTAAACAACCTGCAGAAATTATTAGGGGATTCTACCAGACTTGGTCAGGAAAAGCTTTTGCATTTAAAAAAAAAATCAGCAAACCCAAACTAAACAGATTTTATTACCATTAGAGTTTTTTAAAACATACAGGTTTTAACCACTTTTGATGCCAAAATTGAAAAAAAAAAAATCTTTTATTTTCATGAAAACATGAAAAATTTCATTGCCATGTTTTTCTGTGGAAATTTTCACTTTGATAGAAAGGCAGGTTTTGGTTCAATAAATGTTGGGAATACGTCAACACATTAGTTTTCTGATAAATTAATCTCTATAACTGAACCACCCTTCTGTAAGGCTTTTGATATAATAATTAAAATGTCTTTCCATTAAATATTGTTTCTCCTATTTTAAATTGTTCCCATATGGACATTCCTTTCTCTAGTACAGCCTATTTATTGTTTTAAAAGATTTAACAGTAAAGAGGTTGGCTCAGATAAAGCAGTTTTTTCTGTCATTGTTTGCCATTATTTCCCTTTAAGATGGAATAAGTGTGTTCCTTCCACACCACTGCAAAGATTTCCCGTCACCAGGCTCTTGATAACCTCCATTGAGATCCAGGCTGTCAGCTTAGTGGCTTCAACCCTAATTTCATGGTTGCTTCATTGCTGAGAATCCCTCCATTCAGTAAAGCATCCAGGACTGTGACTGCAAGAAGCAAAGAAATGACAATAGAGTTATCAGTAAGATAATCAGAGCTAAACCTGTACTTAATACAATTAGGATATTGTTCTGTGAACACATCTGTAAACCATGGTTAAGAAAAGGACATTTCTCATATACATAATGCAAAGGAAAGTAAGTAAAAAACTATTTAAGTGTCCAAGAGCTTTACTGAAAGTATATTTGTATGAGAGTATATATGTGTAAAATTACTCACAGGTGTAAATTTTATTCAGGTTGAGACTTCTTATTATTCTTGATCATGTCTCATTTTTTCTTTCATTTAGAAATCTCTTTTTGAGACTCATTTCAATGATCAATCTTTTTATTATAAAAATTAAAGTATTTGCTGTAACATTAATTAATTTTTCCCTGCTGTAATTATTAGAACTGAGCAAATAATTCACAATGAATAATTCATCTGCTGAATGTAACCTCATTTTCTGCTTGCTGAATATCTGCTAGAGAATCTACTTTCTAGTTTATTTATTAATCAAAATCATTTGACCACTTTTGTGAATATTTTTAACTATGGATTGAGCCTGAAGAGTTCCCTGTGAGCCTTTGATACGCAGTGCTTGCTACATAATCTCTGTCAGTGCATTGTAATTGGCCTGGTAAAGCATGTGACTTTATTTAATTTTCCCAATTCGGTGAGTGTTTATGTACTTTGGGCATGAGGACATCTGTATGTGAATTTCAATATTGTTTTTTCAAGTTCAGAATTTGTTTTCCTGCCAGTAGAACTCAATTATTCAAATGTCTTTGGGGGAAAAACCCACTAAAGGAAATGTGAATATGTGAATCTATCAAATGCTGACCCAATATTTTCAACAATATACTTACAGCTTGTACTTAGTTTTGAGCAACTATTAAATTATTGAAGGAAGAAATCACTAGTAGCAACCTCTGCAGCCATATTTTCTGATCTCTCTAGTTAAAATGAAGAGTGTTTTCATGTCATGGTGGATATTAGAGAACCCTTACTTTGTGTGTCTGAGAAGACCTCACTTGACTCAATAAAAGAAATTTTGCAAATGATACATCTGTGAAGATTTTCTGCATAAATTGGAGGAACTGTATACAATTTTGCCAGAAGTAAGCACATGGGAAAAAATTTAAGAGGTGACTTCTCCATAAAGCAACCAATACCTGACTGAAAGCCAGTGAGACTTGAAGTTCTACATCTTTAGGTACTTTAAAATCTTCATTCTTATTTTTCAGTTACATTTTCAAGGTGAATCTCCTTACCTGGATGATGAGCCTTCACAGTAGTGGAGGGCCATCTCTCACATACCTGTAAGGTATGCAAAAAATATCACCTCTCCAACAAATGCACTATCCTCAGCCATACCCTGCTGGCCAGAATAGCTGGGTGATATTTGAGGAGACAGAATAATTACTTCTTCTTTCTGCACCCTTTGCTCCTTTGACATGTTTTATTGTTTTTTCTCTTCTCAAAAGACATGAGAAGGAATACTATCTGTGCCCACAGAATGCAGAGACACCATGTGAAATAATCAAAAAGTTGCACAATGGGGCAGGAACAGATTCTTATGAAATTAATTCAAGAAAATACATAATTCAAGAAATTATACTAGAAGCTAGAAGCTCTGCAGAAGACATTGGGCTAATGGACAATGTGTAGCAGAGTTCTGCCTACTTGATTCCACAAGAAAAACTGTTGTTATGCTTGTTAACTGGATTAATGAGTTTTCCTTGATTGGCATAGGGTTCTGGTAAGGCAAGAATTAAAAAGGAAGATGAAATGAACATTACCGTTGCTTTAATGCAATTGAAACAATAGGCTTCTTATTCTCCCAATAACCTCTGAGTATTAGCTTTAATAAAATAAGTTTCCAAAATTTTAACTAGTGTTGTATTACATCCTCAGTTTAATAAAATAGCTTGGCATGTAACTCTACAGAAACAAGGGAGAGAATATAACACCAGCAGAGATTCTTGTTCATTAAAGAATTGACTTTTTAAACTCTAGAGCAGATAAATTTGGGGTTTCTCAGCAATAAAACAAAATGGTACATTTTGTGCTTCAAGATTATTATTTCTCTATAATCTTAAATCACATAATAGGACATTTTACACAGCTGACTGTTTATTGCCTTTTCTATTTTCTTCCCTTTATCTTCATTTTTTCTTTTTTGAATTACCTTAGAGTTTCTCAGAATCAATGCCCTGTGAAACAAACCCTTCCATTGACTTGCTAGCCTGCTATTCCCTGACCTGGCAAAAATAAAGGAGGCAAAACTAATGAAGACAGGACACATGATACAAAGAAACTTTAAGAACAATGGCTCAGTTGTGCCAGGGAAAAACATCTTAGGTGGTTGTCCTGCCATTCTTATGTAATGAACTAAGTTTAATTAAAATGAGTGGAGTACATCAGTCCAAACCTGGGCACCTGTGGTACTGATGCCTACATTTGAGCTGAGAGCAAACATTTCCTTTACAGTCACTTCCTGTGCACAGTCCATGTCAACCTATGTTAGATACTAGAACACTGGAAGCCTTCCAGAAATGCTTGGTTTTGTACGCTTTCTGTTAATGTAGTCACTATGACTAGCTCAAATGTAGGCTTCTACACAATAGAAGTCTAAAATAAGGTGTGATAAAACAAGGTCCAGGTGGGTAAGTGGTTTGTGATCTGTAGTCTCATTGACATCCTCAGGCATAAATTAACCATCAAATTTCAGAGGGCTTTTTCTCCTCAGCTTAGATTAATCGGAACCACTGGTGGTTCTGCCTTCCTTTGAAGCACATGCCATAATGCCAAGATACAGCTGTCCTGATGTCCCTAAAAAACAAGACACTGGGAAAGACCTGTGGAATGTTATACCTATAACCTGGGTCTTTAGTTAACATAAGAATGTTGGGAAGCATTTTTGGATAACAGGTATAAGGATGTCTGAAGTACATGTTCTCTGGACCCATCCTCAATAGCATAATTTCATTATTTGATATGACTGCTAGTGTGTGGACTCAGTGACCTATGTATTCTTTGTCAGTCCTCTGGGTATTGAACATGTGTTCTTTTAAAAATATTTTGCATTCAATTATTTATTGCAAAATAATTGTTCAGGAGGTTATTATCTGTCATCTTTAAAACTTTTTCCTTACTTTTAGATAAATTCACTGGTATACATACTCAGCATTTACTTGGTGTGCCTTTGAAAGAAAGTCTGGGATATCACTTGCAGGATTTCCAGAATGGAAAATGCCTGTCAAACTGTCAAAATTTTGGAGACTTTTCCTTTGACATGAACTTAGAATTTCCCCTTCTATTTTTATTTTGTTTTTTAGCACTTTACATCTTCAAAGTGCTATAAGCATTTTCTGATCAAATTTATTATTTCTATTTATAAAATACGACTGTCTTAAAGACTAACAAGACTGAAACTGGAATATTTTTAATTCACACAGTTATTCACTTATACAGAAAACCTCGTCAAGCTGTACACACTGATAATTTCCTTATATAGCCTCTCCTTCATTCTACTAGTACCTCAAAAAAAAAAAATCCTATCTATCAAGTTAAATCTAAGAAGAGCTCTGACTTAGAGCTGGTAGACATTACTTTGATGTCTCTTTTCACCAAAAGGTGACTTTTGGAGCAGCTGAAACAATCTGTGGGTTCAGCTCAGCTTAGACAAAAACTGTTGGTTGGTTAGATAAAGCAACCTAACATTTCATGAACTTCACAAAACCACTTCACAGCAGCCCCACAAGAACAAGGCTGTTTTCTACCTCTCCTCTACCATGCGTGCATTAGAACTTGAACTTGGAGTCTCCCTCATTAACAAAAAATAATCTTACCACTACACATTCCAATGTTTCTAGGAATGATCTCTCTTTACAAAGCCCCCACAGCCAGCAGAAGTGGTTAAACTATCACCGAAGCAAGGACTTCAACTGACTTTCATACCTCTAAGCTAAAATGCCATAACCAGCAAACTAAAGAACCAGGCTTTCACATTTATTTCCCTGTCTGTCAAAATGAATACTCAATTATTTACAAAAAGTGGAACAGCTTCAGCAAGCGAGACTGAAATGCACCAATAGGCATGCTACAGAGATAGAAAATCTATATTTAAAATCAGAGAGAGGGGGGATTTGAACCTTCATCTCTCACTTCCCCAAAAGCTGCTGCAAACAGGAGGATTCAAGGGGCAAGAAGAAGGAGGTAAACAGAAGAACTTGGCATGTTACGTTCACTTTTTGGAATGAATTTCCCTTGTGAATTCAGTACTTTGCTCCCAAATTTCCTCTGCATTACTAAAGCAGCATAAAATTTATCTGATGTTATTTGGGGTCAAAAAAGATATTTCCTTCAATCCAAAATGATTTTCAGTTTTGATTCGCAGGAGCTGGGAGAGAAGCAACCAAAGAAATTTTCATTTCAGGTTGACCCCAAATGACTTTTTTTGTTGTTTGAACCACTGAACCAAAAAAAAATCAGTGATACATACAGCTCTGTTCTGAAGGTCAACAAATGTATGGGCTGCTAGAAAATAAAAAGAAGTGCTTCTAGAAGTAAAGGATCTTTTAACACATATTCTGTGCTTCAGTCCCAGGAAAATGGGGGGGGAAGAATTATAAACCTGAGCAAATAACTTATTCTCAAATTGACATCAAAGAAATATCAAAAAGGGGACCTGCAGGATATTTTTAGTCTGAATGATTAAAAGTGTCACAGAGAAACACTAGTATCATTAACTTCTTCCACAACTAAACTCAAAGACGGTGCACAATCTGGAGTTCTTATTGAATAATCTTCATTAGGAATAGCCTTGTGATTCTCATGTTCCCTAACCGGTCTTGCTGCTAGCCCTAAACTAAGATCACCTCAGTGATTCTGCCTGGAAGCAGAAGATGCAAGAGAAGAATGTTAAGTGTATGGAGAATATATCTCAGCTTCATAGCCAAAGATAAGGGTGGGGAAATAAAGTCCCAGTCCCTAGTCTTTACTGCCAGGACATTTGCAGCCCAATAAGCTGATTCCAGAAATAAGTGGTTGATATCCAACAAGGCATTCAACTTGTGAATTTTAGTAATTTTGCTGACAAAAGTGTCTGGTTTGGGAGGATAAATACTCCTTTACACTCCATTCTTGAAAGTTTTCCTGGCCCCCTGATATTGCTTTCCACAGAAGCTGAATTTCTCTCACATACTTCTTATTCAAGTCTTAATTTTTGCTGTACACAGACAGTAGATGCAGCTGTCTCAGTAGGAAATGATTGTGAAGTCAACAGAGCAACATATGGAAATCCAACATACAGACTAGAGCATCACACAGAAAGACAAGCTATCCTACCCTCTCCCTAGCAAAATTTACGAGCGTAATACAGCTCTGAAGTACCCCGAGGGAAAATATTTAACATATGTCTCAGGAGACTCATATAATTCCAAATTACTAAAGTTGCTGCTAAAGGCCCATACAGATAAGGGAGCCTGCCTGCCTCTATTACAGCCTCCGGCTTCATTAAAATTGTCCAGGAAATGGCAATACTAATATGTTATCACACTTGGGAGGCAAGAAACAGATTAGGAGAATGGGCTGCAGTGGGATCTCACTGTAAGTAACCCCTTGGTGGCCTCATTCAATGTCCCTTATCCCTTCGTGGTGAGGGAGCCCCATTAAGAGAAATTAAATTGGGAGGTCCCAGGAGGGAGCAGTGACTCTGCTCTTCCACGAGTCTGTGCTGGACAAAGGCAATCTGCCTTTCAGTGCGAGGCAGCGGTTTTACAAAGCTCTGCAGCCAGGCGGTTATTGAACTCGACGTCTTTCACGTGCCTGGTGATCAGTTATACCTGAGGCTTTCTGAAGCTACTTAAAGGTCTGGCCCCTCAGGTCATTCTCGCTGTCAGATCAATCACGCGAGTGTAGATGCACTAGCATGCTAGTATGGACAAAGAAAACTTAGGGACACTAAGAAGGACACTATGCAAAGTGCAGAAAAGACATAGGGCCAAGCGTTATGTGCCATGGAGGGACCCACTTTGGAAAAACCTCTAATATACCCAAATTTGAACAAACTTGGGTTATCTAGAGAGAAAGACACTGGGAAGCAACTACACATCTGCAGTGAGCACTTCCTTCAAATGGACCTGAGGAGCAGTAGCATCTTAGTTGGAAGAATTCACTTCCCTCTGCCCTCATCCACAAGCTCATAAAATGCTCACCCTAGAGTTATAGAAGCTAGGCTTGAAATGGTCCTGGGAGATCATCTTTCCATTCTTTGGTTTTGTTGCTACATTATCTCTGTTTTTTTGAACAGGCATTTGGCCTATTCTTTTTTGTTTTTTTTTTTTTTTTTTTAATTTCTATGATGGTAACTCCAAAGCTGCCCTGGACACTCAGTTCCAGTGTTTCTCTACCCTTAGCATAGAGTTTTTCCTCTTGTGGAAGGCCCCTGTGTCACCAACAAAGTGTAACCCTGGAAATAGATACTGGATTATTCCTTTCCTCTTTATAGCAGCTTTGTATAATTTCAGTTAAGATATCTTTCCAAGATCCCCTTGGAAAGGGGCAGAACTCACCTTAATCTCACTGAACCTTCTTGCATAACATTCCCAGGATACGGCTGCTCTGCAGACTACACAGGAACATAGAAATACCAAACCCACGATGTACAGGGAGTCCTTCTTTAAAATTCTCTTTTTTCCTGGCAGAAAACAATTGATGGTGATTAAGCTACACACAAGCCAACCCTGCTGCTAATAATAAGGTGAATTTTTGTCCTCGTGTTCCCCATCTGACAGAAAAGTCTCAAGGGCAGAGGCTATACTTGCACTGTGCTCTTGCCACACGCAGCACACAATTACCTGCCTGCAGCTGGAGCAGCGCAAACAACAGCAAGTAGTTTGAGAGGATGGTAGCTTAGGAGGCAAGACCTCAAAAAATCACAGTTAAGCAGTGATGAGAAGAATTCTCTGTTAGGAACTAGCGGTATCCTACAGTGGTATCTCAAAGACGTTTATGCCAGAGTGAGGATTACTCCTTTAATTATTTTCGATACGTCTTTCCCTACCATTTTTCTTCTTTTCAAAACAATGAAAAATATAAGAAGTTATACAGCAAAGCCATACATTTCTTAAAAAGATAAATTTGAAATATTCAGAAAATACCTAGGTGAAAGAGCGACTTGTGGCTTTTAATTTGTTGGAATGACTTAAGTACAACATTTCTAAAATTTACTACACCAACTTATAGTGAATCAAAGTAATCACTTTATTTTTCCTCTTTATAATCGCTTCTCCCCTTTATGATATATTGCAGAGACAGAAAAGGTGAATTTTATTTATTTATTTATTTATTTATTCTTAATGAACTGTCTGGTCTTACAGCTAATTTCTTGACAGGGTTTTCTTTTTTTCCTCCTTCTATTAACTGAGTTAATTATAGTTAAAACTAAAGTCAAGCCATGTTTCAAAAGATAAAACTTTTCCCTGGTGGGAGTGAGAGCAATTCCCAGCATCCTTCAATAGAACAGTTAATTTTCTATTGCCTTGGTTTTGAAAAGCTTGCAGATCTGCAAATAGGAAAACGTAAACTGCATGCCAATATAGTGTTCTGTCCTGTTTTTTTATCCCTTGATTAGTTTCACTTTAGCCATAAAACAGGAAAGTAAACAAATGAAATCATGAATCTAAAGATCAGTGTGTTATAAAGGAAGCACAGTAATTCAATTCAGTAGACATTACCTGTTCAGCAAATGTTTCATGGATAAGCTCATTACCAGGGCTGCTCAGGGACACTCTCAAAGAGCTTTTTTCCATCAGTGCCATCAAAATCCTTTTAAAATTGGGAATTCCATTTGGGAAGTAAAAAAAGAAAGGAAATTGTCAAGAAGATTGAATTTCCTTTGGCAGTGTATGCAGATCACAGTCTTTTATTTTTTAAATCTACTTTTAAAAAAGATCATGCTTTACATATTTTAATTGTGTATTACTGTATTTTGTAGTGAAAAAAAAAATTCAACATCAAAATTAAATGCCTCAATTTTTCCCTTTATATAAAATTCTGACAACTTCTCATAAGGAATACTGCCAGGCTAGGTAAAAAAACAAAACAAAAAAAAAAAAAAAAAACCAAAACAAAACAAAAAAAACAAAACAGAAACCAAACAAAACCACCCCAAAAAGCCCCACATGAATCCTGCAGTTGTAAATTGTGTTTTATGTGGTTCAGGTTCCTCTTAGCGGCGTTATCTCCAAGGAGCCAACACTGTATGCCAGGTTTAGGAGTGTGATTCAGATTTGAGATTTAAGATGATCCAATGGCCAGAATCAGACCACACAGTACAAAGACAAACATCTTAGTTTAATATAAGGGTTATTTGTGCCTTAATAACAACTGCTTTAAGGGTGTATTAAATAAGCAACACATGGCATTTCTTTGTCCTGTCTTTGCTACTGCCACCCCATTTTGAGGATAAACTAACCTTTCATGGATTCTCTTAACAGAGCCCAAGATACTTTAAGTCTCAACCTTCATTTCTCCTTTCTTCCTGACAGATTTTTCACAAGGTCCTCACATTTCCTGACTGTTTCTTTGGGGGAAATCCACATTGAAAGCTTTAAACAAGATTCATTTCTTTTAAAGGCAGCCATGGAACACAAAGCAAGCATTATCTGATACCATAAGAAGAACAGAATATGGAAATATACATACAAGATGCTGTTTTCTGGAGAGGGCTGTTAGTAATCCCTGTAGACTGAGTGATGCAAAGATATTTAATGTTGAGATAAGGAAAGGAAAAATATTACAATGAAAGAGAGAATTTTCTTGAGAGTACTTTGAAGACTACTCAGTCAGATGAAGCAATCTAAGTCCTGGAGTGAGGAAACACTTTGCTAATGCAAATGAAAGAAAAAGGCATGGCCAAGAAAAGGTTATTCTTCTAACACAAAAATGCAGGAAGGTTGGGGTATTTTTGCCTTGAAAACACGTGAAATGCCTCTGCCATGAAGAGAATGTTTGGGGTCTTGTTCCCCCCCACATACACGAAAAGGAGATTCTGTTTTAAAAATAAATATTTGTTCCTCCTCTGTTCTTTTATATTTTAAAATATTGCAGTGCAATTCTTCATCTATATTCATACTTTACAGGAGTGGCTATGCTCCCTGTAGATGTATAGGGCTGATTATATTTTCCAGCAGATGAAAAAGTTGAACACATGCCAGACAAAATTTGCCAAAGTTTGTAAAAATAATCACTTTAAATCATAGACAGTTTAGGAAATATGTGTGTATATTTTTACTTCAAGACAAAGCAGTGAAATTCTTATTCCTCATTCTGTGCATCAGCTTCCTGACAAATCCTGAGTAAATTTCAGATTTGTGTCAGTATGTTTTCAAATTCAAAAGTCCCTATTCCTGACTCTTGCTCCTCATAACACCTCTGGAGTACTAATTGGTTCACATGCATCTCCTAACCTAGCCAGCTTCCCATTATATTGAATATGACCTTCTCTCTGTGTGATCAGATCTGTCTCAAAGTGTGAAGCACTGAAACCAAGTTTGGATATAACTGCTGAAAGGAAAAAAGTCTCAGCTTTTATTTTAGTATAAATCATTGATACCATCCAGTTGTTGGGTTTCTTTTTTCCCTTGAATTAATCACATAGCAATGATCTGCATTGTATGTGTTGTCGGACACCTTCTGCGAGGTAGCTTGACGTCTTTTTGCATTGAGTTTGAGGCAGGCTACCAAAAATCCTGTGATTTTTTGCCTTTATTCTTTTAAACCCGCTTTTACACCTTTGGTCTTCGTTCTTGTGTAGAGGTTCAAAGTATATTTCCCCACTTCCATTCCCTCAAATAACATTGTCAAACAAGATTTTCCTAACTCTTTTCCTTAGCACACACATTGTTTTACCACTTCTCAGTCCCTAATGCTAACAACCTTCCTGTGGAAGATCTGTGATATCTTTCAGACAGGACAGGCAATATATGTCAGGAATCTCGCCAGCTCTAGGTGACTCATCACATATGGAGGCACCAAATGAAACACGTTTTTTTTTTGTAAAATTAATCAGAATTTGTAAGCGATACACAGCAGATTCCCCAAGTCACATTTCACATACTCTAAACACTAATTACAATCTGCCATTTAAACCTGAGATGAAAAGAAACACTATATTGCAACACTTATTCTATTTGAAGAAGAGAGTTTCACAAAGGCGCAAGGGTTGTGATATGCTTGTCTCACTAACATGCAGGAGGTATTAGGTGCTGCCTGGCTGAAAATTGCCTCTGTAAGTGAGGAGTTTTACTGTGTTTCATATTGCACCACAAATTTTTCATGATGTCATTGCAAAGCCATAATTCTGTTCAAGTTCATTCAAAAGGCCCATGAACCTTAGCAAACCTTTTGATAAATATCTGAGGTTTAAGGCAAGTTTTATGTTTCACCATCAACATTACCAACAGTTTTAATACACCTCAGTATGTTGAGTCTGTATGTGGCAGTATATGTAATCCAGGCAACTGCACAAATCACTGCAGCCATTCATTCAGTTCTGTGAACCATTGTTATTAATGCAATAATTTTGTACTCTTTATTGCAATAATTTGGTATTCTCATCATAAAAGTGTAAGTTTCTTCTGGTTTTCACACTCATGCATTCATCAACTCCAACCACACTAAATTAGATTTTTTTTTCATCCTTTCCTCCTCTTTGCCTTCCCTGAAAAACACTGAAGACCTTTCTTCCAGCAAAAAGTGATATAGACTGGCTCACTTCAATCTCTGATCCAAACACACTTATTAAAAACTCTATTCAGATACTGTTTTTACATCTAGTTTTGGATGCACAACACTGCACACAACCTTATCTCTCTTGTCAGAATACAAGTCATTCTTGCAAACTCTATTGCCCTTCTTACCCCCATATACCACATCACTTGTTGCAAGTGTAACTAATTATTTTAATTCTCTGATTATTGCTGAGTGATATATATGATATATATGCAAATGTAACTTATATACATATATAATTGCTATTTCTGAAAATAAATAAAACTAAAAGCCTGGGGGGTTGGAACTCAATGATCTTTAAGGTACCTTCCAACTCCAACCATTCTATTGTTTAGCACTGTTCCTTGTTATTTATGGTAAGTTACATGCCAGCTGTGTGAACAGAACTGATCATGAGAGAAAGGCAAGGCTCCCAGTTTCAGCAGATTCTAATTCAAGCCACCAGTGGGTTTCTAACATGCATCATGCCCACAGCGTTAGGCTGTCTGAGCAAAAGGAGCAAACCACTGCTTACCTGCACAGAAGGAATAACTACATGTAAACAACAAAGTCAGTTTACCTTCAAAGGATGGTTCATAGCCACTTCTGTTATCAAAACCAATGCTGAAATCCAATGAAAATCAATACCTATGGTTGAGAAGTTCATATGTTTCATAAGGAGTACTCTCAATCTCATGAACGTATTCATAAAGCTCCTTAGACTGATCATCTTCTACTAACAGGGCTGGTAGTGACTAAATAAGGACAACAATTTTAAGTCTAAGAAGGTGATTTTTTTACTAATAGTATTTTATTTATAGGACTGTTTTCTATACCACCTTACACTTACCATGGTTACCAGGTTACCTGTATCTATTAAACCTCTTTCTGAATTTCTCAAGCACACTTCTATTGAGGATAAAGAATCTCACCCAGGAGATTATATTAACACAGCTGTACAAAAAAGAACCAGGGATCAAGATCAAACACTACACCCCTAATCATCCATATTGCTTCCCTGTTAGCTTCCTCACACACTCTGCTTTGGGCTGCTCCAACTAGCTGTCTCCAAAGTAAGGGAGGACTTGAGGTATTCCTCACATCAAGAGACATCTTGGGTGAGATTATACCAGGCATGGTGTCCTCCACCCACGTTCCCCTGGAAGTGACACACTCCCCACAATTCTGGCAGAGAGCATATGAGGTCCTGTATGGGCAGTCATCAGAAAAAAGGTGGCGTTTCCCAGTTTTCTGTCACTGATCTGATGGCCACTGAGGAACTGAGCCTTGAAATGTGGTTTGTAAATTAAGCATAACTAAAAGAAAAAAAAAAAACAGCACTAACCGAAAAACCTCATTAGGCTTTGCATCCTCAGATACAATGTGCTGTGCAGTGAACCTGTAGGTGTGCAATGCATACCTATTTCACACTATAAAACATCACTCTGGTGGGTTACAACACATCACTCAGGTGATTTGAGTTGCTTTGAAATGAAAATTAAAAAAAACAAAACCCACCCCACATAACACAGCTTTTCTTTCCTAAGGGCACGTCATGAGCTACAGAGAAGACCAAAGCCAAGTGCCATGCTGTGTGGAAAGCCTAGAAGAGATTGAACTTCACCAATGAGGGCATGAGTCAGGCCATGCCAGTCTAGCTCTGATCCTCTTTTATTTAGCAGTATGAAGGCAGCTAGGGGATTTCACTTCCCTCTACCACAGCCAATCACAGCAGATAATCTCATTCATAAATTCATCATCTTCTGTTTTAAAATCTTTGGACAAAGACAAGGGAGAGGAAGGAGTTTTGATGTCACTAGTCCACTTGACAGCCACTTGGAAGTATGTTGTGAAAATCATTACTCTGATCAAAAACCACCCGTGCAGTTTAGAGCTCAGTTACTCGTGGTCAACTTACATACACTTGTCCTTACCACCAAAATTGTTCCTTAAGTTAAGTAGCTCTTCTTTTTACCCTGCTGCTTACTCCTCTCTGATGCATTTGTCTGAGGTAAACAAGGTAAATTTTTGAACTTCCTCTTACTGGAGACAGGCTCTTTGTCTCCTTGGTCATCTTAGTAGCCCTTCTCCAAGCCTATTCTACTTTCCATTTATCATCATTTTAAAAAATGGTTGTTTAATGCAGAACATGTTCTAAAGCCTTCCATCTGCTGCAATTATATTAATGGCACAGTAGAAGCTTGATTTCTGACTCTTACAGTGAGTACACTTCCTTTATTGGTTCATACAGTAAGAATTCAGACATGACAGATGCCTTAAAAATCTGCAGCTCTAGGCTTGCAATTTTCTATATTAAAAATATTGTTTATTTTAAGAGATGGGAAGTCGTATTGGGTACCATTCCTTTCATTTTATTTTGGAGATGCAATTTAACAGCCTTGGCATAGGTGCTGTTGTGGACTAGTATATGCAGCTGTTGTCACGGTATCCCATAATTCCTCTATTGTGTAAGTCATTATTTTGCTGTTGCATTAGTTTTGCATAGAAAGGTTTGGGCATGGGGGGGACTAAAGGGGTGGCTTCTGTGAGAGGATGCCAGAAGCTTCTCCCATGTACAATAGAGCCAATGCCAGCTGGCACCAAGACAGACCCATTGCTGGCCAAGCCTGAGCCTGTCAGCAGTGATGGTGGCGCCTCTGGGATAACATATTTCAGAAGGGGAAAAACTTCAGCAAAACAGCAGCTGGAAGAGAGGAGTAAGACTATGTGAGAGAAACAACTCTGCAGACATTAAGGTCAGTGAAGAAGGAGGAGGAGGAGGAGGTGCTCCAGGCACCACAGCAGAAATTACCTGCAGCCCATGGTGAAGACCGCAGTGAAACAGGCTGTTTCCTTGCAGCCCATGGAGGTTAATGGTGGAGTAGACGTCCACCTGCAGCCCATGGAGATCCCATGCTTGAGCAGGTTTGCTGGCAGGCCTTGTGAACTCTTGGGGACCCATGCTGCAATAGTTTGTTCCTGAAAAACTGCACCCCATGGAAGGCACCCATTCCGGAGCAGTTTGTGAAGAACTGCAGCCTTTTGGAAGGACTTATGTTGGAGAAGTTCATGGAGGACTGTCTCCCGTGGTAGGGACTCTACACTGGTGCAGCAGAAGAATGTGAGGAGTCCTCCCCCTGAGGAGGAAGGAGGCAGAGACTACATGTGATGAGCTGACTGCAGCTCCCATTCCCCATCCCCCTGTGTCACTCAGTGGGAGGAGGTAGAGATTTTGGCAGTGAAGTTGAGCCCAGGAAGAAGGGAAGGGTAGGGGGAAGGTGTTTAAGATTTGGTTTCATTTCTCATTAGACTACTTGGATTTGGTTGGTAATAAATTAAGTTAATTTCCCCAAGTTGAATCTGTTTTGCCCAAGACGGTAGTTGCTGACCTCCCTGTCCTTATCCTGACCTAAGAGTCTTTTATTATGTTTTCTCCCTTGTCCAGCTGAGGATGGGGAGTGACAGAGCAGATTTGGTGGGCACCTGGCACCCAGCCAGGGTCAACCCACTACAGGTGTTATCTCAGGTACCCTACAGCAGGCCACATGGCACTAAAAGTTTCTGTTTAGGCAAATGAATAGCATCTTAGGTACCTCTGCTGTAGACATTCTCATCTGAATGAGGTCATATGTAAACATCTTCCTTTGGTGCGATTAATTCCATAATCCAGTATACAAACAGATGTGTAAAAAGTCTTCTCAGGATATTTCCTTAAAATATTTTTCTAAGTTTATTTTGAAATATAATCTAATGGCAATTCAGGGTTTTTAATTTATTCATATATTTTGTGATACAAAGAGAAACATAAAATAAAAGACATATTTCCAGTCATATTAGTAACAACATGGCAATCTAAATTGCTGCTAATGTGTCCTAATATGGATAATATGATAATTAAAATATTCTAATTTTAGAAATGTTACTATGAACCAATATTATCCAGTGCTGCTGGAAACATCTTTTTCTAGATCAATCTGTGTTGTAATCAAACAAATTCATGTTTTTGATCTAGAATGTTAGGTGGCTGTTTATAAATCTAAGGAACGGTTTCTTGCACTATCTCAGAAAAATTATTCTCAGCCAACACCACAATTTTGGAAGGACCTTCTGCACTGATGAGTACATCAGTACAGATTCATCCTGCTCCACCTTAGGCACCAAAGCAAAAGTCCTAAATTATGTTCTGTAGGTAATTTAACGTGTAAATTCTTTCACAGACCTTTTAGCTGACCAGAGTGATAGGCAGGAAGGCTTGCAGGGGAGAAATAGCATTCTTTAGAGCTATATTCTCTATGAAGATAAGAAAAAAACAATAGATACCTCTGGAGGCCTGCAGAGAAATATCCTCTAATTATGGCAGGCCTTTATTCTTAAAAATCTGGAGACTCCAGCAGATCAGCTTACGAGACTTGTCAATACCTTTACTATGAATATAAGAAAGCAATAGAAAATATTCATTATTTGTGCTCTTTGGTCCAATCTGCCTGTATATCTTTTCTTCTATCTGTCTTTTCTTCTGCACTATCTAATAGTGCACCTTAGTGAACTATTAGATCAGGGCAAGAGGCTCTCCTTCAGTTCCCTTTCTCCAACTCTTGCTCTACTGGCAGCACAGGGACTCCATTTCAAAAAGTGTGCATTTATATATTTATGAAGACTATTTTCTAGGTGGTTATACACCTTCCTACAATACAAGCAATGCGGATTTGGGTTCCTGGCTAAGGAGATCCTACTTTCCAACTCTCTTATTTCCATGATGAATGGTCTAACTACTTAGCAGTTAGGCAAAAATTGGTGGTAACCACATCTAACGCTCCGGATTTCTCTAGCAAGTTACTCCTGTGACACAGGCAGAGCTTAGATGTCTGAATATGAATTGCAGAAGAGCTTTGGTGGGAAATTAGTGCTTAACTTCCAAGTATGAACATACATAGGTCCCTCGAGTTAGATGCCCGGGGAAGTTCAAGCTAAGTACAGAGCTAACTAATAAATTTAGATGGCCTTAAGCTTAGACAGTCCTGAAAATTTGGATGATTAAATTGATGTCTGGGATTTAAATGAGTTTCAGGAAAATAGGTCCTAATATGCAAGGATTTCAGCTGATGTTCCTTGTTATTCTCTGCTACCTTAAAGTCACTAGAAAAAGAGGTACCTCCAGAGGATTATTCAGCCAATTTAAGATGCGACTCTGGAGATGCCTGTCACCATTGATTACAGAGGCAATTAAGCTTTTAACTTAATTATTAAGTTAAACTAGTTAGATGCTTTAAGTTAGATGAGATGAACATAAACCTAATTGCTTCCATTATTTTCATCCTCCAAGTCTCAGAAGAGGATGTTTGAAATAAGAAATTATGCTTGATACGTACCTTATATATCAAGTACCACCACACATATAAAGTAGCAACTACCCTTCACATTTATACTGAAATACTTTGGTCATTATATGATGTCATAGCAGGAAATGTAAGGAGCAATTTATCTTACCTCACATTAACACCTACAAAAGTTAAAATACTCACATTTTATCTAGATTCTCTTAATAGATATTAGAGTGAGGTGGGTGCCTACCTCATTCATCTAACGTAGCTTCAGTTGAGAGGTGTTGCACACTACAAGTACCAATCTCCTCTGCCAGTCCTGGAGGGATTCTAAATAGCTAGCTCTGATTTGGATGCTTGCAACTCAAATGAAGAAGAAATTAACCTCTCCTTAATTCCATTCTATAGCATAAGAACGGGCATTTCTGTTTGTGTATTGTGAAATAATGAAAGATGCAACAAGAAAAGCATAGTTCTGAAAATAACTTTAATTTTAAACTGAAATTTTGTAAAATATTGCAATTTGCTTTACAAATGGCTTTGGGGGAAACTTTGATTTTAAAAAAATCAGACTCAAGGAAAACCGAAAATCTCAACATCTCACGTGAAGCAGAAATGCTCAGTTTTGAACAACTCTGCTCAGTTAACGTACAAGTATTTGCATAGCTTGTACTAGGGAGTGATATAAATACTTGTTCCAGTTCCTTAAAATCAATCAGCTGATGATGTCTAGGTACAAAACACAGCGTTTATGTGTGTTTTGGAACAAAATAGCCCATGTAATTTTATATTTTACACTTAAGGACACTCAGCTGAGAATGCCATGCACATATTACCATCCATAATTTAATTTTGTATGTAATTTCATGCACACTATGAATCCATCTCAAGCCTACTGTGTGTCTGCAGAAATCTCGTGGTTTTGTAAGCAAATCTCACTTAGGCTACACACCTCAAGTCATTGAAAGAATGCAGCCCAACAACACAAGTATTAATTTGATAAATTAATTCCACAGATGTATTTATCCCTTGGCTAATGAACACTTTAAACCCCTTGATAAGTGAACAAAGGAATAATGTTCCCAGAAGCATTTGCCTAAAGTAATTTGAGGTTATTCAGCAACCAGCACAATGCACAAAGTCACAGTAAATCCAAGTTTGCATGCTGCACTTGGTTCAAACCTTACAGAACTGGCAGGGAACTGAAAGAAGCAGTTCATCCCCTGCTTCGGTGATTTTTTATGAGGTAGTTTGCCATAGAGCCTGCTGGATGTTTTTTTTAAAAGGTTTTCAACTAGAAAAAAGGTAACCTAGCAGGTGACATATATTGGGGAGAGAAATTATATTGAAAAACATTGTGCGGCATCCCCTTTTCCCTCCCATTTATTTTCTCTTACAGCATTAACACAAAGCCCAGATCTTTAGTAGGCTGGCTGTATAATATATTACCTGCCTTGAGATT
Organism: Tringa tobata; assembly: GCA_033628505.1. Taxonomy (NCBI): domain Eukaryota; kingdom Metazoa; phylum Chordata; class Aves; order Charadriiformes; family Scolopacidae; genus Tringa; species Tringa tobata. The sequence goes on from JAHREE010000279.1 coordinate 34,281,220, forward strand.
CCAATGCAAAGGTTAATTGGCTTCCAGCTCCCACTCTCTGCTTAGTTGTAGTCTAGAGGTATTGTGGAAGAGAACTGCTGGTCAGTCTGTGTAGATTGACACCCGTCAGAGCGGCCCAGCAGATCAGTCAAGGCCATGCTGGGTGAGGTAGCTCTGTAGCATATAGCTATGATAATGTGATGACTAGTCTTCACACTGCCTGTGCATCACGTTTTCAGACCTCTCCTGAGTTCTGAAATACAAGAAGAATTTGGTCCTGAAACTTAATTTGAACTCTGATTTGTGACAGCCTGCTAGGGAGGGCACATACCGATGTAGGACCAGATTCCTACACAGGCATCACATTTGCCCATACCCCTCCATATCATTTGCAGAATTTCACTAATACTGGTAAGCTTTGGATTTTATAAGGAATTCTGCTGGGTTGCTGGATGAATGTTCACTGCATGCTCAAGTTTGATGTACCCAGGCTATATCTCACTTATCGCACGTGCACGGTTGCCTTACAGTCACCATGTGTTTGTCAAGGTGTGCGGAATAGCGCTGCATGCAAAACAAGTCATCAGAAGTCCTTGACACGGGAGCTGGAGGCAGGAAAACCAACTCGCAGTTTCTGGCAGTTACCAGGTAAGGTGGCTCCATCTTCAAAAATGGCCCCGCTTCCCAGATCGATTATCAACTTCGCTGCAGTTGGGAAAACATTTGAAATATTCAGAGAACTGAAACTACATAAATATGATTTTTTCATATCTTAAATTAGAAGTGCTTAGGGAAACTTGTTAGATAGACTAATAATAAATTAAATACTGTTTCACCAAGATGTTTTCTGTAATTACAGTGGAAGTTGCCATGCACTCTGAAGTTATTATCAAACATAATTGCAACATTAAGAAGGCTACACAGAATCTTTCAGTTGTGAAGGTTTAAAGCTATAGTGTTGTGTCATTTCAGCAAAATACTGTTCTCTCACATCTTCACATAGAAAATTGTTAATAGGACTGACCTTTAGCTGAGGGGAAGTGAAAAGAACCAGTAGATTATAAGGCATCCATGAAGAAATCTGTTTTTAAAAAAAAAAAAAAAGTAAGAAAATAACATTCTTGGAAACCTATTCAGTGAATAAAACTAATCATGGAATTTATTCAAACAAAAGACAAAATAAAATATTTTATTTTTTAAACAACACTAGTCTTGTGGTATAATGATTTGAGAATTGTTATCAGTGTGTGAATTTCCTGTGATGCCAGCTTAAGCTCTTCTCACAGGTATAAAAAGATGATGTGCTCAGAGAAGGCAAACACACACTTTCTTCAGCAATCACAAACCATTTCCAGGTTCACAGTTTTAACAGACCTTTTTTAAAAGGCTCATAGTCTAGTGTAAGTAAATGTGTGAAAACAGGTAGTTGTTTTTCTTCTTCCTTTTTCCCATATTTAGAATAATCTATTCTGTCAGGTGCAAAATTCAACTAACAATCAGCTAAATACAATTGTATATAAAATCAAAGCTTGAAGAACTTTAATAACATATTTTAAATACTCAAAATACTTAATAACATGGGGAAAATGACAGTATGTTTCACTTGGCAGATTATCCTGATTCATATGCAACAAAATGCTTCAACGAAAAAAATTTGCCAAGCATATGTGATTTCTTGTTTTGATACCTAACTGTAATGCTGTCAGGGAAGAAAGTATTTCTACATCTTTTGGGACAGAATCATCACTCTTAATTTTGGAAAACCAGGATGCACAGATTTGTGGATTGCATCTCAGGCTTTGACTAGCATTGTAGCTCAGAGCCTGCTGCTCTGAACCCCAATGCAAATTAACTCTGCAGGATTTTAATAAAGACCAAAAAAAAAAAAAAGAAAGGATATTACTTTGGTACAAATAGGAATCCATGGTTGGAAGGAACAAGGATATATAGTAAAAACTTTGTCCATGGGCTAAGCCTTCTGCAGCATCCTGGTCTAACTGGAGGGCAATGTCTGTCCCTCCTCACTCTGCTTGGTCATAATCATGAAATTCTGTCCCTACAAAGAGCTATAGTGTGGTAGTAGAGATACCTGACCCAAAGCTAATGAAGAAGGCCATGTGTCAGATGTGAGGAGCAAGGATAGACTTCAATCTGTTTAAGTAGCAGCTGCTCTCTAGGTACCTTGAGAGCCAGCATGAAATACCTCATTCCTTCATCAGCACTGGAGAGAGGAAGGAGGCTTTGAAGGCATAGTAAACCAAGGCATCTAGCTTGAGATCTTCCTCTAGAGGTCTTCAAAGGCACTTACTTCATGAGAAGTACTTCTCTGTATGTCTAAAAATTTTGACTAAAGCACAAAGCCAATGTTAAATGAGCTGGTTTTCCCTCTGGCCTTTCCCCCCATTAGCAATACACAGACATAAACATATGGATAATATCTGTTTTATGTATCTGTTGTAGATGCTGTCTGTTAAAATCAAGAGAAGACCTTGAGAACTGAAGGAAAGATATAGAAAAAAATATACATAAATAATGTATCAGAGAAAGTGGGGATTTAATAAGTAGAAAAAGTCTCAGATAATAAATTTGACTTTTAAACAGGAACAAAAAATGTCACTCTAGCTTGAGCTGGATTTTAATGCAATCTTCAAGGTGTAAGAAGTGTGGAAAATCAATAGCAAATCCCAGTGTCCTTATGCTGAGATATTCAAAATGTTAGCTCTAATGGGAGTCATATAAAAGCAGCCATAAACCAGTGCTGATCAGTTCACACATGTGCTGTAAAGAGATACAGTTCAGAATTTAAATACCTCATATATCTTTTGTAAAAAGCTTTCCCCTCCTTCTGTAATAATAAGTTTAAACAACATTGCAGCCTTTCTCAAAACTGAGACCACAGATATGAAGATAGATAATTTTTGAGAAATTATTTTCTCTTCTTGGGTAATTATCATTAATGAAAGAAAAAAAATTCTTAAATCCTAATAAATCAGAGACAGAATTGACTGACCATGCATCCAAATTGCTGCATTATTCACACTGGAATTACTCCAAAGATTAGCTGCAAATTGCCCTCTAAATTGAATTTATGGTTTCATTTTTCATAACTACTGTGTTGTGACAGATGAGAGGAATCTCTGAGAAAAATGACAGTGATGGACCCAATTTCTTAGTACTCTATCTTCAAGACAGAACTAAACTATCTCTATTTACGGTTAGGTTTTGTACAATCTGTTTTGGCAAGCATAAAAACCTGTTATGAAATACAATATATCCTATTTTATACATCAGTCAGTAAAAATATCACAGAAAACCTCAACGTTTCATTTGAAAAAGGAGGCAAGTCAAATTAAAATAAAGTGAAGTTTCACAGACAGACTCTGTACAGATAAAAATACCAATTTACACCTATTTAAAAGCTTGCACTCTATCATCACTGTGCATCTTCTCTCTGTTCCAAAGGATCCTCAATGTCTATGTAACATGTAGAATAGGAAAGAAAATTAAGATACCAAGGTATCCTGAAGTGGCCATACCACACCAGGGTTTGGGATCTTTGTTGGGAGGTTGTTTTATGGCTTTCTTATACAGTACCTAGCAGAAATGGAGCTTGACTGTCCAAGGTATCGTGGCAACAGAAGCTATAAATAATAATTACAACAATAATCTCCAAGTTCAAGAAAGCTTCTGGGCTAGTACCTAAAACCTGAAATACTAGACTGCCAGATATTAGAGACAAATGTTTTGCCCTGAAATGGCTCTTATGGATAACTTGTATCAAACAGGAAAAATAAAAACATGGGGGTTTTTCAGGTTTTCAAACTAGGTTTGTATAGTCCAGGTCTCTTGGGTTAGAAATAATTGAAAGCAAGTTTGAGATTACGCGTAGGTCACAAACACAGTTGATGCCTGAAGCTTTTCAGGGACAAAAAATATGGGAACGTTTATAATGTAGGTTAGATAAAGTCAGAACAAGTGCTGCAGATAACTGCAGTTTAGGTATTTGTAGCACACTAACTGAGAACCTGCATTTTTCTTTCATATTTGAAAAATATGGTTTAATAACCACACTAACAATAAAAGGTCAGAATCTTTCACACTTATTCATATTAACGTTGAACTTCCTTTCCAAGCAATATCACTGTCTCCGGTGCAATCTTCCACATTTGAATAAAAATAAGAAAATCTGTCCTGTGTCACGCAGTGTTTATGGGGCCAGCTACAGTTTTGATGCATTTTACTTATCTTTTGCAGTACAGAGACCCATCTAATGGCTCTGGGATAAGTACAGGCATTCCAACAGATCCACCAACTTGGAGAATTTCTAGCTCTTCTCCCAAAATTCAACTAATAATAACAACAACAACAGTAACAATAATAATAATAACTGATATAGGTTTTTGTTACTCAGTTCCCCCGGTACATTAGCATTTGTCCATTTTAGAGAGATCCCAGGGATAACAAATGAGTTGCTCACAGTTGCCAGCCAGAATCCAGGTCTCCAAAGTCTGAGTCCACTGCTATCCACTAGGGTCCTCTACAAGCAGGCATGAGTATCTTATCCAGGAACTCTACGTAAACCATAGGGCTGATGCACTCCATGACGTGTTTCACTGCGTTGGCTCCCTGCTCATTGAAATAAAGGCATCTGCTAGAGTTTATCATGGCTTACTTCATGCCATATGGTCATATTTCTTCATAGCAGAGGACAGAAACTTGGTAGGGAGAAGACAGAAGACAGTGCTTGCTCAGGTCTTGTCCAGATATGTAATCAGGCCACGGTGTGCACCCTGAGCCAGAAGCAAGGCAGTGCTCCCTTCCCCTGAATGCCCCAAAAGTTCCTTTTCAACTCCATATACACAAAAAATTTCCATTTGCTTTCCTGATATCATGATAAAAACAATGGCATAAATATGTAGCAGAACAGATCAAGGAAGAAAAATTACCTGCCTTTGATGATAATTATATATAACTGTCAAAAAACTATGCGGTTTTCAAAGCACTGCACAAAAAGACAAACTAATGAATCAACACAACACCATCCTACTTATTACAAAGCAAATTAGGTGGAGTGATGTTAACCTTATTTTACATATGACGAGTAGGAAAGGAAGGACCTTGTGTTTTAAACTCTGCACAATTAGAGCAGCAGCACATTTACGATTGCACGCATATACTTTATGAAAAGAAAGAGTCCTCAATTGTTTATTCAAGGTCACAGGGAAAGTTTAAGGCAAAACAAAGAATAGACAGTGCTTCACCTAATTTTTAGGCCTGTATTTTAAATGAAAGGCTCTCCTGCAATATGCATAGTAGAAATTGCTAGTCTTATTCTTTTAAGTTTTTCACTTTGGCAGATATACAATCTATATGCAAATAGATATGCACTTATTTTTCTGTAACCACATAAGCAATGATTTGAACTGGCTGCAGTAGTTAGCAGCATGAAGTTGGCAATGGAAATTATAGCTGTGAGCATTTCCCATGTCCATTCCGCCACAGCCGTAAGACCCTGGTTTAGCACGATTAAGCCAATAGGTGCTGAATCCGAGTCAAATACAGTGTATGAGATGGGCTGTCTCCTACTTTTCAATTTGCTTTCATAATAGAGCATTTTTCATGGAAGAAACATGATCAATTTGAAGCAGAGATAAGATTAGGTGTTTCTAACAAGCATCTGATTTGACCTGACTGTTGTTTTCTTCGAACTTGCAAACATCACGAGCTCTCCAGAAGAAAGAAATTGAAACACTTTTAGCAATACTTTTTTAAAGGAAAATGTTGGGGGTTAAAACTGAATTTTTTAATGTGGACATAGTTTACAAAGAAGTTAATAGAAAAACTTACAGACCTTTTTCTGACATTCTCAGTTCATTTCTACTGTATCTAAAGAACTGATAGAGTCATTAGCCATTTTATTTAGACATTAACTTTGCATTCATTTCATTTTTTGTAATATTATTTGAAATACTGAGGCAAGTCATAAGTCATTATTTCATGGCCGTGCATTATATTGTCTGTATTACAGCACAGTATTGCTTTATAACTCTATTTTAAGCTGTGTATTTTCATATCCAACATAAAATAATTTGATGTTCAAAAATTCAGAAGAATACCTGCTTTCATCACAATTTCATAAGAAATTTACCTATTTAAGTTTTTTTTGTCGATTTGGAACTGAAAATGAGATGAAAGTATCAAAATATCTCGAAGAATGGAATTGCTTTCTACTGTTTTCTAGCCAGTTCCCTTTTGAAGTGCTCCTAAGAGTGCTTTCTCACTTCATAAGTTCAGCTGAGTAAGAGCATCTGCGCTACATGACGCAGAGGACAATACGCATTTGCAGATCTGCGTCTCCTCGTCCCTGAGCATTATGCTAGAACACAATATCTTTAGTTAGAAAAATAAAAGATAAAAATAGAATTATATAAATGGAAAAGTAAGCACTGAGTGGTAGTCCCATTACAAGTAGGAAAGGGAAAATAGACACAAGTAACCTAACCACAGCATTCACAGCGTCTAGACACTAGAGCATTTAAAATGTCTAATTTAGAATTATGCTCAGTTAGAGACAGACCGCTCTCATGGGTCTCTGTTTCTTGAGCTTTGTTCCTAATTCTTTTTGCAGTTTTTAGCATTTGGCTTTTCTGTTTTGTTTTGTTTGAGAGTTGTTGCCTTTTTGCTGTATTTGCTCCTGTTCACAACAATAAACACCAACATATCATGACAGTGGTTCCCAGTAAGACATCACTTGGGGCCATCAATTAAAAATGTAACAAAATCTTAGAAGAAAGTCTATTCCCATCCAGTTTTTGAAACTCAGGGGATCTGCACAGTTCAGATAAACCACGCAGACTTTTCAAGTCTCTGACTGTGTGTGTCAAAAAATGAATGTGATTTGCAAAGGTTTTAAAAAACTTACTCAACCAAGAGGTTCAAATGGTTTGGTGACTTGGCAGATTTCTCCAGAAAAATGTGCTAACTATATCTAGTAACTGAAAGCAACTGGCTTCTGGAGGTTGCATGTCTTCCTTAAAGAGGAGAAATTTGTTGCAGTCACAGCTACCGAGTCCAGCTCATTCTGATTTATCACCTTAGTTCTGGAGTTCCCAAATTGAACTTGATCACTCAAGGTAGAAGCTGCCACAAACCCAGGATTATTTCCACTGGCTTCAGTCACTAATTTTGAGCTGATTTTTCTTTCAGACAGTCTTTCCTTTGCCTCTTCCTTTGGCTTTAGTGTTATTCTTTTTTTTTTTAAATAAAGAGAAAACAACAATCCATCTCCATTCAGAAGCTTCTCAAAATTGTTTTGTACATCTCTGCGTAAATCCCTGGATGGAACATAAGCAACATATGAAGCCTTGAGTGAGCTGCCTTCTCTGGAGCCTTCTCACTCTCTCGCAGTGAGAACAATGTTCTGGGACAATTCTCACAAGAATAAAAGTTACTGACTTTTTATGTAGTTATCATTTTTGAATATCCTGTCTTGTTTCAATATATCACAGCATGGAACTCCACTGTGTAAAATATTGTTCTAGTCAGTGTACACACAGTCGTTCATTAATTAGGAGCTAGGGATCTTCTTTGCCCCAGCAGAATACAATTTAGGAACATTGTTTTGTACTATAGAAATCTGTTAATGAGAACTATAAAACAGCAAATACTCTGATACTCACTGTGCTTTCAATTTTCTTACATCTATCGTGAACTAAAAAGGTATTTCAGTCCATAAGAGACTGATTTTACTCTCATTACTGACTTCAGTAAAATCAGATATATTGTCAAATATGAAAAATGCAAAGATCAACAAATTGCATTTTATTGATGGAAATTCACAAGCACAGAATTAAATATAGAGCACTTTATGCATAAATTTGCATTTTAACTGCATTAGAGTATGTACACTGTAATTAATAGAGTACATATATATAGATCACTTTCTTTTTGCCAGGATAACTGACCCCTTAATCTCACCTTTTCAGAAGTATTTTTTTTTTTCATCTAAGATGAACTGGGAAAAATGAAGTCCTTTTTTAGTATGATCCAGCATGCTCTGTTATAGTTGTCCTCTAATTGAAACTAATGTCCAGTGAGCACAGCACTCCTAGGTTTTGCTGCATAGTGCTATTCATGCATCAATTAAAGTTAGCAGCAGAATATTTGTCAAAAATGTATCCAGACCAGTAGAAATTACATGTGGGGCAGAGAAAAAAAAATGTAATCTTCCATTTTTTGGTGAATTAATAATCAATTTTTATATCTTCAGTTAAATTAGGAAACCTATTTTTTCCAATATGTGCAGAAGTCTTTTTGACATATAGAAGCATGGCAAAGTAAGACATATTGTAATAATTAGCTGAATTATTCCTGGCATGCCATGAACAATTACAGGATTAATAACTACCCAACCAAATAGTGTTATGTTGGAATAAATTGACCGACAAGGGTTTTCAGTTAGGAAATGAAACTCAGATGGATCATCAATAAAAACTACTGCGGAGAACAGACTTTTGAGAACTTCAGTGTTTTACATTTACAAAATATGGATGTGATAACTGTGCTTAATGAGTGGAAGAAGCTATTTAAAAATTCATTTAGAATATTTTGCCCCCTTTAATTGCCTGGCCAAAGCCACAGTCTTTGACAGACACACTAATGTACCATGCAACCTATATTTAATTTTGTGTTCTGATCAAAATAAAAAACCTGATGGGGCCCTTAATTAACCCCCTGCCTTCTGTACAGAAAGGTGTTGTTTTTTTTCTCATTTGCAATTCTGCTCAGTTTACTGCACATAATGCTGGGTTACTTATGGCATGTGACTCCCCGACATACAACATAACGCTGTTTATTAGGAAGAGTGCAATATGCAAACTCAGGCTGAAATTCAGCAAGGTATTTAAGTACATTTCTAATTTAGTGCTTGCAAGAAATCCCATTTGCTACAACATAACTACTGCTTCCAATTAAGCACACAGTTTACTACCTAACTGAATCAGAATGCTAATTCACAATGTTGGAGCTTTTCATGTCCTCTTTGTGAAAGAGTTAAGAATTATATCAGCAGCGCAGGATGTCAAAACACACATTAAAGCATGGATACAAGCACAACATAAGAACTAGAGCAGTATAGCTATACTGGAATGCTTGCATGAACTTAAAGATATCTTTTAATTGTTTCGGTGAAGTTAGCAACAGGAGGGTTATGCCACGTTGAGTATCAGCCCGACCTTATAGTTTTATAGACCCTCCAAAAAGAGGACCATAATTAGTTTTTGTTACCATAGCTTTTCATTTTTTATCCTGTAAAACAGAACTCTTCAGTTCTTATGTTGCTATTTTCAAAGTACAGTCTTTTAGAAATGAACAAAAGAAAGACTTCCAATAACTCCTCATTAAACAGTCACGTTGACCCATCTTATTCTGACAGTGAGGAGTCTCTGAAACTAGTGCATTTTTGTGGGCGCAGAAAACCAATGCTCAGGAGGCTCTTGCAATTCCTGGAGCTGGTTACTACAAATCCAGATAAACACAAAACATGTGGTGAGGAGATAGCAACAGAGGCACAAGATTTGTCATTAGGAGCCTGGGCAGAGCCCAAGAACTTGCAGGTCCAAACTTCATGTAGAGGTGGGACGAGCCAGGAAGCAGCATGGACCAAGGAGAAACCAGGCAGTTTGACTGTGGGGTTGGCTTGGGAACTATTCACTAATGATTGACCCATTAGGGGTGATAAAAGGCCTATAGAAGGTGGTAGTAAAGACCCAGTCACTTCATGGCAAGAGGTCCCAGCAAGCAGGGCAGCAAAGTCAATTCACAGGCAAAAACTGCATTGTAAGTTAAGTATTGTCAAAAACTGTGTGCAAGGACAGCTAACTTGCAACACATTTCCTTATCTTCAAATGTATTAGATCATTTGCAAAGAAAAACTGTGTAGTCATATATTCATTTTTCCTTGAACATGTCCTCTGTTATTAGGGTTCTGCTCCAACTCCCTACCTAAAGTTTAGGCAAAAGCTAACCACCCTCATTAGGCAGAACAGATCGAAGATTAAGTGCCTAATCACATGTTTTACTTGTGCCTGTGAAAGTATGCTGTCAATCTATGCCATACAGATGAATTTGGGTACTTTTCAACTTAATCAAATATGATTTCTGTAGACAGCTGCATTGCTTGTTTATTTTTCTAAGCCCGCCTGCTATCTCAACACTATACAAATTTAAAGTCTTTGTGAGTTTGATTCCTCATGTTTTCCATATTCTTTGGAATTATGTGTTACCAAGAAAAATACACATTCTAATCTACAATGTGATTTTGCTGCAGTTTAAAGCTTTTTCTCCCCTGTGAGCCTCCCTTGAACTCTAGCATATAATGGGCAACAGATAAGAATCTAGCACCAGGAGAAAAAAAAAAAAAAAAAACGACAAACAAACCAATGTCAATTACTTTACACCTAAAATCTTGAGTGGAGAAGATCATGTGATTTTTTGGAAAAGATTTTCATATCACCCCCATATTACGTCTGCACACTGCTATCAGCATGCAAATAATAATGAAATACTACACCATTCAGCTAAGAACCCGTTTACTCCAACAAAGGTCAAGTTCACAATACCCTGCAGACCATATATAAAACTGCTATCAGATTTATTTCCCTTCCAGATCAGTCCATTGAATTTACATAGTTAAACAAACTAGCATCTAAAATTTGCCTCTTCGTCATTGCTTCTTTTATAGTCCTCAAAGGAAATTATTTTAGTTTCACATCTTTATCCTGCATATCCAAGCATATCCTCACCTTGTTGCTGTAGATTTAGAGACCATTATCATGCATGGTTATATACCTGTTAAATTGACTTTAGTCTTTCAATGTGATCTAAATTGTGTTTAATCTGCTCCCTTAATACTAATGGTGCTCTGAGAGGTGAGTACTTCACAAGCTGAGAAACTTTAATTTGATGCCTTTTGTACAGCCCAACTCTTCAAACACATCTTTAAATGGATAAAGGCTCTGTACTTTCTGCATCAATATTGTCAATGCATGTGTAACCTTTAGAGCAATCTCACTGCAAAATGATTATTTCCCCCATAGGAAAGACAGATCACTCATTTAATTAGACATTTCCCCCCTCTGAAGTTTCTTAAGCTGTGACTGTATGACACAGCAGTTTTGCAAGATCTAATATACTCACCAGTGACTTTCTTAGGGAGGAAATACTTATGACTTTTTTTCCTTTGGGGTGTATTCCCACTCTGACAGATTTGAGAATACTATTCCCAGGTTTTCCAGTTGTAATCTGTTTTTCCTGTGAACTCAAAGGGGATTAATTTTCTTTTTTTGTTATTACTTCCATTCTCTTCTGTCATTTGTATTATTTGGTGAAGAGAAAACATCAAAAGTTCCATGTGTAACACCTAAAAAACACTTATTTACTTAATACAAACTACAGAAACTCATGCAAAACAGAAAAACTGGATAATACAAGCTAATTGTGAATCAAGTTACCTTTGCTCTGCAGCTCAACAAGACAATACTAATTTTTTTCACATCACCAACTTTTGTCTACTTAATTATTTGTATGACAATAGAACAAGGATCTCTTAACCAACAAGAATCTACTTCATACATGTATACCAGGAGGGATTCTTCTGTTTGAGTCATTTCCAACAAAAGAAAAAACAAGGGGAAAAAAAAAAGGCATGGAAAAATAAAATGGCTTCCCCTAAATTAACACTCTGGAAAAATATCAGTATCTGCTGTCCTCATCCACAAGCTAAAACCTTTTTCTTTTTTCCTTTGTTTTATATTTAAAGCACTCAGTGATGAGCTTTGTGATGTCAGAGCAGTCCAATTTTCTTTCTCTAGAAAGAACGGACTGATCACCAGTGAGAAGGTGATGACTTGGCGGTGACTTTGCAGGTGTTAGGAAGTTTCAACTGAAATCTCTATCACTGATACTGTGGTACCCCAGGGAAGCTGAAATCCAGCTCTTAAGACTGGAACTCCATTGCCCTAAGCCAGCAAGCCATGATGTCTCGTACATCCTGAAACATGAAGGGAGAACATACTGGATCCAGGTACAGAAAATCTCTGGAAGCAATCTGATTCCTTGTACTGTTAGTAAATCTTTTGCCATGAAATAGCAACCATTAAGTAGCTACTTAAGCTTTTCAAGAACTTACTGCCATGATCTCGTTTTGAACTATATGCCTGGCTTTGCCTAAACAAAAGGGAGCTTCCATTGGTTGGTTTTTTTTTTGCACTCTGAGACTGGAAACTGTCACATAGTGAGAAATAAAAAATGAACTTAAATTCTCAATACTTTCTGCTGTTGCCATATCTGATGAGTATCACCTGCCTTAGCATTCACCATGCTGTCAACAGTTTTTAACCCCACTGGGCAGATTTTTGTTTCTTAATTTATCTAGTCATTGCCAGCCTTGAGGTTATGCACACACAGATGGCTTATAGGCCTCATTTTCCTTTTCTATTTACTGTAATTGGAGCTAAACAAGAAACTTTTAATGAGTGACTTTTTTTTCTTTTCATTCCTTTTCATTGAATGTCCAGGAACTGGTCTTGAATTCAGCCATCATTTCAATTTAACTGAATAAATTCAGGAAAAATCTCTAGGCCAACAATTGGATTGTGAACACTGATACCCTTTGCTTTGCCAACTTTTGAGGTGTTTTATAAACGGACTGGTCAAATATTCCATTCCTGCTTTTTCCTAGGTTAAATCTAGGACTGCATGCAAGGGATTGTGTACAAATGCTGGCACTGATAGATGTGAAAATTCACTTTCGTCATAATTTTTCTACATGTCCTTAAGCTCACTCAGCCTTGATTCTTTCCCTACAAAAGGATTCCAACTACCACTTGTATCAAACTGATTTTCTCACCAGCAGGGTTATGCTAGGACCTCTGCAGTATACCTTTATAAGACATTAAAATAAAAGCAGCACACAACATCTTTTTTAAAAATGTCTCACATGCACAGTATGTATTTGCTTGACTCAATTTACAACTCTGAACTGGCTCCGGGGTTTTCAAAAGATCTTAAAGTAAAGGCAGCCTCTTTGGGAAACTATCACCATTGCCTATGTCTGCTTGGCATTTCCAGCAAAACAATTCCCTTTCTGGCACCACCGACAGCTAAAATCTAACCCCAGTTTTAGGGTGGGAATGGCTAGAGGGTATTCATACACAACAAATGCAAACAAAACCCCACCCTATACCTCACACACAGATTCTAAGGATATTTGCTCCATGCAGTCTCTCTTCCAACAATACTAAAACAGCTGTCAGAAGGCTGCCAGAGTGGAAGAAACATGACTTTACCGAGTAGGAATCCATTTCAGAAACAGAAAAAAGTAATCACTTCCTTAGGCCTTGAAGATCTCAGCACAGTGCCCTGTGGAAGGTGAGTCACTGCAAGGAGCAGCAAAATGCTGTAGGCTGGTGTCCCCCCACACACACCTAGATCTTCTTCCAGCATATCATTGCATATGTAGCACAATTGGTAGGCTTGACCCGACAAATTCATAGCTCAGCAAACATTTTATGATTTGGCATATGTATATATATGTGTGAGACTATGCCTCCATTTATTTTAAAAAAGCTTTTCTCTTTTCTTCCCACTTCCCACAATAAGTGTTTTATATACCCTGGACTCCCTACATGTCTGCACACGCCCTCAGAGTACTAGAGAAGCACACAAAGGTTTTTGAGATAAAAGTGAGCTTTTCCTCCTTCTTCCTGAAGTCACTGCCCCTGCAGTTTGGAAGTCTTTCCTTCCTAGAAGTCTCCTTCTTTCATTTTTGTGCATTTTTTTCGCTGAAGCTCTTTTTTTTTTTTTTTCTGTGTTGTCATGCTAGAGGCTTCTGGTGGCAAGCAGCCAGGATAGACCTAGATCCCTAGGCTATTACAGGTCGTCCTGAGATCAGCGGACATGCTAAAGATCCTCTGTTTAAGACAGACGTCAAAAGAAATTAAACTGTTTTGTGGCTTAAACAATAGAAAACGCACCAAAAAAAATACAGCCAGCCCTCTGGGACTACAGGGAAGGGAGCAAACAAGAGGCTGAACAGATATTTTACTCCTACTTCATTTTAACTGTATTCTCCTCCAGTGCCCCAGTCCTTTCCATTTCATTAAATCACCTGCTAAATAACACCCACTCCCCCAAAATTCTGTGGGACTCATATGACATTTCATGTCTCTTCTCATAATGACAGACAGAAAGAGGTATACGCATTTCACCATGGGCACAGTCCACAGGCTCTACCTTCTGTACAGTCATGCTGTATATACCAGACTCGGACCCCAATGTACCAGAATCTGGCCCCAATTTCAAAATAAAGACAAACAGAGTTTGTCACTGAAGACAGGATTGCCTTTTTCTCAAAGCCTGTGACTTTGTTTTGTATCCATCCAATAAGCCCAGAGATGTATAGGACTGATTTTTATATCTGCCCATAAATTGCAAGTGCTGAACTGTTTCTAATTAGTAAGATTTTTGCATTAATGAAGTCACATATATTCTCAGGGAAAAAAAAAAAAAAAGAAAAAAAAGAAAAAAATATCCTAAATATTTTTAGGCTATGGGATATCAATGGATATCTAGAACCATATTTCTCACATGTGCAAGGAGATGCTCACGTGAATCTTCTCTGTAGCCTTGCACTGATGGCCCCAACTAGCCGTTAGCCCTGCATAAAGTAATTTGAGTTCTAACTAATCGTTAAATTAATTATCTTATATTCACCCGGCTGACATCAGCCTTCAAAACAAACTTCTGCTTTCAGCTCCAACCAAAGTCTGAACATAGCAGCAGATGTCGATGCATATTAATACATGAACAGGTGATGCAGCCAGTAATTCTGGAAGCCATTTCCAGACATGTGAAGGACAAGAAGGTCATCAGGAGCAGTCAGCATGGATTTATGAACAGGTCTGACCTGATAGCCTTCTACAATGAGGTGACTAGCTTGGTGGGTTAAAGAAGAGCAATGGAAGTTATTTATCTTAACTTCAGTAAGACTTTTGATACTGTCTCCCATAACTGTCTTGTAGATAAGCTGATGAAATACAGGTCAGATAAGTAGACAGTGAGGTGGAGTGAAAATTGACTGAATAGCCAGGTTCAGCTGAGGTTGCGAGCAGTGGCACAAAGCCCAGTTGGAGGCTAGTCACTAATGGTAGTACCCCACAGTTCAGTTGTGGGTCCAATAGTGTTTAACCTCTTCATTAATGATGTCAATGATGGGATCAAATGCGCAGTCAGTAAACCGGCAGAAAATAGAAAACTGGGAGGAGTGGCTAATATATCAGACTTGGTTGCGCTGGCATTTAAAAGGATGTCCCCAGGTTGGAGAAATGGGCAAATACAAATCTTAGAGAATTCAACAAAGGAAAATGCTAAATCCTGGAGGAATAAACCCAGGCACCAGTATGTGCTGGTGGCCAACCAGACGGAAAGCAACTCTGCAGAGAAGGATTGGGTGTCCTGGTGGACAGTAAGTTGGACGTAGAACCCTAGAATCATAGAATGGTTTGGGTTGGAAGGGATCTTAAAGATCATCTAATTCCAACCCCCCTGCCATGGGCAGGGACACCTCCCACTAGACCAGGTTGCTCAAAGCCCCATCCAGCCCAGCCTTGAACACTTCCAGGGATGGGGCATTCACAGCTTCTCTGGGCAACCTGATCCAGTGTCGCACCACCCTCACAGGAAAGAATTTCTTTCTGGTATCTAATCTAAATTTCCCCTCTTCCAATTTAAAACCATTAGCCTGTGTCCTATCACTTCACTTCCTGATAAAGAGTCCCTCTCTGGCTCTCCTGTAGGCTCCCTTCAGATACTGGAATGCTGCTATAAGGTCTCCCCGGAGCCTTCTCTTCTCGAGGCTGAACAACCCCAGCTCCCTCAGCCTGTCCTCATAGGAGAGGTGCTCCATCCCTCTGATCATCTTTGTGGCCCTCCACTGGACTTGTTCTAACAGATCTATGTCCTTCCTGTGTTGAGGACTCCAGAGCTGGACACAGTACTCCAGATGGGGTCTCACAAGCGCAGAATAGAGGGGCAGAATCACTTCCCATGACCTGAGCCAGCAATGTATGCTTCCAGCAAAGGTATACAATAGCATGCTGAGCTGCATGAGGAAGAACATTGCCAACAGGTCGAGGGAGGTGGTTATTTCCTTCTACTCAGTTCTATTGAAATTCTGGGCTCCTCAGTATGAGAGACAGGGACATACTGGAAAGAGTCCAGGAAAGGGACAGAATGTGACTAAGGGACTGGAGCATCTCTGATAACAGGAGAAGCTGAAAGAGGTGGGACTGTTCAGCCTAGAGAAGACTCTGAGGGATCTTGTCAATGTACATCAATACCTGATGGAGTACAAGGTCAGCCTGTACTCCACGGTGCCCAGTGACAGCACAAGAGGCAATGGAGACAAACTGAAACACAAGAAGCTCCATCTGAATATCAGGAAACACTTTCCTATTATGAGCATGACCAAGCACTGAAACACATTGCCTAGAGAGGTTGTGGTATGTCCATCTGTGGATAAAGTCAAAGCCTGACCAGTCCTGGGCAACCTGCTGTAGCTCACGCTGCTTGAGCAGGAGAGTTGTACCAGATAATCCCCAGAGGTATCTGCCGACCTCACCTATCATGCGATTCTATGATTCAGTAATGCTGGTTATCAAAGGAAAGAGCCATTACAGAAAAGTTGGAGCTCTTTTCGCACATTTTCTTAAAGTTCCACACAGCTTTGTGAAACTTGCAAGTGCTTTTTATAATGTGATGCTAAGGCATTAATAAAAGAAATCCCAGGGATATGTTTTAACTTCAGATATCAGTCTTGACCTGGTCAGTCCCTAAACCGATGAGCAGCCCAAGGAATCCTTGTGAATATCAGACAAGGTTTGCAGTGAGGTTTCCTCTCATCCCTGACAGTCTCTAAATTCAGACTCTGAACACCTATCAGCAAACACTCACTCTGCCCAGCACTACTTCAGCGACACTAGACCTCCACACTGGGTGCGGATATCTGTTCTGATTTCCCACCTCTCCCTTTAGCAACCAGGGGGGAAGAGTCAACGTTTTTCGTTGGAGGTGTGTAACTCCAAACCGTGGGAATCCAGTGAAAGGAAATAAAAGCGTTTCCTCCCACTTAGGGCATGGGCTGAGCTGTAGATAGAGCCACAGCCTGCCCTCAGAGTGCTAATGTTATTATGTGGGTCAAACCAGATACATACTGTACTCTGCCTAGTAATTTTGGAAGACCTATTGTCAGCAAACACTTGCCAGACTATTCTATGCGGCATCCTTGCCCAAGTCCTTATTTATCTTGCATATTTTAATTAAATCATTTCACTTTCATGTCAGTACTAATTCTGAAAGAGGACTCAACCAGTATTTGTTTATAAAAAGCTTGTTGTAAGCAAGGCATTCATTAAGCTTTGCCTGATAATCTACACTGTTCATTATCGCAGGGCAATTGCTATTGCTGTATCATTAAGCTTTAAATACTTCGCTCTCTTTATCTTCGTTAGTGATACATGCTTTAAATTATCATGAACGTGCTGTATTTTTTCCCCTTTAGCTGACACAAATGCCATTTCAGAGGCTTCTACTGTAATAGTAAGTATTCCAGAGAAAAGCCTCTCTGAAGATCATTCCTTTCTTTTGAAAGCCTTTTCTCCACATACTCGTTAGCTGAGTGAACTCAAACATAAAGCACAGCTACTCTCCAACAGGAAGCCACAAATCTTTGTTGTCAATGAGAATCATATACTTTCTTAACAAATCATATACATTTATTGATTTAAGGAATTCTCCTTACTTTGAAAACAGTCTCCATAACATTTGTCAGGAATCATTTTGGAAAAGAATCAGAACAAATTGATTCTTTCCTCCTCCACACAGTATATCCATATTCAGAAAAAGACAAGCTTCATAACGCCATTTATAAGTGGGAAGTCCTCAACAAAATGAAAAATAAATGTGCTTTAAAGATACTATTGAACTGTGATTTTTCTTGGAAAGCTTCTATGTTTTTTTTATTCTACCGGAACAGGAGAGAGTTTATCTGAATGACACAGGTAGGTGTAAAAATTGTTTAGGAGGCTGCTCTGGCATCAAAGTTCAAACAAGCATTGAGTGATTCAGACTGGCTGCCATCCATGGCTGCCAGACCTTGGATCCTTACACAGCCAGTGCACAAAGAGTCAGGATACCTGAACATTATGCTTCCAGCTGAATATAGCCCCTATTTCTCTCCTTGGTCGTACAGTACCACCCCATGTAGAGTTCCCTACACAAAGTAACTGCATCACATTGTCTCCATATAAACACTGCATACATATTTAGCTTAGGAGAGCATTATACCAACTTCCATAAAAACACATGAGTAAAACACATGAGGAAGAGGAAGTAACATAATTAAAAGTTTGGCTTCTTAGACTGGTCATATACTATACGTTCAACAACCTTTAAGTAAAAACAGGAATGCCCACTTGAGTAGATACATAGGAATGCCTTATCATACCTTATCTGTCCTCATCACACTTTATTTCACCTTGTCTTAGCTCAGCATGCACCTTTTCTCCCTCAAAAGATGTATTAGGTTTGCATGTCAAGGTTTTGATAGCTGGGCGGGTGTTATAGGGATGGCTTCTGTGAGAGGATGCCATGTCCGACAGAAGCAACATCAGCTGTCTCCAAGATGGACCCTCCACTGGCCAAGGCTGAGCCCATTAGTCATGGTGGTAGCACCTCTGGGATAACATTTAGGAAAGGGAAAAAACTGCAGCAAAACAGCAACTGGAAGGGAGGAGCAAGAAAATGTGAGAGAAACAACTCTGCAGACCCTAAGGTCAGTGAAGAAGGAGAGGGAGGAGGTACTCCAGACACTGGAGCAGAGATTCCCCTGCAGCCCATTGTGAAGACTATGGTGAGGCATTCTGTCCCCCTGCAGCCCATGGAGGTTAACAGTGGGACAGATATCCACCTGCAGCCCATAGAGGACCCCATGCCAGAACATGTTCCTGAAGGAAGCTGTCACCCTCTGGAGACCCCACACTGAAACAGGGTCATTACAGGGCCTGTGGCAAGAGGACCCTATGCTGGAACAGGTTTGCTGGCAAGAGTTGTGACCCTGTGGGGGGACCCACACTGGAGCAGTCTGTTCCTGAAGGACTGCACCCCATGGAAGGCACCTATTCTGGAGCAGTTTGTGAAGAACTGCAGCCCATGGGGAAGACCAACACTGGAGAAGTTCATGGAGGACTGTATTCTGTGAGAGGGACCCTACACTGGAGGTGGGGAACAGTGTGAGGATTCCTCCCCCTGTGGAAGAAGGAGAGGCAGAGACAATGTGTGATGAACTGACCACAACCCTCGTTTGCTGTCCCCTCATGCCTCTCAGGAGGAGGAGGTAGAGAAAGCTAATTGGTGAATTAACTCCCTGTCCTTCTCTCAACCCACAAGCCCTTCATTATATTTTCTCCCCTGTCCAGCTGAGGAGGGGGAGTGATAGACCAGCTGGGTGGGCACCTGGTATCAGGTCAACCCACCACAACTGTAACCTTGTCTTTGCTGCATTTATTATCTTTGGGCATCTTTTACCATGAGTAGAGACTTCTAAGCAGAAATATGCACAGTTTAATGAGTGCACCACAACTAATGGGATTAATAGGATTGGGCCAGGACAGATGACTAATATATTCACCACCCCTGCCACATGTACCAGGTGAGTCTCTGCAAGGCAGCCGGTAGCACAGGGAAACATCACCCCCATTGCCTGCAGAACGGGCAGATCCTCGACCCTGCTGCTGTCATCTTCCACCTCTTTTCATTTCCTCTTAGGGTTTTAGACCTTTTCATGTCAGCGTTCTTCTGCTGAGTTCTTGACTTACAATTACCAGCAAAACAATTTCACTTCTCTCTGTTTTTTATTTTTCTTATCTTGAGCAGCTTTAGCCGATATACTTTTTTCACAGCTCAACAACAATTTTTCTCAGTAAATCTGGGCCAAGGTCACACAGCTGCGCTTCACAAACCCAAGCCCTGGAGCACAAATGGCTGAACCTGTGGGCTGTGGGCTACACCACAGGGCTACAGGCTTATACTTTTGCTTGTTTGCTTACTGAACCAAATGGATAACTAGTGCAAGCTGGCGATGATTTGTTCCATACAGACATCAACACGGCCTCCACACAGACCAAGAGCTGATTATCCAAGAAAAAAACACAAGTAAATCAACAAAACAAAACAAGGAAAGAAGGGCACCGTTCAGTAAATTTAGCCTAATAGGCATCACAGAGTTATACTGGAAGGCTCATAAAAATAGAGACAGATACACAATCAATGGTATGACTCAGTAATTGCTTTATGCATGTGAACAATGTTTTCAGAAGTCTGAAACAATGTCTGCAACAGAGATGTTAGCAAGATGCAATGCTAAATTCCTCATATTCATTAGAGAATGTCATAGTGTTGTGTAATGAATTATTCTTGACACTGCTAAAGTCTTCTGTTGTCTGAAACCTTTTATCTTTGGCAGTCTAAAGTAAATGCCAGGTTGGAAATGTGTGCCTCTCAAATGTATTCTGGCATCATCTCACAGGACAGAAATCGGCAGCTTGTTGACAATTTTCTTAGAGCATTTCATACTGGACTAACTGTCAATACTCCATCTAGTCAAATATCTTGCATCCAACAGCGACCTAAAGCTGAAAGAAAGTTAACAAACAAACATAATGCATCTTGCTGATTTTGTTCCCAGATGACACAATCCCTTCCCTAAAGAGCTTACCCTTGATTTTGTAGTAAAGGATAGGGTAAATAGGTGCAGCAGCCTGGCATTTACAATATCCAAGGTTCTCAAACTGCGGTCTGTGTACAATTGGCCACGTGGCTCTGTCCCTTCTCTCTTATTTTCCCAGACGCTCAGGCGCTTTAAGGGAAAGCTAAAAATAAACCTTCTAGCACTTATCAAAAGGCATGTTTTCCTAAAATTGCTTTTTCACTTATAAAACAATTACTTGTGAGCTGAACTTGCAACAGGAAGTTCTAAGATTCGAAGTGGGAAAAAGAGCAGTCTCTGGCTCTGTGAGTGAAACATATGGCTCACAAGACAATCTTTGCGTGATTTCATTTACCTCTGATAGCTGCTCTGAGTACGTTTCTTACCAACTTCCTGTGAACAAAGCTGAAAATAATTCTATGCTTTACTGTGCTATATCTCATATGGGTACCTACACTCTACCGCAATGCCTGCTACTCCAGTCAGTTTTGCTGTCTGTCTACATAGCCTTTTAATGGCAAGATCACAAAAAATGGAGGCCACATTCATGGTGATGAGGTGCCAGATGCACATTCTCTTATTGTTTGCTGCTCCTTCATGTGACAAGTTCATTTATATGAAATCTTAATCTACCTCCCTTACTCCCAGTGTGTAGAGTAGTTATTCCAATGACTCCATGGGACTAATGAATGCAAACATTTGCCTGTGAATATGTACAACTCAGTGTGAGTTAGTGGCAGGATCTGGCATGGGAAAAGTCAGTTATGACTAGGGAAGGCTAGAAAACATGCTGCCAATAATACATACAGAAGGGGAAAAGCAGACTTAATGGCAGAATCCTAAGGGAAGCATTTCCTCTGCCTATATCCATCCACAAGTAAAGGATGCTAATTAATTTCATGGGCCTAATGTGGTAAGGGATGTGTCCTGGAAGGGTTTTCACTTAAAGCGGTTTCAGCTGGAGTAGATGGACATTTGTTTCACTCCTTGATTTTCAGTTACCATTTATTTTCTTTTAGTCATCCAAAGTATGTTCATAACATTGTCAGCTGGCTATTTTAAGGAATTCTGCATGAGTATATGCAGCATTCAGTGAAAAAGTTCTTTGAACACATTACTACAGCTGATTCTTCATTCCTTAGCAAGATAATTATGTAAAAATACCGTTCAAAAATCATCTATGAGTTACGTCTTCATCTTAAAGAAAATACTTAATTGTTTAAGATTTTCTTCTGCCATTTATTTAATTCTTATGCTGGCTCTTTCTCTATTCCTGTGCATGCAAAGTGTTAACAATGTAAATACATCTAATTACAAATATACCTATCTAGATACACATTAGGCCACTGTTAATATTTTTGTTTCATTTGTGTTTTATCAACCTTTAAGGGGAAATTATATGATTCTTGCTTGCAGTTTTTCAATAAGAAGTGAAATCCTTATTGTGTATTTCTCAGCTCAGTATGAAAAGGGATTTAATGGTGTCTAAAGGTGATGTATGCACACAGCTGTCCTATGGCCCAATCAATGGTGCCAGTGGGAAAACTTCTTTCTATTGATTTCAGTGGGCTTTGATTTAGGTCTCTGGGAAAAAAAAAAAAAAAAAGGTAGACCCAGCAACTGTGACTTATGAATATTTTGGTAGTAGGGTGGTCTTTGTAATTCAAGGTCTTACACTGTTTATATTCAACTATAGGTGCCAGAAGTTAGTTAAATATATACCTAAACACTTCTATGGTCTCAGTTGCTTTCATTCAGTTCAAGGTAAGATGCAGTTAGTGAGCACTTTGACACGGGAGATCTTTTTTACAGAGATGCTTAGCCTGCATGTAAAACAAATGTGTGCTTTGTCCTCTACATTTTTTCAACCAATGCAGATTAAGTTGAAGTGGAAAGAAGATGTTGTGACCAATGATATGTCATGATCATGTCTAT
Organism: Tringa tobata; assembly: GCA_033628505.1. NCBI lineage: Eukaryota > Metazoa > Chordata > Aves > Charadriiformes > Scolopacidae > Tringa > Tringa tobata. The sequence continues at coordinate 34,303,955 of JAHREE010000279.1, forward strand.
ATTAAATTTTGGTGCCCTGGAGCCCAGTGTAGAAATGTGATGGCTGCCAAGTAGCTGTGTCTTGTATCTCACTTCATCCCAACATGTGCAAATACAAAAGGTCCTCCACTGCTGACTGCTTCATGATAAGAGCGACAAGCCATGCTGCCCAGACTTGGACATCATGGACACCATTGTGACAATTTCACCACTGGGAAGAAACCTTAGGAAACTGGGGAGTTAGAATAATAACATTTCTTTATCTCTCCAAAATATTTTATAATTAATTTTGCAATAAAAGAATTTTAAACCTGTATGAACCTGAAACCAGAACATACACATAAATATGTGCCAAGCCACTAGGCCTGTAGTGGCACAGGATAAAGCCCACTGTGCCAGCAGAAAGAAAAGTAAACAGGTACAACTGACAAACAAGTACAACTCTTTCTGTAGCACTTTCTAGTTTCAAGGTTTTTACAATTATTACTAGATGATCGTTCTTCACATTGCAAGGTGTTAATGGCTGCTAACAAGCCTTTCTTTGAACTGCAGACAATCACAGACATAATTCAAGCTGCTGAGAGTGCTAACCATTTAGACTAAGTGGAAGAAAACACTGAACTCCTTCAGGTACTGTAAGTGCTGAAACAGTAGAAGGGACTGTCCGAGGCCAGCCAGAAACTTGGGAGTGAACTAACTCGGGGAGCATGATATGGCTTCCTTTCTCCCTTCATTGTAAATCCAAAGGCTGACCAGTTTTTTTTCCTCAAGCTTTGGGTAGCAGAACCAGGAAGAGAATGTCAGGAGACACTGAGATAAATATCTAGAAGCACAGCCACGAAAGAAAGCAAAAGATGAACTTCTGGGACAACAGGACTCTCCATGAAACATGTGGGCAAAAAACCCCATCTCCCATCACCTTGGAAAAACTTGGATGTTAAACTTGAAATAAAGGCATTAAGTATCCTGATAAATCCCTTTTCTAACATATCAGAAAGGGCGATTGCTGGAGAGTCTGTGTTTACCTCTATTCTGATAAATGCAAGAGAGGAGAGAACAAGCTCAAACACTGGAGTGCTGTAGTCTCCACTGACTGATTCCTGGCTCATTTTTTGACTCTGTCTTGATTTGCCCCGAACTCTCGTCTCTGGCACCAGTTTGCCCTAGGGCCCTAAGCGCAGTGGATGTAAGCCAGCTGGTACCACTGGGCCTTGGAACAAGGATTCACCCACTAAGCTTCCTAAGTAAGTTAACCAAAGGCAGCAGAGGCAAGAGTGTCACCATAATCAAGGAGTGCACAATGAAGAAAAGTCCAGAGCAGAAAACAGTTAAGGATTTTTTTTTGTATCTGCATTGCAGTATGAAGGAATCTGAGGAAGCTCCTGGTTTATACTTCTTGTTTATCTGAAGATCTGTTCTCAGAATGTGCAATTTGCTGATTGTATTAGCAAAAGAGGTTACGAAGCAAATGATAAATTGAATAGTCACATATCATCAGTTCTAAAGGAATTTAAGCTTGAAATAGCTGAATAACTCACCACTGTATGTCAATTCTCATTTAAAGCTGCCTTGTTATTAGAAGTCTTGGAATGTGGTTAATGTGGCATCAGTCTTAAGAAGTTACAGGGAAAACTGGAAAAATACAGACCAAAAAATCCAGCGTATGCACTGAGTGAATGAGTAACTATGATAAAGATGGCTTATGGATAAATATCACATACTGAAAATTATCAGTCTCTTTTATAAAAGAGAAAGCACTTCATGACCATGAAAGCTACAGGAATTCTCTGAAGGGTGCTCCTGAAGTAAGTAGACAACAGCCTACCACGATTCCTGAAAGACATGTAGCAGAGTCCTTCACCAAAGACTGTTAAGGAGCCCAGGCTGTCATAGCATAACAGGGAAGGTCCTCACATGTATAAACAACTGGTAAAAGGGTAGGAAACAGTGTAAAAGTAAGTGGTCACCTTTTCCAGTAAGAAGAAGGTGTGAGTTGTGTCCCACAGGAATTTGCACAGGTGCTTGAACTATTTAAAATATTCATAAGTAATGTGGAAAAAGGGATGAAAGAACCAAGTTCACTCACAGTATTCAGCATTCTAGATTGACTGTGGAGAATAGCAGAAGGGCCATATGGATATATTCATACTATTAAATAAAACAGAATCAAGCACTGTTTTCCAGCCCTGACCCAACTGGTACAGGCTTGTAGTATCCACATTACACAGCACTTTGCATTGGATCTCATCATAACTTCCTATTGTTACCTTAAAAATATGAAGTGGTTTTCTTTCTTTTTTTCTTTTTTTTTTTTTGTTTAATTTATGTTCAAAGTGAATACAAAAATGTGAGGGCAGAGTTACTCACTGTCAGAGTGTCATTTCTCTAGCAAGAAACCAAATACTTATTGTACACCCTGCATCTGTCTTGAACGTAGGTATGGATGTTGCAGAGTAAAAAGTCTGCATTATATACTGCTGGAAAACTATGTGGGATGGAGGGAGCCAAAACTAGAGTATTCTTACCCAGCAGATGCTGTCTCCAAACCATGAATGGGCATTGGTTTGTAGAGTACTAGTTGTACTAGTTGGCAGGGACCAGAAGCATGTCAGAAGACATCCTAGCAATTAAGCAGTGGTTTAACTCAGGGTTCTCATGGCCTCGGGCTCTGGCACATGATTGCCCATTTTGTCATTTATCAGAGTGGTTCTCCCTGACACTTCCCCAGACGGTACAGTTTCAGAGTGAAAGCAGCAGTCCAGAGATGCTTTCTAGTATAAATCAGCAAACACATGCTCTGAAGACACTAAAGGAGAGGCCACCCACTTTTCTTTTCTTTGGGTTTTTTTGGTAGAAAAGGAGCTTAGTCCTATTTTCACAAGCAATGCCACTTGACTTCAAGGACAAGCGATCATATTTGATCTATTATCTTTTCTAGCATTGATGCTAGTTCCAGTGGCACAGTGCTTGAAAGCATTTTGTGGCCCCGATTCATTTACTAAGATAAATCCAGAAGGACTTAAGTGACAAGGCAAGGAAATAGTGAAATTCAATATAGGCAAATTTAAAGGGTGGATCATGGGAAGTGGAAAAGGTCATAACTTTATGTGCTTAAGAATGAGCTCTGAGCTGACTAATAATTACAGAGGTATGAGATACTGCAGACTCAGGACAAACTCACTTTAGTGTTCAGTAGTAGCTGGGGGGAAGAAAAAAAATAGTGAAAATTAGGAATTATTAGAAAGGCTCATAACAGCATGAAATGCACATTCAGAGGTATGGGACAGCTTCTGTACGGGGCTAGAAAAGAGTGTATGATATGACATAAGCCTGCAAAACCACAAGTGGTACAGGAGGATGTATAAGATAGGTACAGCTAGCTCTTCTAGTACCAAATCTACAGGTCATCAAATGAAACTAGCAGTTGGTAACTTCAAAACAAATGAAACAAAGTGATTCTGCACACACTGTGGTTTTAAAGTGCCAAAACTCTTGCTCCACAGCCCTCACTACAGATGGATTCAGGAAGCAGCTGGGGGACTTCACAGAAGAGAAAGCTCTAAAGTAAATCTTGGCTCTGAGCCACAAACTACTGGTCGGTAGGAGAGTACACAGAGGAGTGTCAAATACACTTGTTCTGTTCTTAATCTCTTTTGCAGGCCTCCGGTTTTGGCCACCATCAGAGACTGTGTCAGATGGACCTCTGGTCTGGCTTGAAACAACCATCACTACATTGTTGTGCTCTGACTGTTTTTTTCCTACTGTGTTCAAAGGTACAGGATTTTCCTCAGACTCTTTTTTAAATAAATAGGATTGTGTTTATATAAACACTGAAGACTGATGTTTACAATTGATTTCAGAGCATCCTGATAAAGCTTAGAATATTGACCAACTCCTTGGACCCAAGCAATTGTACACGCTTACCTTACACATACACACACATGCACAAATGAACACACTGTCAGCTGTGTATCTTTGCTACTCTACAGATCAACAAACAAAAAATCCAAATACTTGCATAGACTTCTCACCAATAGGTTTCAAAACACCTTACTGGTTTAAGCATCCCATGAACCTTTTTACAAATATCAGAGCAGGGGTGTTTAGCTAAAACAGCCTGAAGCCAGAGCGTCTGCCAGTGTGGCAATCTGATGGTTGGACAATTTTTGTCAACTGAGTGTGTGTGAAGCGAATTTGAAATGTACAGATACAGACCCTGGCAAGAGTTTGAAGTTGTGTAACTGTCACAACTTCCAGTAGAACCTGAGCTGCTCACATTCGGCTGCCAGACCCTTTGAAGCAGCTGCTGCCAGACAACCAGCTATCCGAGACACTTTTCCATGCAAACACTGGATCACAGATTTCTAAAACAACAGGATTATTCCTGAGCCTCAGCAACATCAAGGCAAGAAACACGGAACACAGCATCTATCACATTAGAAATAAAGCAGCTTCAGATAACAAGTATGGCAAAGAAGCTAACACCTTGCATTAGGTTCAGCTCTTAGGCGTGTTGTAATGGTGTCTGTCTGGGGGCAGAGTTTGCTTGCCTGTTTACTTAGGATACCTTTCAGTTCAAAGCTTGTTTTCTAACAATGTTTTTGCAGCTTCTCCTGCATTGTAGGTACGAGAAAAAGAAAAAAAGGGAGCTCAGACAGTGGCAGTAACAGCCAGTAGCTGCTAGGTATCATAGCTCAACATTATAAGTGCATCATCAAAAGACCTCCATGCTTAAGTAGGTGGAAGAAAGAATTTCCGGAATACTGAATACTTCACATTTTACCTCAATATCATGATGACAAAAAGACCTGTGACAAATAACTCTGTGCTCTTCTAATGTAGAGTCACTGGGATTAATAGCCTTTAAAACCTTTCATTTCTCTTACATTTGATAGGGGTGCCCTAAGGGGTTGGTATTAGGTTAAACCATAGAGTGACACTGACTCATTTGAGGTCTCTTAATGCCTGTCTAGGAACTGCTAGGTCTGGAGCACCTGCTGCTAATGCTTAATGTGCTTTGCATTAGCACATCATGTCAGGAGAACCTGACACTGGCAGATAAATGGATGTTTTACAGTGCAATGTTCCCTTCTGCTTCTTAACTAATCAGCAATAGCAGGAAAGGCAATAGAGGGGATTTGATGAGGTTTAACCACAATTCTATTTTGAAACAAATAAGTATAACTTGAAACCTCACTGGCATCTTTTTTACAATAACTTCTAACCCTCCTAGCCTATGGAAAACAAAACAAGGCAATTCATAACAAATAAACTGTAATGATGATAGAGCAGCTGGCATGTGAAGATTACAGAACACTTCACAACTTCACAAACATTGCTGCCAATATTTTGTTGAAGTGAGAGTCATCTCTAGTTTAGACATAAGGAAACTGAGGCATAGTGAAACTGGAATTGTGTTTTGAAAGCAGCCTTTCAGTGCTAAAGTGCACACAATCACATACAATTGTGGCGGTTAAATTGCTTACTAAAGGTAAAATTGTCACTTGTCCACTTTCCCTGTTCTCAACTGAGTAAAAAATAGAAGGTTTGCCTCCAGCTTTTCTTTCCTGTACAGGCTATGTGCATTGCTGATGACAGTCTAGAAAGGCTGATGTCCTAAAAACACATAAAGGGAAGGATACAAAATGGTGCAAGTGTCACCTTCAGGGCACTATAGCATCACTGCCAAACTGGGCAGCCTGTGTACTGGTTGGCAGTACCAAACTATGATTTGTTCAGTAGGCTATTTATGTGTTGGACAGGGCTTTTAGGCTGTTTTCAGGAAGTTGTGGTGTTAAAATATAGTGCTGCGACTTGCATGAGATAAAGCAGAATTTCTTGGGAGAGAGTTCAAATTCTCTGTGTATCACTTCCCTTTATCCTGTACAATGACTTCCTATCCTTTGCCCTAATCTAACAGAGGAAACAAGTAGCCTCAATAGCATGCGTAGCTTTAACAATAAGTGGTTTTACTACATGGGACACCATAGCTTTGTCTACATTCAAAGACATAGCAATGTAATACCAAAACTATGGCAAATAAGGTTACTGAGGTGGTATCACAGAAAAGTCGGGAAATGGTGCTCTCATGGAGCTTTAATGTGATTGCTTTCTCTGTTATAATTAGGATACAGCATTTACAAATGTAGTACAAAACCCTTTGCTAGTAATTTGTATCAAGAGTTCTTGAGTGTAGTTACATGGGCATTCTGAGACTACTTTCTAACTTTCAAGTATTTGACATTGCATTAAAATCTTATGCAGAGTCTAAATTAAAATATTAACCAACCAATGACTACTCTTTTGGGTTGTTCTTTACAGGCAAAGATAAAGAGTAAACTTGAGAATGCACAACTTCAGCAACTCATGTAAAACAGCATAGTTTTACCTTTGGGCTTGCAGTACAGCAGCATAGACCGTTCTCATGTTCACTTGCTAGATGGCGGCTACAGAACTGTGTTCCCCCAAAGAGGTGAATAAGAGATGGCTCACACACTGAATGAAAGCACTAGTCATGAGGAAGAAGTCAGTCCAGCTCTTTCTCTCTCCTTTTGTATCTCACAAACCTAGGGAGCTTGGCTATTATGGCAACAGTGTGCTTTACCTTTAGTCAGCAAAAGAAGTACTCTTCTAAGTTGATGTGTGAGGACCAAAGGGTAGCTGCAAGGAACAAAAGCTGAAAGGAATTTCTTGCAATGGATAAAAGACATTTCTGTTGTCCTAAAGCATTCCTCCTGCAATATATTCATTGCAAACAAGGGAAACCTCTCAAGGAATTTTTCAATAACCTTATAAAATAGAAAGTATTGAACAGGCTAATTACAGTTAAAACTACCAGTTTTCCCTAATAACCTAAGACTTCTAGGGTATTACTTCTTATATAGTCTCAATTCTTCTTCAGTGAAGGAAAAAAAAGACCCTTACCCAACTGAGTAGGGGAGATTTAATTTCATAGTGGTACGTATTGCTACTAGCGATTTTTCATGTGTCTCCTCACAGGTTACAAATTATTTCAGAAAGTTCAGAAAGCTGATGAAGTACAAAAATACTCAAATGAGCTTTTTGGAGATTGCTCCTATCCCAGAAACGAACATATGAATCAGGATTTTTTAAGAATAAACTGCCGATTTGAGACGTGTAAGAGGAAGAAGGGTTTTCAGTTTGGTGGACTATAGAGCCATTTTCTGACTGAGGAGTTATGTGGTTTGCACTGCCTCCAGCTCATTAAAGGGGAAATCAATTTTACAGGGGACAAGCTGACTAGACTAGTCATAATGGCATTAAACTTACAACAAAGGGGGAGATTAAAAAGGGGCAGCAAATGAACACTCATTTAGCACAGTGGAGTTGTCAAGAACAAAATTAATCAAGACATTGAATGACACAAAGAAAAATAAATTCTTTAATTGCCTATTCATGAATGGCAGGAGCTTGTGTGGTAAACAGGAAGAATAGGAACTGCTCGTACTATGAGAACGAATTTGACCTGCTTGATATTACTGGAACTTGAAGGAAGATTTCTGTGATAGGAATGTTAAACTCGCTCACCATAAGCAATTTAGGAAAAACACAGTGGTAAGTGAAGAGGAGAAGAGACAGTATGTGGCAATACCAATTCAAACCCACTGACAACTATGCAGTAAATGCTTTCAGTGTTTACAGATCAATCTCCCAACACAGAGAGTGTGAAAAGGGCAATTAGTTGCAGGCAGCTATGAAGTATCAAACTATGCTACAGAGTGGGTTGACCGGTCCCTTCAACCCCTACTTACAACATCTGTGGAGAGGAAGAAGAGAAAAGAGTTTCTGTACTGTATGAGCTTTAAAAAAACCTTTTTCACTGGTGAATATCAGGGTGAGAGCTATAGCTCTGCAGGTTTGACATTTCCAGTAATAAAATACCTTTGAAATTCTGAACAGTGATTGATAAAAATTTCCTAAATCAAAAAGTTTTATGTGTCTCCTTAGAGAATTTTGTGCTAGATGTCATCCTGACAGCTAAATCGAAATTGATTCCAGGACTAAAAGTTAGTGATTCCTTAAATGAAAGTGAGAACTTGATTACATTTGTTACATGCAAACAGAATGTAACACAACCAGTAATTCTTACATCCACTGCTTTAAAATGGACACTTTCAAATAGATAAATACAAGTTTGTGCCTAATCAATAAAAGGAAGAATTTAAAAGAGGAAAAATGTGAAAACAAGAATAATGATATTTAAAAGCATATTTGGAGATGATCTAAGAACTGCCATCAAAACAAAGTCTATTCTAGATCAGTCTAGCTTAAAAGAGAAATAAAAGCAATGTAAAACTTCAGATATAAACAAATTGGGTAGGGAGAGAAGGAAAAAATAGAATAGATTAGTTCACTTTAACTTAGGATAAAAATGGAAATAACAGAAAATTGCTAGCGAAGACAGAGGGGTATAGGAGGAATTCTATGGCTGTCAGAGTTTCATACAGTGAAAGCAACATTAAGGAGCAAAAGCAACCTTATGGTAGTGTTTGTCCATTGTTAAGTGGAGAGCAATTGACAAAAATAATGCAGAAGAGACTGAAATTTTGAATAAGTATTTCAGCTCTGGGACTGGGAAAAATCCAGATGTCGTCATATCCTACAAAGACGGTGATGAAACGTTACAATAAAAACAACAAAGAGACTATATGCCAAATATCAGCTATTAAGGCTAAGTGTCTTTTATTTAAAAATGCACCAAAGAATGTCAGAAGAAAACCCTGATAAGGTTTATTAGACGTTTTATTATTATTTATAATAAATTTTGTATTGCTGAGGTAGATCCTGAGCATTGGATAGAAGCAAGAGTTATGTCAGTACTTTGCTTTCAGAGTAAATGGGGTAGTCTAGGTAAATATAAGCCTGTCCACCTGACATCAATCTTGGGAAAAATAATGGAACATCAGATAGGGAAATTGATTAATAAGAAATAGAGGGTAGCATATTTAATGTCATCTAACATGGTTTATGGACAAAAGAATTTGTCATATTAATGAGGTATCCATTTTTTATAACAGAGGTACAAGGTTAGTCATAAGTTGCTAGATTTCAGTAGAGAATCTGATTTGATTCTACATAGTGTTGGGATTAAGAAGTTACACAACACAAAATCAGGATGTCATACATTCAGTGAATTGAAAATTAGACAACAGCTAAGTCTCAAATGTAGTTTCAAACTGGGAACCATTAAGAGTATGTGTATTTTATTTGATGTTTTTTCCAAGGTTAAGTATCAGATTCCATGCTTGCTACTGTTTTTTGACAACAACCAAGAAAAAAAATTTAACTCAAACCTGATCAATTGTGCACATGAAAAATGCTAAGGAACTAATAAATAATAAAGGGAAAGATCACTTGAGCAAATCAGTTCTGAATTGCTTGGTAAACTTGGCAAGGATATTTTTATCTGGCAGCAAACAAAGCCAGCTCTGCTGAAGATGTATGAGATTATTCCTGAAAGCAGTTTCTGTGCATGAGACTAGGTTTGTAGTCAGCTGACTTCGAAATATCTGTAGACTAATAGCTGAAAGTGTATTTACCTCCCATATGAAAAGGAAGCTGCTGGAGGTGGACTGTATTTAAGATACAAAAAAGCTGAAATTCCAGTTCACAGAACAGCTAAATTTAAATCCTTCTGCTGTTGCTGCTGCACACATAGCCCAAATCTCCCAATACAAGTCCTGGGAAGGGGAGAAAGGCTACATCTAAAATTTAATGGTCAATTTATCTCACTTCTTGTTCCACCATCATTCAAACTCGGCACAAGTTGGAACACACACTGATTTCCTTCTGGATTTTTTTTTCATATACATGTCCTCCCTATGGAAACCCAGTAAAGGTCAGGGAGAGGAGGGACAGGGGTAGAAGGAGAGAGACAGGGGAAGGGGAGGCTGATGTGCAGCTTTACAGCAATACATTTCCAGCACAGCCAGTGATACAGAGGTTAAGACCTTCATCTGTAGTGAAGTGAATCTGTCCCAATTCCCTAATTTATTACAAGTTTGTGTAATTGGATATTTATTTATTCATTACATAATTTATTATAAATATTTAAATCTTTATTTTTCTGTACCTCCAGTCATTCCATATCCGTACTGCTTTGTTGCTATTTATCTTTGCATTTTTGTTGGCTCAAGAATGAGAGTTGTATGGGGAAGAACTGACCCAAAGAAAGGGAATACATAATATTACACTGTCAGATCAATTAACAAAAAGAGAATTTATAACGTGGGGCTTTGTAGTTCTCGAGCATGTGTAAAATTGGAGGCTCAGCATGTCAGAATGCTCCTGCTATCATCAAGTTAACTTGATTCTTCAGTGTGGGTGAGGGTGCATTTATATTTCTTTAATCTTCCCAAAAGACATATTTCCATAACAGAATTATGTCACCATGCAAGAGAAATGCAGGTAGTTTGGGGATCATTAGTGGAACAGTCTTCAGAACCATATCGATGTATAGCGCTACGCATCCTTCTTATAATTACCATTAACCATTCATTTGTGATGCGCTAGATCATACTGAATTACAGAGAACTCAGTCAACTATTTTAAAGAGTAGGAAGTCTTTCTCACAAAAAAAAAGAAAAAAGAAGTTAAAATCAGTATATTGCCTCTCCATGTTTCTCTGTAAGTTGTCATCTACTTTCCCTTCTCCTCTGCAGTAAAAAGGTCTTTATATGTCTTCTGACCTTGAGCATAGAGAGCCACCACCTTGCACACACATAGAACTGAGAGGGACATGCAGGCTCTGTAATGTCCAATTTTCTACTATTGAAAACACAACATTACATCATGTACTTATAATATCATCACATTTCAAATTAAAATACTTCTGTTTTCTTTGTTTTGTCCCTATAACTGCTATTGAAAACCTGGATTTGAACTTCATATGTTATTTTCTTTAACTTTTCTCTATCTGCCAGGTTAAATGTATTCATGGTTAGTTTATATCCATCTGTTCTTCTGCTGTCTCCTCAGATAAATAATGCTCATAGTCTGGAGTTTTACCTTGTGATATATTTATGGACAGCAACATGTCTTTTCTTCGCTTTTAGTTTGGTACAGTCAGCAGGCTAAACAAACCTAGCTCTCTTCATCTCTTCCCTTAAAAAAAGACTCCCACTTCTTTTAATATATTTCTAGGGCTTCTATGCCCCCATGCCACTCTAAATGCATCTTTCTTGTAGGCAGAACTTAACATTATTTTCCAGAGGAAGACCCCTAAGTGCACAGCATTACAGCATTAGGTCTCTCTGGTCTCTGTTTCCTGTACATACCCCAGAACTGATTTAACTTTTTAACAAATACACCAGACCAGCAACTCATATTTATACTGTTCACCTAGTACACAAAGATTTTTCTCATCTGCTTCTACTTCTAACTTATGACCCTCCCCATGTTATTATTATCCCCTAAAAGCAGGAGTTCACACTTTGTTCTATTAAATTTAATCTCATTTCTATTATTCCTGTTCTCAAGACATTGCATTTTTCATTACATAATATCCCAGTCCTCTGCTGTACTGAAAATGCCTCCCAACTTTGAGTTATCATTAAATTTTGTTAGCAAACTGTAACTTTATGTGACACCCACTCTTCCACAATAATTAAAGTGTTCTACTTTCTTTACAGCTACTGTTGTTGTGTACTGAACTGCAGCATATATGCCTTTCTGTAAGAAAAAGCACAGTAACAAAAAAAAAAAAAAATCCAGGTACTTAATGACTCACATTTGGGTGAAATTCCAAGTTCCAGTGCATGAGCACAACTTAACCTTGCACTAGCATATTACTGCAAGTGTAGAACACACAATATTGTCTTGTTTCATTTCAGTTTCAGCACCAAAAAATAGGTTTACAATGCTATAAGAGTTGAACCTTTGAATGTTTTTATCCTACCCATGCATTGAAGCAAAAAATAGCCTTTTCGATAGCTTTCCTCACTAAAGAATACTGACTGCTCCAGGGAATTAATCCACCCAATGCATTGTGCTTGCAAATTTTGTGTCATACAGTTTGCTTATATTTTGGACAATGCAAATAAAGGAAAGATGAGGGGAAAAAGGGAAAATATTTCCACCTGGGTGTCACATGTATGTTGCCTCTTTCTTTTCTCACTATGAATTCAAAGGTCTCCCTCTTGAGGGTTAATACTCATTATGAAATTTGTTGTGAATTTCCAAATGCATGTGACATTTGGTTTAAGTTTGTTCTTTCTGCTGATAAAGAAAGCACTTACCCTTGAAGTTAAGGATGAATAGGATTTGAAGTCCTTGTGCTATAGAACAAAACCTAAATAAAGGGACAGTTGTGGTGCAGCTTGACAGTATGATACTGGGATCTAATTCTTATTCATCATAAGACAAAACATCTTTTAGTTATTCTTGTCTTTGACTCTACCTCTTGGACTTCCTTATAAAAGATGAAACATATCCTCCTCTTTATACCCAGCTATACAATAGGTGTCCTAGTTTAAAAGAGAACAGACAATGAACCAAGAGAACTGGGAGGCTGACAGCATGAAAGTCCATCACTCTGGAGGCAAAACACACTGCTTTTTTTTTTTTATTAAAGTATGTCATGGACATGCTAAAAGGTATTTACAGCCCTTGGTCACAGTGTTTTAAAAACACCTGCTGTGCCAAAATGTTTCTGAAGAGAGATGGACTACTCTAACACGTGGAAAATCAATCTTCTGTTCCTCTTCCCTTTGTCTGTTTCTGTGTACTATACGTTTCAGAAAGCAGTTATGCTCATGATGGTAGAACACATTTAGCCTTGCGGTCTTTGTGGGCATATGTTGTGACTGACTGTCAGTGATGTGGGACTTCATATGCACAGATTTAAATATTTGAGTCATGTAGTACAATTTTTGGCTGCCATTGCCACACTTTTAGAATGTCTTAGTGTAACCAAGTAAAAATTGGTGGTTTCTTGAGAAAATGCTCATTTTCTGGAAAGGATCTATTGAAAGACTTCATCCCTGGAAACTATGAAGACACCATACCACAGACTAAATATGTTCCAGGCTCGAACTATCACACTTGTCATGTATCACAGGAAGCATTCAAACTAACAACACTTCTTATGAATGAGCTGTTGTCAAGGTATTGTCTAGGAATCCCATGAGATTGAAGTACTAGATTTCCCCTAAATTACTGAGAGCTAGTTTTCAAAAGATTGGGAATATATTTTAATGTTGGTGCTTTGGATTTTTTCTTTCTTTTTTTACTTATTATGTGTTCTAACATATTTTTTTATACTTTTTAATTGTTATTAGAGTATCCATAACTGGATAAGCAGCTGACAAATAATATATTGGGTCAAAGGGACTATAAATTCATTTAACTGTTAAAAATTCCTTTTTTTTTAATGTTGATGGCAGGGTTTTCTTGGCTGACTGATGAACTATGAAGAGGACAGTGCATGGCTGATATACAGCTGTCAAGTTATCCATGCGTATTCAGCAGTTATACAAACAACAAAAAAAAAACTTTTCCACAAAGATGCACAGCATCAGATGTGTGAAGAGGAGGATGCTGGCCATATTTGATATAATGCTTTTGTGAACATTGGTTTATTGCCGACTAAGAGGATCACCACAGGGACAAAGAACAAGCCTTCCTGAAATACTCAGGCATTTTGAAATAGCGCATCAAAAAGCTGATTATTCGTTTCTTGCATGAGAACCTCTCCAACAGGCCCTTTTGCCATCCAGCATGGACATCTACATGTTATTTTTCCCCTTTCCAAGGATCGCAAGTGCTTTTCACTGATACAAAAGTGAATAGAATATTTTGGTGTGCCTTGACATGCTGTACTAACCCACAAATAAATAAGCAGTCCCAGCAAATTTTCTCCTGTGTCGTATCAGCATTTCATGTGGCACAAATATAGCAATATGCCTGAAGAAACTTCATGCTTAAAGAGAATACATGTTTCAAATAAAAAGCATAATCTCGTTTATATTTTAGTGGGAAAGGATACAAGCACAGGTAAAATAAACAATTAAAAAACAGAAATGAACAAATTCACAGACAGAACAGAAATAGAACTATAGACTTTTTTCCACTACCAAAATTTTAATCCATAAGGTATTTAGCAGTTTAGCTATTCCACTGTTTCTTGAATAAACTTCCCATTAAATAGCTTGAATTTCACAGTGCTACCTGAACTGAGGTGCCCAGTGCCATCCTAGGGTATACCCCTTCACTTCCATCTGCCCCTCCAGAAGCACATGAATGTCCTGTGAGTCCCATGCCACATCTTACTGCTCCAAGCGGACGTGTCAGGTACTCTAGCATGTACACAGTGACCCTAAGTGCCCATGTTAGGCAACAAAATCCCATCCTGCACCTCTGTCCCACAGCTGGACCTCTGAATGTAGGTACTCACAATGTCAACATGCATCCTACCTATAGGAGTTCAATTCAGTTGCACACACATACTATTATGTGCCATTTGGGGTGTCTTCGGATACCAGAGATGCAGCACTGGCTGGCATAACACAGGACTTCAGGGAGCATTGTGCCCTCCTGGAGCAGGCCCTAAGTGTCCTCTGGGACAATTAGGCATCTCAAATAACACTCAACACTTTTTTGTTGACAAGCCAATCAAGCCCATTAGTGTCTCCAGGCTTTTCCAATGTATCTAAGTGGCTTTCAGCAGGACTGTACTTTGCAGATATTTATAAACAACAGCAAATGAGTAAAGCCTGCAATAATACAGAAAGGGGATCATATTAGTTTGACAGCAGGCTGGCCCTTTCTAGCTTATGTTATTTACAGAGGATTTAGCTGTTTTTGTCATTTTCTGCTGTGCTACAGACCATACAAACAAAGCCTTTAAAGTTCAAATGCAGAAATTTGGCCAGAGCTACAAATAACAAATCGACTAGTCTTAGCAATGAAATGTTAATTGGTGTCTGTGAGATTCAGCTCACAATGAAAGAGCCCACAACACTTAATCCTTGCCAAATTAGGAATTTTTAGCAGATATGAGTATCAAAAGATTGAGTATATGGGGCCGTTTCACACGTAACATGTAATCAAAGAGTCAGCAAAAGCTTTGCCTAGAGAGAGATCTGCGTACCCAGGGCTGCCATACCTAATGTTGTTCTGGGTTTTTTTTCTCCAAGGCAGGGACCTAACAGCTGTATTTGGTAAAAACATAATCCTTCCTTTTCAGCTTCAGTTCTCCGTATCATTTATTCATTTCTCAAATGCCCAATCTAGAAGTGTTTACCATTACACACTACCATGAGCCGCAGCCTGGTAAGAACAGCCCTCTTGCAATTTATATTTGATCTTCCATAGTGATTCAATATAAAAAGCAAACTGCTGAGATTAAAATGTCAAGATGACCTGAAGTATCCACTCCTTCCTGTGAGCTGAAGTTATCTAGAGAAAAAAAGTAGTAGCTAAACCAGGGTTTCTCAGCCTTTGTAAGGAGAAGGAAGCTGGATGCAAGGAAGTGGTGCTGAGAGATATGGTTTAGTGATGGTGTTGCTTTTTGTTTGTTGTGGGTGTTTACTTTTTTGTCAGAATTAGGTTGACGGTTGGACAGGATGACCTTTAAGGTGCCTTCCAACCTAGAAGATTCTGTGATTCTGTGAAGGGAATGCAGGTGCAGCCCATGCCTCTTGTGAACTCTGCCTTAAGCCAGCTTCAAGTTCTGCAGAAAGCACCTGACTTGGAGGGGAGCAAATTGCAACTATTTCAAATAAGTTAGAAAATGGAAATGAGAAGCACAACTCTGTACCACTCCTGCTGCTGTTCGTCTGAGGCCTTATACCAACTGCCCACCTCAATCACCTAATTCAAGTCATCTAAAGTTTAAAGGAAGTCCCTATGCCCAGAAAAGTTTCCACAGGCATGTGAGTGTCTTGGACATAGATGTTGCATGTGGGCAAATCTGCACAATAGTTGCCAGAATTTGCATGAGACCAAACTCTCCACACATCCAACATAAAGACTCTGTGCCCACCAGCTGTAAGGGCAGACACATTTTGGTCTCGATACCTGAAGACTCTCGTGTTCAAGATCTGTCACTGCAGGCACAGATCAGCAGCCCTGGACATGGAACCCCTGCATAGCTGGACTGAACCCCCAGGAAATGGCGCTATAGAACTGAGCAATTCAGGGATTTAATGTATGCTTCTGTGCTCTTTTGTAGGTAAGGGTTGTTTATCACTCCCCACTGCATCTGTGTGTATCTATCTGCAGAATTACTCCCCAGTACCAAGTTCAGGACTAACCTAGAGACAACGAGCAGAAAACATGGTCAGGTTTCATCCAATGTCTTGTGTTCACTGGATTCATGTAGCTGAGCCTCGTCTGAACAGGGTTGCATTACAAAAGAGTGACTGTCTCCAGCTGCACAGAAGCTTGAACACTTATGAAGTGAACAAATTGTGTGACAGTTTCAGCCTAAATACCCTGACCAACCCTCTACATAATAACCATGCTGGAAACTGTTTTCCATCACAAATGTTTAAATTGATACATTGCTGATGACTCTGATATTACAAGCAAATAATTTTATTGCGTTATGGATGGCTTTTAGTTTTGCTAGCATGCCAGCAAGATTTGGGGTTGGCCATATGAAAAATAGTGTAACACTGAGGGATAAGCAGATGCTTCAGATAATTGGCAATTAAATAATTCATAGTGTTGACATGTTGCCATCAGGTTTCCAAATTAAGAGGCATCCTCTTTCCTACTTAAGCAATACTAGCCACTCTGACAACTCCTGTTTTGGAACATTTAATACAAAGGGATGCAGTGTTTTGACACCACAGTGGTTTCCACAGGGCATCTGCTCTGGTGGATGCAATGTGCTGCTAAAGGGCAAGCAAACTAGTGAACTGTTACCCAGTACCTGTTTACTACCAGTAAAAATGCAAGGTATCCCAAACTTATGGTTTATGGTCTATATTGTGTGAATAAATCAGAAAACAGTGAAACTCAAACATACTTACATTGCCTACATAACAGCTTATTAAGATTCTTTTCCACCCCAGTGGCAGAGCTGTGACACTTGCACCAGAGCTCTATCAGATCCTCCAGACTGATACAATTTCAATCAGAATGTGAATTTCATGACTGCAGAAGGTCATCAAGTCAAATACTGTGTCTGATTTTTAAAAGGGTTGGATAATTTTATGACCATTAATAACATTTGCAGTTCTGCATGCTAAGACAAGGTAATCAAATGTCATGCTTCAGAGTGTAGGCTGATTGCCATATAGGTCAGGAAGAATATTTTCACCAATGTACATCATTGCATAAAATAAACTCGCAAATAAAGTTCAACAAGTGCAAATCTTAATATCAGAAAGCTTAGCTTCTCTATTTAAGTGGTGGTTTTATTTGGGTACTATATAAAGTAAAGGAGATGTGTCGGACCAAGCAGCCTCAGAAAAGCACTCAAGCAGATCCAGCATCTCTAAAAAGTATCAGGTGTGAATCTACATCACAGTGTTTTCAGGTGTTTTGCAAGTTTCTAAGACTAAATTTCTAGTGCCCTTCTAAAATGCTTCTTAGCGCAGAATCATAAAGAATTCATGTTGAATGGGATCTCAGGAGGTCATCCAGTTCATCTCTGTTACCCAAGGCTGGATCAATTAAGTCTGTATCAGGCAGATATTTATCTAATCTACCTTTAGGCTACCAGGAATGGACCTTCCATAGGTATTTTTTTCGCAGAGTTACAATTTATAAGTTATTTTTAAACCTAACTTGAATATTATTTACTTTTCTTTGAAGCAAACTTAACTAATTGAGAGGCAGCAATTACTACAATAGGGGAAGTAATTTTGGAAGAAAAAATAAATATCATAAACTACATAATAAATGCAACATATATATGATACAATGTAAGTACAGAATGCTGCTAAAACTAAATATCGTGTCAGGGTTTTTTTAATTGATGGCAAAGTTTTTACCCTTTCTGGTCCTGGCAAGGTCACCAGGAACGTTATCACACCTGAGGTATCACACACTGCCTAAAACTAGTACTTTGTAGCTTAAGGAGGTCATTAACAGAAGCTCTATATGCTAAGGTACATCTCCAGATAGTATCATAATAACAATAATTTATTTTATTTAGACAATCTCCACACACTTTCTATTTCTCAACTTTATCACAATCATCTCCCAAAATCTACAAACTTTATCTTTAAAATCTGCAAATCTGCCATAAAAGACATGGTTTTATCATGCATCATACAGGAACTATACAAATATTTCTTTTTAAATTGATAATAACAGTATATAAAAGATTCAGCATTAAGCTAACAGGTAGGGAAATTTGATTTCCACACAAAGGAGGTCTGAGTGTGTTTGCAGAGCAACACAAGGGAAATATGTTTTGTGCATGATGACAAAATCATGTACCAGTTTTATCTGGCTTAAAAGATCTTCAGAAATGAAGGTAGGTAGAAAAGGGCATCAAAGAAGGTGGTTTAGATCTGGACAGGAGAGTTATGGGTACCTGTCTAAGAGCCCTGTATCTGGCATTGATTTACACTCTGATATGTTGTCTATCCAGAAATACAGTTCATTCATATGTTTCTGTTCACTTTTTAGGTTTAGTCCACAGATTCCTGAAGGTTGCTTTAAAAAAAGTAATGAAAGTTAATTAATATTATTGATAGAATTTCAAAACCACAGGTTTTTCCCTTAAACTTATCAGAAAAAAAAAAAATTTTGAGAATTAAGAGCTTGTTAATTACTTTGTTCTACATGTCTTGTAAGGATTTTAAATTAGATGTGTCATATATGTTTTATTTTTACAAACAGAAAAGTTCTTTTAAAGCATTAATTTTATTTAGATTTTCTTGCACAAGTAGATGCATTGAATAAAAAACAAGGCAAAACAGTTGGACAGATATTTCCTAAGATATATATTTGGTCTCTTTGCAGTGTCAAAAATGGGAAAATAAGTTTCTGAAGACTTCTTTAAAAGGTTTTAAAACTTATTCCAATAAATGCATGAAACTATAAAATGCAGACTCTTATTTTAAGATGAAGAATAGACAGGCAAGGCACTCAAGCATTAATAATTCCAATGTGCAATGACTCTAGCCTCCAATTCTTTGTTTTACCTAGTTCTGCTCTTTACAATTAACCTCTTATCCCCAGTTTAGGCAGAAAGGAGGGGACTGTTATCCTGCTCTAAAGTTGTCTGATAAAAACAGAAAGGCTTGAGTAAACATTGAAGGGTCTTTCAAAGCAGCATAGCAGAGCACAGTGTGGGGAGAACAGCCTGATGTAGTCCTGCAACAAGAAGCAGCAGCCACAGCAACATCAATGCAGGCATTTTAGCTTGTGTCCAGCAATGTGTCAGCATGTTTGCACGGGTTTCGATGCCCGGCCACTTCAGCTCACTTGATGCAACAGACAAATACCTCTGATGCCTACTTTTCTTTACAAGGTAATCTGCAGATTTTGAATGCACAGAACCAGTTTCTTCACTGTTCTTTGAGAACAAGGGACTGGCAAAGAGTTTATGCTGTCGCTTCAAAGTTAAAGAATAAAGAATGCTCTTTTATGTTTTCTTCTAAATTGGAGATGTTACATTTACATAAAAGGGTTGAAACCTGCCTAGAAAGTATCTTAATCCTTATCCTTTTGTTACCTTTATTTTATCCCTTTAGAAGTTAAGCCAAGACTATTTGTGAGTTGTTTCATTTGAAAGTATCTGTGAAGCTCAGGATATGTATAATGGAACATATTGACTGTGAAATGTTCCTGGCTATCAAGCTGAGGACATTCAAAAGTACTTTTTGTGTGTGACTGTTGTCAGTTCGCTGTGGTACTAGAAGATCAGACAGCTAAATTAGAGGAACTGGTTGACTTTCTTGTGAAGATCGATGAATATGACAGAGTAACAGATAACATGTTCAGTATCAAATGCAAAGGGAGCAATGACATCAGGAAAGCTGTAAAAGCTGTGAATGCACAGCAAAAAGATTGGTTCTGAGGCACAGCACAACAATAAGCAAGGCAGCAAAAAAGGCAACAACTAGGTAAATGACTGGAGAAGAAGCAAGGGTGAAGGGAGTACTCAGAAGAGGAGAGTGAAAAAATAGTCTGAGAACAGAGGCACTGAATATCAGTAAGCCTGAGAAAGGCTGGGGAGAGGGGATGACTTAACTTGTGAAAAAGTTATTGAACATAAAAATAGAGATGTGTTGATAATAGAAGGGTCAATGGAGCACTTTATAGATAGCAATTTCTGACATGAGCTGAGATAAAGGAGAAGAATTACTCTACAAAAGCTAAAGATATTACTAAAAATTTTATAATAGGTTAGAAAATTAGGTATTACTTGATATGTCTATTCCACATGTTCTGCTGGTGATACAAGGAAAAAAGATACCATGATCAAGAGACGTTAAAAATGTTTTTTAGAAATAGAAAAAATATTGATGTGGGTTTTACTTGATGGGATGCCACCAAAGAACACCATGATGGTTGCAACTGCGGTTAGAGCACTGAAAAGATTTTGTGGCTGGAATCCAGGTGTCATTTGTCATTCACTGCAGTTGACAGGATGCAGAGAAGGATTTAGATGAGCAAGTAGATGAAAAGAGTAAGATCAGGGCCTGAAAGACATTAGTTTGACAATGTGTCATCTAGCTGATTCTGAAAGGCTGCAGAGAGTCCATGGGTGGGATCCATCTCACATGGTTGAGTGCTGTCTATGTCAGGCATTTCCAGAAGATGAATCATCTGCCTTTCCCACATCCCACTAGGATGGTAAGATTAGTATCCTTCTAGAGGTTAGTACCTCCCTGCATTGACGACAAATGGACCTTTCAGGTAGCTGGCTCTCCCTTTGTGTCTAACTTTTAGATTCCCAGGTTAAGTCGGATGAGTTCCACGCAGGGCTTTAGCCCAAGTATACAACTTTGTAAAGACACCCGACTCAAGCTAGGATCATTCAGTTTTTATAATGGCTGAAAGGTTGTACTTTATCTCCTGGCAGAACTCACAGCATGCAAAAAACCAAATGCTTGCTGGTAGGGATGGTAAGCACGGAAAAAGTAATGCAAAAAGTAATAGTCTCCCTGAGGTTGGAGGAAGAATATTAGATTCAGGATAATAAAATTACCTGATAAAAAGTTAAAATATTCTTGCAGTGAAAATACCATGTAGTTCTTAGAAAAATGAAGTTACATAGCAATTATATGTAGCATGAAAGGAAAAACTGTTCATTTTTATCTGACAATAGAGGCAGTTTAAGTGTAATTTATAGCCAAATAGGGAGTCAAATGACTTTTGGCAAGGAACCTTTAGTGAGGTTAGAAAAAGTAGATCATAGCAACCTTTTAGAGATAAGAGACACCTCCTGAACAAGGCGGAAACATTGATCATGAGGCATTTTAATTACTCTGATATTGATTAGGATAACAGGAATGCAATTATGAAGGAGAACACATTCTTAAACGTTTCATCTTCTTAGCACAGCCTTGTTCTGTTTCCAGTAATTCCTTGTACAGGTTTTATAGTCCAAGGCTATTCCATGCCTGATCCTAAGAAATGACCTAAATATGAGAAATCACGTTTAAGATACAGAGCATCCTGGATCTACTTATCAGCTTATCATTGAGTCTGAAATACTCATGAGAAAATGCTGTGTACTAAAAGTGTTTTGACTTTGAGAAAGAGGACGGTGAAAGAAAGCTGAATGCTCTGAGGAATGTTGATTGGAATTCTATAATGTATGAGAAATCTCCTGAAGAAGAGGAGGAAATATAATATTTAAGAAACAACTGATGAGAAGGTAATTGAAATTCATCTGAAGCAAATAGCTGTTCTGCTGAATACAGAGTAGAATGTCAAGCAAATTAAATGAAAACACAACAGAATAATAAGTCTAACTCAAAACTGAAAATTGGAGTATGTTTCTTCTCAAACCTTCCAGTTCAATTACACCCTAAAAGTGACTGCATTTTTCTATCATCTATAGAGAAAGCCTAAGGTAAACAGAACTAAGACAGAAGAACACACTGCCAACAACTAAAAGCAGATTAAATCAATCATACCACTTGTACATCATTTAATTGGGAAAATGTCATCAGTGAATTATCTAATATTTCAATCCTGTTTATGTTACTGTTAAAATTCTTGATCTTCAATAAAAGCAAATCAAGCAAGCAATTCAGCCGTGAAATCCTACAAGCTTTACAATTTACGGTTGGCTCTCTGCTCTTCTCAGATCATGTAACCAGTCTGGGTGCAGCAGTTTACAGTAGGTGGCCTCCCTACCACCTAGATCAGAGACAAAACACCTTGGCTGAATATAAAACAAAGGTTTCTGTGTATAAGCATGTCTGGAAGAACAGCACCTCATGAAGGTATTCTGTACACAGACCTTCCCTTCAAGGTTTAGAAAACAAAGTGTTCATCTGCAATGTATGTTCTGATACTTTGGGGACATGGACAAATGCTAGTTCAACATCTACCTTGGTGACTTTACCTTAGCCTATCTGACACGTCCTAGGTCAGAGAGGTCATTTTCAATCATGATATCCAGAAAAGTTTCATTGTGCTTTTGTTTGAACAAAATGATTGATGTCCTGCAGACCAGATTTAGCAGGAAGTCAGAAGAGATTAAGAGTCTTTTCAATTTAAAGACCTATGTTGGTGCCAGAAAGAAGAGCTCTTCAGCAGGCTAATGTTGTCTTGGTTGTACAGAAGGAAGAGTTGCTGGAAGGAGTTTCAAAAGATTAATGCTTTTCCCAGGACCAAGCAGAAGCACTCAGTATTATACACAAATGCTCACTTTAACCAAAATGATTGCTGTGCTTTTACCCGTCAGTATTAGCGGGACTCCTAGTGTTAAAGACTTCACAGATCCCATAAAATCTGTGCTGCCTCTGAACTCATGAAAGCTCCAACTCTGGCTGTAGTCACACTTAATGCTATGGAACCCTTACATCTGAGAAAGCCTGCAGCTGTCTAATTTAACTGATATGGATCATTCTAGAAAAAGTATCTAAGACATAGAATAAATGAGAACAGTTTCCTTCCCACAGCTATTGTAACCACTGAGTTTTCAATTATATGAGCCCTTGCTTTGTAATTAAAACATAATCTCAGTCAGCTGGTGTACATACATCTTGGTCAGCATCTCAGCTGGGTGTGGATCTCTGTAGCAATGAACTCTCTCTGCCAGTAAAGAAGAATCTGTAAAATTTTCTCAGCTGCTCCTACTAGATCTGTAACACTATCAGAACAGATGTGAGACTTGGGTCTTCCAGAGAGGTGATGTCAACTGGACACATTTTTGTATCCCTGCTGTCTTTAAACTTTTGAAATAATTGAGTGGTGGATGGCTATATGGTGCTAGTTAATCCTGTTTGGTAAGACATCTGGCTTCTCCTTTTGCAAGCCAGATACAAAAAGCTGACTCATAAAGTTATCTTCATTTTTTTGGTAGCCTTCTTTATAGGATGATCCTGTTCAGAATAATTTTCCCACAGTTTGGAAACATGCTTTTTGCTATTATATTATATAAATAGTATTACATATAATTATACTATATAATGATCCGAGGACACCTTATAGCAGCCTTCAATACTTAAAGGGCACCTACAGGACAGATGGGGAGGGACTCTTTATCAGAAAGTGTAGTGATAGGAAACGGGTAATGGTTTTAAACTGAAAGAGGGGAAATTTAGATTAGATATTAGGAAGATATTTTTTACTGTGTGGGTGGTGAGATACAGGGACAGGTTGACCAGTGAAGTTGTGGATGTCCCATCCCTGGAAGTGTTCAAGACCAGGCTGAATGGGGCTTTGAGCAACCTGCTCTAGTGGGAGGTGTCCCTGCCCATGGCAGGGGGGTTGGAACTCGATGATCTATCCATTCTATGATTCTATAATTAACATTTCTTTGCTTTCTTTAACATTCTACTATTATATTTACCCTTTAGACAAGTACATCTCGTTCATGGCTTTGAGGCATCTTTATAGTAATAAATCCATTAAGTTAGCATTTCCAGGTGGTGATTTTGCACCTGATAGTATCTACGTGCATGACCTTGCACGATACACAATTACATTTCATCCTTCTTTATAATTCTGTCATCAAACACATCTTGTTCGTCTTCTGTTGATAGACCAGCCTTTTGAATTATAGTGGCTCATAACTTTGTGTCTTCACATCCCTCCCCACACTTTTTAAGAAAAGAATAGTAACATTTACGTCAGTTCTTAAATCCCTGTGGATCTCTGTTGGCAATTTCCTTTCAGGCCAGGAGTTTCACTTCCTAGCATAATCCCATGTTGTTGAATTTTGGACCAATTTGTTAGTTTTCATATAATTACAGACATCTTTCCCATATTAAATAATGCTTTCCCATGTGGCATATCTGTTTCTTTTAGATGATCAAAGAGATTCTTCTGGGTTTTTTTCCCCTCCTGGGAACATATACTATCTTATCAAAAACTATTTTAATTTTGCTTGGCATTCTCATTTCCTCAATTTTTCTTATCCTTCACAACTTGTTTTGTCATATTGTGGAGAACAGTACCATTCCTCACTGAATAGACTCATTCTCTGAATCCTCATTATCCAATTTTATGTGCTAGTTTTCACAGTTAATCCGTTACTAAGATCATCCAATTGACTGTATTAATTTATTTGAATTAAATGTTGCCGTTTCTATTTCCATACCTCATTCTCACAGGCCATCCTGGGTTGACCCTAATGTTTTATCATATGTGTTAATATTCAGGCAAATAAGGTCACAGGTGATTTGAATGTTAACTATATGGTGTCCACTAAATATCCAATAAATATCCCACTTCTTGCCCCTCCCCCTTATTTTAAAACTAGTCAAAGTTTCTTTTAATTTCTGTCACAAGTGTTAAATAAACTTGAATTTTGGCAAATCTTACATTCCAGGATTCCTAAGCTGTAGTTTTCTTTACTGATCATATTTCTTTCCTGATCTTTCTTAACTCTTAGGTAATCACCAAAGTTCTGTCTGTAGTGCTTTTTAATCTATTTATGTTTGGAAGTCATGTCCAAAATCTATAGTAAAAACATAGATGAAGAACCATTAAAATTACAAATCATTTTTTGACCATTGGCATTTTGAAAAAAGTCAAGCTTTTTCTAAGGTCAGGTGTGTTTCAGTTTAGCTGACTTCACTAAACGTTTTCCTCAATTTGCCAAAGTTAGTTCTTTGGAACAAAAACAGTCCACTTTTGCTTAGTCTCCATTTGATGTGAACTGAGTCTTCTCTAGATCCGTGTTTATTTTCTATAGCTAACTCTCTCTAAATGTGTTTATAATTTGAAACTCAGATTTATATCATTATATGAACTTTATTTTATTTGTCTACTTATCCAATCTGAGCATAGCCATCCATGTTTTATTTCTAACACTAGAAATTATTTTGATAGTCATCCAGGTCACATTTTAATGCCTTAGCAGTTGATATTTTCTCAACTCTTTCCACTTTGCTGTCTTTACACATCATCAATATACAATATATATTATATGAATTCCCTCCTTACCTCTGTTTCCCCCCCTAAAACACGTGCCTTTATTTTACTCAGGATAATTATTGCACTGTATTTCTAACAACTGTTATTGCTTATTATCCACTCAGCATGCCAGTAATTCTGTCTGCTCTGTTTTGTTGCCTTGGCTTTTTGCATTATATTTCAGACATTTGAGTTGTTTCTTGTTTCCACCTTCACTTTCACTCCTTCGGAGAAAAAATTATATTTTTTTGTGAGTAAATACTTTGAAGCTGCTAATGGAGAGGTAACATTTGAGGAAATCTTGAAGCCCTCCAGGCACCAAAACTGTTCCCAATTTCTAATTGGAAAAAGATTAATGTGGGGCTGTGCCACCCTCCTGCAATACCACATCCTCTTGGAACACTTTGCTCCTATGAGTAATTTTCTTCAGAAAAAAAAATCACATTAAACAGTGGGTGTCCAAACTAATGGCAATATTTCAGTTCAGATTTTGTGTTAGGTTTTGCATCATGTTCCATCACACAGCACACGTAGTAAGACTCATCATATTCCATCAACTAATTTTGCTAAATGTCAGGCATTTAATAAAGGGAAAGGGCAAAAAGTTGTAAAGGGTTTGCATTGCCTTGTTAATCAGCACTTGAAAAAGTTTTGGAGAACTCAGTGGCTTGTTAATTTAAGAGCTAGTTTCTGGAAGCTATAACATATGCCGCCTGAAATCCAAATTTTCTTTTAACAATCAAGGGACCTCATCTGCTAGGTTTCAAATATTGAAATGTATACTTATATGTGCTGCAAATCTGGTTTGCCTAGCAAATATATGCAGGCAGCAAAGTCATTCATCAGTACGGACTAGAAGAAGCTCTCACAAAAACAAACTGAGAGGTGTCGCTACCTCTCATAAGATTATCTCTCCACCTGCTCTAGAGGACAGGCAAGTTATTGAGTAGCAGCTATCACTGGCTGTTAAAAAAACATCTCATTACTATTAAACAGATGAGCTGGACTGACAGTTCAGCATCACCAGGTAAGTACAGTTGCTGCTTGCCGACCATTACATGACAGATATAGGAAGTCTAAGAAAACAAACAGATTAAAACTTTCACTGCTGTTCTTCGAAATTAAAAATAGCCTCACTTATCACTTCTGTTTACTGTAATTCATAATTCTTTGTGAGTTCTCTCCCAGCATCTAGCACACAGAATCGAACTCTCCAATGCCTGTACACAGTGGGTAACATTTTTTCATCTGAATAGTTCAATTATCCTCTGTGAGGGTTACTCACTTCAGTAAGAGCTATTCAATGGAAGTATGGGTGGCAGAATCAGACCCTTAGCTGATGTGGAGTTCAGCATTCCTTTACTGTTGTTTACTTTGATTAACTACATCACTACACATTTTCAAGAGGAAATGCAATTTTTGTTAGCAATAACTCAGCAACTTATAGTAAAGGGGTAAAAGCTTTGAGCAGACAATTCTAGGTGCTGGAGATAGTGCAAGTGATAAAATGATGTATAAAATGACATGATAACAAACACTGACCATATCTCTGATTTTTCTTTAGTAGCAGACAATATCATCATTCACACAGCTGTGAGCCATTCAAGAAAGTATTATCCCGTGAGTTCTGACATCAAAAAACTTATCGCTTCCAGCCTTACTGTAAAGTAGTTTAGTAGGTAATAAAACTGAGCAGGAAATTTCCAGAGTGGTCTGAGTTGACAGCACAGACCAAATTTCCACAAAGTGGTACAGTTATATATAATTTATATCTCTCTGCAACATCTAATCCTCCTGAGAAGATTAATTCTGGCAGAAAGCATGCCATGGAAAGACCAAATACTTTGCCTCAGAGACTCCAGTAGACATAGGCAGGGTTTTTTTATTCCAGAGGTTCCTCAGGAATCCTGTTGACAAAGGCCGAAAAAAGGATATTTTTGGGTATTTTGCAGATCTTCTGGAAGCCCAGCTCTGCTCCTAATTAAGAGGAAGCCTTTGGTTTTGTTCTCTCCTTATTTTCCAGTAAACTTTAGGCCAGAGGGCCTAATTGACATTTTAAGGACAGGCTATTAGCTATTAAGCTAACATTGAGAAATAGCTCAACAGTAGTGAATAGTATAGTGAAAAGCATAGCCCATGTACTATGACCGGGGTTCAATTCTGCCTGTTCACACTGCTGTTATCTTAACATTGCAAGTCAATTAATTAAAAGCTAGCTATGAGCAGAAAAATCAATACTCAATACTCAAATAAACAATATTCTTGAGTGCTGTGTAAATAGCATCCTTGTGCAAACTGCTGTGCCAGAAGTATCATCTGTGAACTCAGGCCCAAACTTTCCATCTTTTAAAAGGCTCTCTTTTAATTTCACATTGTCGAGGGAAATAAATCATGGAAGAACAGTCTGGTTTGAGAGCAGAGCCAAAAAAACAACCCAAAACGCAAGGGCAGGATTCAGCTCTGGACTGTAGACACCTACATGTAGGTGTTGACACATCTGCTAGGTTTCTAAGGTGTTATTTTAGTCAGAAAAGTTCCAGGTATCTATTAGGTCACTTAAGCATAAAAATCTACTGGCACTTGAAGAGCTTGTGTCAATGAAGTTTGATCTCCAGCTCCCCTCCCCTTTCCTGTAAGGTACTGTGTTGTCTGTGAATATTCTGGATATTTTATGGCATCTGAACATGCCACAGGACACCTGTATTCAGGAAACTGAGCTGAAATCTTGACAGGCTTAGTGTCATCTGCTCATTTTGAAAGAAAAACCTACACGTGGTCAGCCAAGTCTCTAGGCTCCACTCAGCTTATTGAATGAATCTCCCTTATCTATAATGAAGCCTTAGTTACACAGGGTAGGCAACACTTACATAAATATACATCTGCATTTGGGATGCTCTGTGGCATCTAAGACATGTAAATAAGGCTTTCCTGAAGTGGCAGAAGACCTGGGACATTCCCATGCATCTGGGCTGGCAGATGGATGACACGGCACAGCAAAAGATGCTTGTTTAGGCACTTGTTTCAAGCTTCCTCAACACATAGGTATCTGCATACAGATGTCTTAATGTAAGGGTCAAGTCCTACCTAGGTAGGGTAGCTTCCTGAAGGACTTCAGCCACATACCTAAGGTAAAAAAATTACTGAAGTCATTAAAACCTGTTTTTTCAAGGGTCCTTTCCAATCATCTTGGAGAGAGGAGGTTTTCTGGAAAATCTGTTTTTCCATTCTAAAATTTTTTCAACATTAGGTTCATCATTCCTTTATATTTCTCACTCTACAGTGGATATATTTGTATAGTCCTTTGTGCCACCACAGTCTTATTTATCTTTAAAATCCTGAGCTCTTTCAAGAGATCAGTATGTCACTTGGCTCTCAATTTGAACCGAACAAATAATGGAAAAATATTTGGAATAACATATTGTTTGTTCATGGAAATAAAATTGCTGAAAAAAATCTGTTTGCAAATATTAGACGACTGATTCATTTTGTCATCCCTTCTTTTTTTTTGTCCATTTAAATCTATCTTTCTCTCTCACATAAGCAGGCACACGTAAGAGCACAGCACAGCACACAAAAAAAGTCATCTCTAAAACACAGCCACATGGACAACGGAAATACAGTTTTCAATATGGCCTTCATACAGCTGTACAGTTTTCAGCTACCGTTTCTTTTAAGATATGTTTGGTCTGGCTTGCAATTGTTGAAATACGATCTCTGGCACTGGCACATAGCTAGCCCTTCTCACTCAGCTATCTTAACCCTCAATCCATGATTATTTAATGTCATGATTCCCTATGAGGAAAGTGTACACAGTGTATTCAGACCTCAGTTCAGGGTGGTTTTTTTTTCATGACACAGGCTGTGTTTCCTGACTTTCACAAAAAGATGGAAGCAATATTTATAGCAGAATGTCTTTTCAAACAAATAAGAAAGGAGGGCAAATTGCGGAAAATTTACTGTGCTAGTTTATTTCTGATACATATGGATGCTTTGACTCTCTTTACTATTGATTTTTCCTGTACTTTGAAACTGTTTACAACTGTGAGTGCTCGCACACATTTTTGGCTTTTCATTACTTTGAAAACAAAATTCAATCTCATCCACCACCTGCCCAACAGATCTTTAACAGGCACACCATAGTCCCATCCTTTGGATGACTTTAGCAAGTACCAGTGTTATACTAACCACCTAGAGTGCTTTCCTGCCATCATCTCTTCCTGCCGTTCCTGAGAAATAAGTCTGATACTAACTCAGTTCCTCGTTTCCTTACTTTTTTTTTTTTTTTTTAATAGTCATCAGCCCTACTGGGAGCTGGGACATGGTGGGTTTCTTGCAGAGAGGTGGTGGGTGGGACTGGAAAGTGAAGTGTTTTAATTGTAAAGCTACACCTGCTTTTCTGCAAATGACACTGCCAACCTGTTTCACTGTGAGTAATTTAGGACTTGAGTCACACTCACCCACAGAGTTATCTTTGTTCTTGCTGAATTTGGCATTTTAAATGTTCCGGCAAGTTCATCTTTTTCAAGAGAAAGCCACTTAGAGACAGATTTTCTACTTCAGCTGTTACCCAAAGCAAAAGCTGGTCAGGAGCTATCTGTACGATTTTTGCATGTAGGAATTTTCAGCAGCCACAGGTACAGTCACATACATAAGGGTGACTCAGGAGAACAGGAGTTTACCAGACTGGGCCCAAAGTACATCACTACCTGGCAGTTGCTACCCACCAGCTGACCCAGTGGTGTACATACAACCGCACACAAGAAACTCTGGAAAATATTTGGACTGCTTAGTTAACACCTCCAGAATCACCATGGATGGAGAAAATTGCGTTTCAAATGTCACCATCCCTATATATAACATGTTTGCCCTTATAATGGAGGAACTCTGATCTTTTTGATTTTTTAAAATAGCTTTAAGTAATCCTTCTGGCCTGCGTGAATAGGAAGGAAGGCTGTAATTTTGTTTAAAACATTATGTAATAGTATATCCTTGAGAAATCTGATAAGACCTGTCTATGCCACCGTAAACATACTAAGTAAAGCCTTTGGATTAACTTCATTTGAAAGAGCTTGCTAAGAGGTAAGGCACATAACAGGATGGAATTGAATTACAGTGGCCTAATAAATTATCAGCCATTAGCTGAATTTCCTTAATTGCCTGTGGGCATGCTTTTAGTCCACCCCAATTGTGAGGTAATAAACCTCAGTGAAAGAGAATTCAGAAGAACACTGAAAGCCTAAATAACAGTGAGGAGTCTAAATACTTTGCTGGACCAGTGCCCGTGTCCTTGAATGATATTAGATAGATCAACAAGTGATTTTTCAATTCATGCTTATAAATGTTGTTTGTGATATGTTACTTGAATCACAGGCAATGAGGAAAATGTAGAAAAGCTGAGGGACATGAGGGATGAGGAAGAGCTACTGATGAGTCTCAAATTTGGTAGCCCTGAAAATCCTTCTCCAAACAGATTTGAAATTGCCAAAGCATATTAAAATAATAGAAGGGGAAACAAAAGCAAAACAAACAAAAAACCCAATAAAAACCCCATAAAAACTAAAAAAAACCCAACAAAAATACCCAAACTTGCAAAGATGGAAGGCAGGGGGTTTTCAAAACTACAAAATCTAGACATCTAGAGTAAATGCCTTTATTGAAGAACTTCTCTGGTGTTTAAATACAACTTAAGTGTTTACTTGCTGGTATTTTTCAGTTGGCCAGCAATGGGAATATGATTCTCTTTATTTTAATAAGTTTATCTATTTTAAAATCTATATGAATACTTGTATTGGTCCAACACATTTCAAAATTGCAAAGTTAAGATAAATTAAAATTCTGTTGTGAACATTTAATTAGCAATTAAGTCTCCAGAGTATTTGTGACTAGATAAAATTCTGCTTGAATTAATTCATATGGATCTGTAAAGATAACTTGATTATCATTTGGATTTTCATTTACAACTTTTAAACACTGAATATTCCTAATCACTCGTGTTCTATCATGTCATGCCTAAAAATACGTTTAACAGTACTCAGTAAAAACACAACATCTTTGATCTTTATGAACAGCGTTATGATGAGGTGTGACTTTGCAGTAATTTTTTGATATGAAGAAATGGAGTTTGATTCAAGCTTATTTTTAACAGGTCCATTTAACACATCTTAAGAAACAATTACTTTGTAGGAACCAAAGTGGGGTCTCATTAAGTGTTGTTGTTTCTAAAGCTGGACAAATATTGTAAAATTAAAAATTAGCTTCTTATGATCTTACTCCCTATCTGGATTCTTCCAGACTTTCCAATTCGGACATCTGCTTTCTGTAAGAAACTGTACTGGAAAATTATTAGTTCACATGCTTGGATACTCATGGAAGTGGGAATGATAAACATGGACATGCAAATATTCACACAAGAATATGGCATTTATATGTGAAGGGGAATGCCATTTGACACAGATAAAAGAGCTGGTTGGTAGAAGCTATTTAATGAGCCGTAAAAGAATTTCAATCACACTCTTTGCAGCTAGAGTGAACCGTACACTTATTACCGAGTCCCAATCACAGCATCACTGCATATGCTACATCAAATATACCTTTTTAAGGAATAAATACTCTTTGGCATAGTAGAACAAGATCTTGAGATCCTCAGCCAGAGCTTTGTTAAATGAAAATTTGGCTAGTTAGTTACTAACTGACACTCCATTTCTGCCCCTTCATTCCCATGTCTTTTCAATTCCTTTTTCACATCCATTTCATTTTTTTTGCTACCTGAAGCCCTTGATAAGAAAAATATGGAACTTTCTAAATAACCACTGCTTAGCACATTCATGCACATGCATGCACTTATACACACACAAGTTATACATAGATTTGTACATAAGCACATAGCACATATATAGTTATCACTACTAGAACAGCATACATGAAATAGAAATTGATACTCTGTAGACACAGAAGTGAAATACAAATAAGTTATTAGAAGTCTTCTGTTAAAATTTAGGCCTGTTAAAGACAAGAACAGTATTAAAATGTCTCTATCTAGAAACTTATTTCAGGTTTAAATTTACTACAAGGAAAAGAGACCTTTCTATTAGTGAACTTCATTTTTGTTTGATCTCCCAACCTCTCTACAAAACTATAGTCTCCTTCCATCTTTTATCTCAATGTGACAGGCCAACAGGGTGCTATTAAAATACTTCTACTGTGTTTCCTATTCTTTTGTTCCTCAGCCCATTTCTCTTCAAAATAAAGGTATTTTAAAATTGAAGTCCGTTATTTAAATGCCATGTCTTGAAATTTAAGATTTCAAGCTGAAGAAGTGTTGAGACTAAAAATTTAGTACTTACATGTAATTTAATTTCTGAAGAATAATGTCCTACAAAGTATGAAAGAATTATCTTTCATGCATACAAATATCTGTAATCACTGTTTGCAAAATTTTGAAGGCAAAAATCCACGAAACAGCTGTTCAACACTAAGATTCTGCCCACTTGAATTCCCTTTGCCCAAATTTTTCATTGCAAGATTAGTTTTTTACTGCTATTTTTAATATGAATATTGATGTTAGATGTGGACAGGCAAATGAAGGCCTAACAAAGGGGAGCAAGGAAGGAAGGAAAGAAAGAAGGAAAGGATAGCAAGGAGGGAGGGAAGAGGAAGTTGGGGAAGGAGGGAGGGAGGGATGGAGAGGAGAGAGAATGGAGAGAGAGTGGGTGGGGCCACTAAGAGGTGGATAAAGTCTAAAAATATGAGTGGAATGTGATATATTCTGGGACCAACAGTACAAATTTCTGTATTGTAATGAAACTAAATACTTAGAAATTACCTAAAAGAAGGTATGTGTTATAATATTCAATCACAAGATGTCCAAAATGCCTCCAATTCAATGCAAATGTGAACAGGCAACAGCGATGCAGACATGTATCAGCTAAAACACCTTCACTGTTGATGAGGAAGTAGCCATGTGTTTGAGTGGGCTTACCCCCACTGAACTTTGCTCAGCTATCTTCAATGCAGGTAGATTTAGGAGGTGCAGAGAACTGCCAGGATGCTGAGCAGAAACAAGACACTGCCTCAAGAGGGAAGAATATAAGAGCTTTGCTCATTTAGTATAGTAAAAGAAGACTGAGAGGGGATGATAACCATATTATGAAGAGTCAGATGCCAATGGGTGAAAGAACTGCTGAAGCTCAAAATGATGTCAGCATAAAAAAACTCCACCAAATGTAAATTGAGTATGGTATATGCTTAAGCTGTAAATTACAAGGTTGTGTAATGTGGAGTTTGCAATAGCAAGATGGTGGATGCATGGCCCCAGGGGGTCTGGTGTGAAAGCTAGGTTCCTAACTGAGTTTTATTTTTAGGAATTTGCCCACAACTACTGAAAGTTTTATTCCTGGGACAGGCAGTCACTGCATTGCAGTTAAACGAACCTGTCATGGTGAGTTACAGAGAAAAAGGTAGCATGTCAATTAAGCATAATGATGTGGCAATTAGCTTCTGATTTCAACCTTCTAAATATGTGCCACAGAATAACTAAAAGGATGCAAGGAATTTAATCTCTTTATCCTCTATTAAAAATGGGGTACATGAAGAAATGAAAAATATTTGACTACTCAGAAAATCTATTTATCTTCTTTGTTCAGCATCTCCTTCTATTGATCACTATCAGTGCTGACAAATAGCTTGAAGCTGTGATCCTGAATTGATATTTAATTAAAATGAAGATCTATTTTAATTGTATGGTAAACACATCAGAATTCTGTATGTAAATAGTGTCAACAGATGAAGGATAAAAGAAGAATTTAAAATAAGTGTTAGAAAGTTTGCAAAGGGGCTAGGGAGCAAATCATGCAGAGAAAAGCAATAATTAAATTCTGTCTCCAATTTATTTTTACACTGGATTCCACTCTTATTACACTGAAGTTTAAAGACTGTTTTCTTATTTGCCTTGCCAGAATGAATAAATTACATGAATGATATGGGGTTTGGGGGGGGTTAAATCACAAAAGTAATGTTTTCTTCGTCAAAGTGTGAAACCTATTTGTAGTATGAGTAAAGTATGTGTCTTAATGACATTTAAACTTACAAAATTAAATTACTGAATTCCCTTATAGAGAACAGCCTTTTTCAGAGAACATTTCATCTCTCACCCCTGGTCAGCAACTTTCTGTCACTGTGCCCTTTCACCAAACTCATATACATCATTAGGAGGAGCACTGAACTGTTCTGCTGACTATCCAGAGGATTCAATCAGTTTTACTTTATCAGGTCCTCTACAGACAGATAGGAACAGCTCACATTTACAGGCTGTGGTCCTCAGGGCCTCAACCACTCTGATATCTGCTGGAGGAACAACAGAGCTGGACATAAGCAATCCAGGAGGTCCCTGGAGTGCATTGGTGATAACCTCCTCCTTCAAGTGATAGAAGAGTCAATGAGAAAAGGTGCTCTGCTGGACCTCATGTTCACAAACAACGAAATGTTCATTGGGGATGTGAAGGTCAAAGGCAGCCTTGGCTGAAGTGACCATGAGGTGGTGGAGTTAAGGATCCTGAGGGTGGGGAGGAGGGTGAAAAGCAAGCTCAAAACTCTAGACTTCAGGAGAGCAAACTTTGGCCCAATCAAAAGCAAAAAGGAAACACACAGAGGGTGGAATAAGGATGGCTAATCTGCGAGGAATAAAAAAACTCTGTCTGAGCATCCAGGGACAAAGTTGGGAGAGCTAAGTCCCAGTAGAACTGAATCTGGCCAGGGATGTCACAAGCAACAAGACAGGCTTGTCTAAACACATAGGTGACCAAAGACTAGGGAAAGTGTGGGTCCTTTGTTCAACAAGATGGGGCACCTGGTTACACAGGATATAGAAAAAGCCAAGATACTGAATGTTGCCTTTGCCTCAAGTCTTTACTAGCAAGACCAGCTGCCAGGAATCTCAGACACCAGGGGGAAATGCTGGAATGAGGAAGAGGTACTCTATGTAAAATATGATCAGGTCCGGGACTACCTAAGCAAAGTGAACATATACAGGTTTGTGGGCCCCAATGGGATGCACCCACAAGTGCTGAGGGACCTGGCTGATGCCACTGCAAGGTCACTCAATAACCTTTGACTGATCATGAAGACTGGAAGAAGTGCCTAAAGGCTGGAGGAAAGGAAATGTCACCTTCAACTTCAAGAAGGGCAAGAAGGAGGACCCAGGGAACTACAGGCCAACCAGCCGAATCTGTATTTTAGGGAAGGTGATGGAGTAGCTCATCCTGGAAACCATTTCCAGACACATTAAGGACAAGAAAATAGTCAGTAGTCAGCATGAATTCGCCAAAAGAAAGTCATGTTTGACCAACCTGATAATCTTTTATGATGAAATGACTGGCCTAGTAGATGAGGGGAGAGCAGTGGACATTGTCTATCTTGACTTCAGTAAGACTTTCAACAGTGTCTTCCATAAGATTCTCATAGAAAAGCTGGTGAAGTTTAAGCTGGACAAACATACAGTCGGGTGGAATGAAAACTGGCTGAACAGCTGGGCCCAGAGTGTGGCAATCAGTGGCACAAAGTCTAGCTGCAGGCCGGTGCCTGGCGGTGTACCCCAGAGGTCAGTACTGGGTCCCATCCTGTGCAGTCTCATCATTAATGATCTGGATGATGGGGCAGAGTGTATCCTGAGCAAGAGTAAAAACTGAAAGGAGTGGCTGAGAGGGTCATACTTCCGTTCAGAGGGACCTTAACAGGCTCAAGGGATGGGCTGACAGGAACCTTGTGCAGTTTAATAAGGACATGTGCCAAGTCCTCCACCTGGGGAGGAAAAACCCCAGGCATCAGTACATGCTGGGAGTCACTCAGCTGGAAAGAAGCATTACAGAAAACAACATGGAAGGGCTGGTGGGCACCAGGTTGAACACAAGCCAGCCATGTGCCCTTGCCACAAAGAAGGCAAATGGTATCCTGAGCTGCATTAAGGCAAAGTATTGCCACCAAGTTGAGGGACGTGATCCTTCCTCTCTACTCCAGGTGAGACCACACCTGGAGTACTGTGTTCAGCCCTGGGCTCCTCAGTACAAGAGACACATGAACACAATGGAGACAAGAGTCCAACAAAGGGCCACAAAGATGATGTAGGGACTGGAGCAATCCTCCTATGAGGATAGGCTGAGAGAGAGGGGACTGTTTAGCCAGAAATTAGACAGTTCAGGGGGATCTTATCCATGTGTAGAAATACCTGATGGGAGGGAATGGTGAAGACAGAGCCAGATTTTTTTCAGTTGTGCCCAGTGACAGGACTGAAGGCAATGGGCACAAAGCGAAGCACAGAAGGTTCTTCCCGAACATCAGGAAACACTTTTTCACTGTGAGGATGACTGGACACTGGCACAGGTTGTTTGGGGAGATTGTGGGGTTTTCATCCTTGGAAATATTCAGAAGCCTCCTGGTCATGGTCCTGGGAACTGGCTCTAGGTGTTCCTGTTTGAGTAGGAGGGTTGGGCCAGATGAATAATCACCTATTTTTTCCCTACTGATGCAAGAAATACCTATAATATCTTTGAAGATTTTGGTTTTGGCAATAGCTGTTTGAACAAATAGTTTATGAACAGTTCTCATACATGACTGAAGAAAAAAATGCTCTGGAGTGTATGGACACACTCACCGCAGCTTTTACTTGTTGTGTCATTGTTAAGGGAGGAGATAGAGGAGAAAAAAAATCAGTTTGAAGACCGTGGTCTCTATAATTATACGGTCTGTGTGTCAGAAAGATCTTCCTCTCCTCAGCTGTGGTTCTAGGATTCAAATTGTAATCAGCAGGAAGCCTTCACTGTTCATACTGGCACTAAAAAAATGTTTGAGAAAAATGTACGTTCATTAAATCCCAGTTCTTAAATTTTATTCTTTTTCCTAAGTGGTTTTAAGTGACTTTTTTTTATTTTTTTATTTTAGGGCTTTATGTTTACATACTACCTTCTGAAGTAAATTTTACTTAAAAATGACAACTCTTTGAAGTGCAATCATCCTTAAATAGAATTTTCTTTTATTTTACTTTCTTATCGTAATTGTGCTTAACCATATTGTAATTACTCTGTCATGTTTATCTTTGCAAGGACAAAGCCGTCAAAGGTAATCCTGTCCACAGTAGAATGCAATGCCAGTATGTTACTAACCTGTGAATTATTTGTCCTACTGTAGGATATCCAAATATATCTGACTTCAGCCAGTAACCTCAGTTAATGTCTGTGGGAGTTACTTTTCCACTCTGTGTCTGGAAGCAGACAAATGGGCTAAAGAGTAAGGTGTAAAAGCTCCACTGACTTCGATGGTAGTTTAAACAAGAGGAAGCTATCACTCTAAATTCCAGGATAAAAATGTTTTAGCACCAAAAGACTTATTAAGGTAACACAGACATGGTTAAATTACCATGGAATACCACAGTGAACTAAACCATGTGAAATAAATGGATGCTCCAGTGAAAGAAGTTTATTTTTCTGTGTTTTACTCCAGTCAGAGACATGCATAGAGTGAGAAAGAGTCAGGTAATGTGCCTTAGGTGAAAGACATTCAGCTGAATAGCTGGCTTGTATGTCAGCCTTAGGGTATGGTTCCTGCATATAAAAATTAGGTTTTGGGGTGCATCTTCAAGTGTGTGCATGTGTGTGCATACATGTGTGTTCACCCACATCCCTCATGTCAGACTGTCCCTCATTAGCAATCTGCTTGATGATTTAGTAATCCATAATATAACACCACAAGGAGAAGTTAAGATCTTTTATTTTTTTTTTAAATGTCAAACTAGGCTTGTCCCCGGCTGTGTAGTAAAAGCTTGGCTGGGTTCCTACTTTCATATGCATTCATTTACCTTCTTTCTTAATGACAAATATACAGCACAGCCAATTTGTCTCATCTATTTTTTTACCTCCCTTTCTTTACCTAAAATATATTTTTTCTCCCCTATTGAAGAGTGTAATTATATTTCACTCACTTATAGGAAAGTCCTTGGTAATTCATTGTTGCCTGAGGCTCTCTGAGTTATGCCTCTCTCACTTTCATGACAAAAACATAATAACAGTGCTTCAGGGGTAATATTTTCAGTGGCAAGGTGTACCTGGAAAACTATACAGTGCTAAAAAAATAGAAGGATCCTCTTCTAGCTTGGCTTTCCTTCCTGAAATTTGATCATTTCCATGATATTCCACACTGACAATGTTATTTCTCCAGGTAAAATTTTGTTTGGTTGTGAAACACAGCCCTGTACAGGTAAAGATTAACTTTTATATTTGAAGGAATAGAAACACAATAGCTAATACCATCTTATTTTCAAGTCAGTAGGAATAAGATTAAAGTTTATCTGGGAATTTGTGCTCCTTCCCTTGCTCCTTAAACCTCTACACAGGTGAAGGCTACAGGAAAAGATTTCTGGCAAGATACTGGTATAACTTTTTCATCAAAAAATGCCTGTTGGAAAAAATCAAAATGTTTTGTGAAATCACAGAAATTTTGGTTACCTTTCCTTATAAATTGACAGATGGAAAGCCTCCAAATAAGAGCAAAATGGAAAGTCTCTATCATTTCAAACATAGTACTTATTTCTGTTTCAAAAGTGTCTCTCATACAATGTTAAGTTTAGATGTTATGCAAAAATTCAAAACTAAACTGGACTGCAAAGCAGATACATTTAAGTTGTATAATATATGTGTGTGTGTGTGACTTAAAAGTTAAAATTCTGACATATCCTGAAAAGGATGCAGCCCAGAGAGCCAACCGTGTCCTGGGCTGCATCAAGAGAAGTGTGGCCAGCAGGTCTCGGGAGGTGATTCTACCCCTCTACTCTGCACTCGTGAGACCCCACCTGGATTACTGTGTCCAGCTCTGGAATCCTCAACACAGGAAGGACATGGATCTGTTGGAACAAGTCTAGTGGAGGGCCACAAGGATGATCAGAGGGATGGAGCACCTCTCCTATGAGGACAGGCTGAAAGAGCTGGGGTGGTTCAGCCTCGAGAAAAGAAGGCTCCGGGGAGACCTTATAACAGCCTTCCAATATCTGAAGGGAGCCTACAGGAGAGCTGGAGAGCAACTGTTTGCCAGCAAGAGCAGTGACAGAACAAGGGGCAACGGTTTTAAATTGGAAGAGAAGAGATTTAGATTAGATACCAGAAAGAAATTCTTTCCTGTGAGGGTGGTGAGACACTGGAACAGGTTGCCCAGGGAAGCTGTGGATGCCCCATGCCTGGAAGTGTTCAAGGCCAGGCTGGATGGGCTTTGAGCAACCTGGTCTAGTAGGAGGTGTCCCTGCCCATGGAAGGAGGGTTGGAATTAGATGATCTTTAAGGTCCCTTCCAACTCTAGCCATTCTGTGATTCTGTGATTCTGTGAAAATGTTAATTTCACTTCCTCTGCAGTTTTGTGGGTGTTTAGATGGAGAGAAACACTCAGCTTTCTACCAGTTTGTGCTTTTTATAAGTAAAAATTAATAATCAGTTTCATGTATAATTTTTGTCATATTATCGCTTGTTTTGATTCTCTGATGTTATACACCATTTTTTAGAGTCATAAGTATCGTGAGGTGCCAGGCATTATCTGGAAAGAATGAAGACAGTCCCTGATTCAAGGAATTTGCAATCTATGTGAAATTTTGTAACAGCTATGTTAATAATTATTTTCCCTGTGTACTGTCTCTTTAATTATCTATTCTGTAGTCTATCAAGACCAGTATATTGTGTACTGCAAGAGCCATGGAAATTCACTGTAAATTTTGATTATAATATTAATTCTGTTCCTTCTTCTTTGCTTTCTTGATGTGTTGTAGTAATTCTTAATAATTCTTAATTTTGTGTAATAAGAAATATTACAATAATGTAGCATAGCTGTTGACTGTTCATCAGCTGTAGCAGAAGCACTGTAGAGACAGAATAAAACATACTAGGTAATGTGGAAAGGGGGAAGCAAATGAGGCTGCTACAATTAGATTAGTAAGTAGTAGTTAATTCCAGTAGTGATATATTTTGATTTCTGAACCAAACACATCTATTAAAAAATCCAACATGTTTTGAAGAAGGTAAGGGTAAACACAGATATAGGCCTAGACACTAGGAGCTATTAATTATATTTGAGGGGCTACATGGAGCCATTATCCAAAGCAATGGAGGTGCTATAAAAAGGAAGAGACTGGCGATCTTAGGTTCCGTTATTTCAACCAAATCCATGAAGATACTATAAACTATCATTATAGACCCAACCATTACATGACAGACATAATATATATACATAGATACAAAAAGATTTTAAAAAAATGGGCTACAAATAGTATGAGAGATTAAATTAATTTACTCTAATTAATTTGTTCTTTAATTACTCTTCCTTTTGCAATTGTTTTCTGCACACCTTCAGCTTGTAGCTAATGCACAAAAAGGAAAAACCATTCAGTATTCAGGGGGAAAAAAGAGGACAAAAAAGCCATAGCCTTTTAAAAGATTATTTTCAAATGGAGAGAAAGCCAAAGCTTCCCAAGAACGATCCTAATCACAAGTTGTTTTTCCAGCTCCAGGAGTCCCAATACTAATAAGCTTGTCTTTCAGCTTCAGAGGATCATTTCCCAAAATATAAAGGACAGGTACACGAAGTACTCTTTCCCTCACCTTGTGTTATTTGAGTATGAGCAGCACAAGTTCTAATATACCAGCTTAATAATACCCAGTGGCGTAAACAAATAAATAGTCTGAAAGATAGCCTAACTGAAGTGCACTTACATCAATGTACACAGCGTAGGCAAAAAACAGGAAGAGCTGGAAGCCACTGGGGTGATCCTTGGAAACCCAGGGGTGATGGACATTAGGTTAGCAAACATGATGGCCATTACAGGAAGGGCCAGAAGAAGGATCCAGGGAACTACAGGCCTGCCAGTCGGACCTTGGTGCCAGGGAAGGTTATGCAGCAGATCGTCTTGAGTG
Organism: Tringa tobata; assembly: GCA_033628505.1. Taxonomy (NCBI): domain Eukaryota; kingdom Metazoa; phylum Chordata; class Aves; order Charadriiformes; family Scolopacidae; genus Tringa; species Tringa tobata. The sequence continues at coordinate 34,345,393 of JAHREE010000279.1, forward strand.
CCATCACACAACACATACAGGACAACCTGGAGATCAGGCAGAGTCAGCACGGTTTATGAAAGACAGGTCCTGCTTCATTAACCTGATCTCCTTCTATCACAATGTGACCTGCTTAGTGGATGAGGGAAAGGCTGTGGATGCTCTCTCCCTAGACTGTAGTAAAGCCTTTGACACTGTTTCCCACAGCGTTCTCCTGGAGAAACTGGCTGCTCATGGCTTGGACAGGTGTGCATTTTTCTGGGTGGATGGCCAGGCCCAAAGAGTGGTGGTGAATGGAGGTAAATCCAGTTGGTGGCCGGTGACAAGTGATGTTTCCCAGGGTTCAGTACTGGGGCCAGTTCTGTTTAATATCTTTATCAATGATCTGGGTGAGGGGATTGAGTGCACCCTCAATAAATTTGCAGACACCAAGTTGGGTGGGAGTGTTGATCTGCTTGAGGGTAGCAAGGGTCTACAGAGGGATCTGGACGGGCTGGATCAATGGTCTAAGGCCAGTGGTATAAGGTTGAACAAGGCCAAGTGCCGCGTCCTACACTTGCATCATAACAACCTCATACAGTGCTACAGGCTTGGGGCAGAGTCGCTGGAAAGCTGCCCAGCGGAACATTGGAGTATTGGGAACTGGGAGTATTGGTCAACAGCTGACTGAATATGAGCCAGCCGTCAGCCCAGGTGGCCAAGAAGGCCAACAGCATCCTGGCTTGTATCAGAAACAGTATGGCCAGCAGGACCAGCGATGTGATCATCCCCCTGTACTCGGCATTGATGGGGCCCCACCTCGAACACTGTGTTCAGTTTTGGGCCCCTCACTACAAGAAAGACACTGAGGTGCTGGAGTGTGTCCAGAGAAGGGCAATGATAAGCAGCTGAGGAAACAGGAGTTGTTTAGCCTGGAGAAAAGGAGGCTCTCTCCAACTACCTGAAAGGGTTTCATCTCTTCTTCCAAGTGAAAAGTGGTAGAACAAGAGGAAACAGCCTCAAGCTTCAGCAGGGGAAGTTTAGAATGGATATTAGGAAAAAATTCTTCCTCAAAAGCATTGTTAAGAATGAGCACAGGCTGCCCAGGGAAGTGGTTGAGTGGGCATCCCTGGAGGTATTTAAAAGATCTGTAGGTGTGGTGCTTAGGGACACGGTTTAGTGGTTGACTTGGCAGTGCTAGGTTGGGCTCGATGATCTGAAAGGCCCTTTCCAACCTAGATGACTCTGTGATGCTACGATTCCATGATATTTCCCACCAGCCATGCTGCCAGTGCCCTGTAGAAGGCTGCAATCCTTACACAAGCTCTAACACTGGCAGGCAGTTAATGAATGGAGGATATATTGTCTCAGGGCACTCAAGCTTACTGTGGAGCGGCAGGAGGACAGCTCAACAGCAGGAAAAGAGCATCTCCTTGTACTTATTTAAGCTCTGCAATAAGAATGAGGAATAAATTTGAGACCACTAGGCAGTTGCACCTTCTGCTGCCCTGTAAATTGTATTCTTGCCAGGCCATTGTGTAAACTCTTTCAGTTTCCTGAGAGATTTCCTGATGGGTCACAGTACTGGAAGTGACAGCTACAGCTATTGGAAATAATGGTCCATAGCTGCAGCAAAAGAGAATTAATGACAGCACTTTTTATTCAGGATAGCAGCCTGGTAATCCGTATCATCACTTCAGAGTGAGTTCATACAACAAAACCAAACAAGCAGATAGACAGTTTGGGCTGTGAATAAAATAAAAATATCTCTTTTTTTTTTTTACATTCTATCATCATTATTTTCCATTTTTTCTCTACCCTTTTGAGAAAGCAAAATGATACAGATAAAACTAGGTAGATCTGAATAAGAATCACTGTGTTGTACTACTGTAGGCATAGCTCAGAGAAAACCCCTTTCCATCGCCACTGAATAGTGAGATACATTGCTGAAGATCTCAGCTTTTTTCTGAAGGAGAAGTAATATCAAGATGTGTTTTTTACAGAGTCTTAGCAGTGATTTCAGTCTTGATCTAAAAATAAGAAAATAATTCTCCATGACACTTTTTTCAATATTGCTTTTGATCTCCTTTCGTATCTCTCCTGCAGGACGTATCAGCTAATGCAGTAACACGTTATCATTTGTGTAATGCTCTAATTCTAATGCACTTGAATAAACTGTGTTCCCACAGACACTTCAGGTGAAGGAAGTGTCTGGTTTAAAGAGAAGCCAGAATATTGTCTCTATCAGGAAATTGCAAAGGTGTAGATCATATCTCCTTTGTTGTTTTGTGTCATGCCCACGAAGCTATGGGATATGTAGCATGAGTGGGATTTGACTTGAAATTAAGGTGTCTTTAGCTGTGTGTCATCTGTCACCTATATCTTTAAGTTCCTGTTATCCTGAGCAGAGATCAAGGGCTCCCATCAGTGTCGCAGTTCATACAGGTATCCGATGCGTTTTAAAATTGTTTAGGGTATTTGTGATAGCTTCAAAGACTTGGCAAACATGTCAGAACATACACAGGCGAGAAATTCTCCCCCTCTGCTCTACACTGGTGAGGCCACAACTGCATCCAGTTCTGGGCTCCACAGTTTAAGAGAGACAGGGAACTACAGGAGACAGTCCAAGGTAGGGCAACCAAGATGATTAAGGGATTAGAGCACCTCCCTTACGAGGAAAGGCTCAAAGAGCTGCGTCTTTTTAGCCTCAAGAAGAGAAGACTAAGGGGAGATCTCATCTATGTTTGCAAGTTCCTAAAGGGTGTGTTGAAGGATGATGGAGCCAGACTCTTTTCAGTGGTTTCCAGCGATAGGACGAGGGACAACGGGCATAAGCTGGAACATAGGAAGTTACACTCAACTATGAGGAAGAACTTCTTTACGGTGAGGGTGACAGAGCACTGGAACAGGCTGCCCAGGGAGGTCACGGGGTCCCCTTCTCTGGAGATTTTCAAGACCCGCCTTGATGCAGTCCTGAGTGATGTGCTCTAGGCAATCCTGCTTAGCAGGGGAGTTGGACTAGATGATCTTTAGAGGTCCCTTCCAACTCTGTCAAATCCGTGAATCTGTGAAATGCTTTGCCAGACCAGCAGCTGGAGAGAGAGACACCCAAAGGCTTCCCAGACAGGTCTAAATGGCCATGTTCAAGCAGCCAAATTGCAACTTAGGTTGACACTCAGCGGAACCATTTTCTAGGCTCTATTATCTGTATGGGTTAAATTTCTATTGACTGCAACATGAGCTAAGACACAAAGCTCACATTTAGTAGTTCAAATCTCCAAGCGAATACTCCTCAGTCTTTCTAACTAGTGAAGAAGAGTCCTGTGGAGACAGCCAAACTAGCTCTTTGTAGGAAATAGTTTTGATAGGAAAAGATCAAGCTCAGGTACTGGGTCTAATCAGCCTGGGGGGCTGCCCTGCAGCACGGCGGTCCTCCTTCCCCCTCCAGCCGCTCCATCCATGGACCTCTGTAGAAAGCTGCAAGGAGCAGGGCATCCTCTCCAGGCATCGGAAGTGTTTTGCTAATATACTTACCCAGTGCTACCAATTTTTTCTCTCTCATTGCCAGCCAAACACATCTCATTATACTTTGACATTATTGTTGTTATCTGAATTTCAAAAGTTTTTATTTCATGAGTAATTTGCAACATTTAACTTAAATAATTTGGAAGCCATAACAACTACCTAGTAAAGCAACAGAATATCTGCATAACTTGTTTGTTCCTCATTAAACAGACGAATCCATAAGGATTTATTATTATCAAAACTAAAATGATCCAAGTATACCAACTGCATTTGGGGTTGTAAATTCTTTGTCAAGTTTCAGTCAAATACTAAGGGAAATGTCCCAGACTAGAAATTAGATAAAAGAAAGTTAATAAAGGAATTTCTCAGAGACCCTTTGTAAAATGGAGACCTAATGAAGAGAGCAAATGATTCAGAATAGACGTAAAAATTAATGATAACTATCTGATGCTATTTAAACAGACAATAACCATCAATAAAAAGGAAGTTTTAACAAATGTATTTCATCACAAAAAATATATTAACCACTTTTCACAGTCTGGAACCTTCATCAATCAATAATAGATAATATTTACTTTCTCCTGCTGGGGAACCTTTTTTATATTTCTAATGGAATACATTGAATGTAGGTTACCATAGTTACAGCAGAATTTCAGAATGAGTTTTGTTTTATCATAATTGCTGCATATTAGTATATAAACAGCTGAACTCCATCTTCCACTGGTAGCACTAATTTGTGCCTAGAGACAATTCTCTCCCCTCAGAAAATCGAACCACAGCTTAAAATATGCTGTAAGTTTGTGGTCCTCCCCAGAGGGAGTGGAAAGTTTCTGCAAGTCAAGCTGTTTTTTGTTTAGAGCCTGGGACTGCTGGGATCGGTAGCAGAGAAAGGTGAAGCTGCAAAAATCCATCACCAGCAGCAAAGGGAAATTAAAAGTGTTCCCTACCCCACCCCAGACATGCTGAATTATAACCATATTACTTCCCATCACTACTGTTTCTGAGCAGACCTGAACACTAATGAATTTGGCTGGGATTTTTACAGAATCCTAAGAGAGTTTGGAAACTAACAAGGAATGCAACATAGGCTCTATAAAGTTCCCAGCTTTTATCGTCACAGTGTTTTCTAACACAGGAAACTATTGTTCCCAGGTTACAGAAGCCAGGAAAGAAGAGCTGCTTCGTCATGTATCCCTTATTCATCCCCGTAAAGACTAATACTCATCAGATAACTGCTTTATTCTTTAGAGAGAGGAGTTCTGAAAGTAATTTTTTCCAGTGTGAATTATAGGATTTTTAATCTCTCCCAGAAATATTGAAAGGCAGGAGATGATAGCATCACAGAAAATATGTGTACGAGGTAGAAACAGAACCCAGAAATTAAAAAGCCTAACTTAGATCTTAACTACTAGCTTAACTGCTCCCTGTGAGGAATTACACATTCAGGATTTCCATTGCACTCCCATATTGCTCAACGCTGTGAAGTCAAATGAAACTTCATATAATGCTTATGCTGAAGTGCTTGAAAATCCAATATACCCAAAATGGTGGCTGTTATGATTCCCTGAACAGAAGCAAAGTCTTCCGAGAGTGGTCAATGACTGACAGCCCAACAAGATTTTTTCTGTTTCTTTAAAATGTCATGATCCTGCAAGTAAAATGCAAAGGGAAAGACAGTATGTCATATACAATATGGAAGGACAAGAAACTAATGTCAAGTCAAAGATTGCCTTCTCCAGTGTGACAGCAATTGCACGGATCAGTGGATTCCAGGAGATAGTAGTCTTAAACATGATACAATTTAATGACTACAGTTTTGTAACTGAAGATGACTCAAGTGGCACATTGCATAACTGAGGCACTGAAAAAAAGCACAGTAACTTAGTAATACCTGTTGTTTCCCTCATAGTCACAACGGGAAATCTTTTCATTAACATTAGAAATGACAAATTACTTTATAAAATCAAAGTAAATCTGTCTTGTAGTTTTGCGTAGAAACTTAGAGAAAATATCTTCTTTTCATATCATGTTCTTTACTGTTTATGCTTTCGGCATCTTTGTTATAGAGACAATGAATTAAGGTTTCACACTTCTCGACTTTATTCACGCTCCAGTCTAGGGCAGGGAGATATATTTATAAACTCCACCCTTGAGATTTTATGGACAGGAATGTCCAAGAAAAGATGTTTTTCCCTCTTGATCATGAACCTAGTAGATGTTTACACATCAGTATTCTCACATGGTATGTTTCCTCCTCCTTAGAAGAACAAGGCAAGGTGATTTACCAAACCCTTCACACCCTTGTAGGTTCAAAGAGTCTCACACACAAAAAGACTTTCCCCATACAATTAGAAATGCTGAATACTTTCATTTGAATCCACACGTAACCACTGATCAACTGGGAAGAGAAAAAAGGGGTGACATCTGTTGGATAAACTGCGATTTTTACCTCATCCAGCTCCAGTTTGGGGCCCATTTACTTTATGCTTAGAGTTACAGTTGGCAGAATAAGTGATTTTTGTCATGCACTGGAGAAGAAGCAGGTGCTTGTGCCCACCAAGGGTGCCTGTTTATTGCTTTTAGTGCATCTTTCGATGTTTGGTTCATTTTTCTCCCATTATCTATTCTCATGCCTTTCATCTAGTAATATAAGATACTAACTGCAAAAGTGCATCATGAGACCAAGTAAGATTTATATTTGATAGTGTACAAGCACACAGAAAAAGTCAGTCTTTATCCCCAAATCCTTTAGTGCAAATAGACAAGCTCAAGACAAAGGATGGCAAGAAAAGAAAGCAGAGTGTCTTGTCCAAGATAACATGAGAACAGAGACCAGTCTCCTTCATCCCATATACATTTTATAGACAGTTTTATGGTGACTTTTTCCCAATGCCTTTGATTAATGTATTTTTTACTATTTTTCTCTTTTTACGCCCCCCCCCCCCAAAAAAAAAAAAAGGCAAGGTAAACCCTTAATGTAGTGTTCCAGACATGAGCCAGAGTACTTCAGTGTAGGAGATGATTTTGCAGCATGTGAGAAAGAGAGAGTACAATTTTCAGTATCACTCAGTAATTAGCATCCTGCTCTCTAAATGTTCTGCCCTTTGTTTTGAGACCCAAATGAGACATGGAGCACCACAGAATATATAATAATATAATATATAATAATATTAAACTAGGGTTTAATCTTGGCCATGAATGTGCAGGGAATTGGTGTCTCCCACTGATTCCGTACTGTTACGTCCCAGTCTGATTGTCTGTCAGGTTCTCACTCACACAGAATAAGGGCTCTCACCCACATCATGGATCTTCTCCAAGCTTGTCAGGACTGAGGTCCTGTTTCATAGTAATTCTTTTTTTCACAATTATCTTCATACATTTGTCCTCTCCTTGAATTCTCCTTCTTTCTTTATACTGTGTACTTTAATGTAGACTATACCAGTAACTAATTGGCTACTTATTTTCTTTCTTCCTCAGCTCTGCACAACAAAATAAAGAGATGAAGCAACAGATACTTGTAAGCAAAGAATCGCAAGTGTGTCAAGAAGGCACTATTAGTAAGAAATGTGGGGGAAGGAGGGCGGGGTGTTCTTTAAGAGGTATTGAACCATTGACCTTAAGAATTTTCTGTTACGGTCCAGAGAGAAGTCACTAAAGCACCTCACCACAGGAAAGAAATGAGAAATTTTGAGGGCTATTGAGCACTGAATTCTCATGGTGGCTCAGCAAAATGTTACTTAGAACAGGTGTTCCTGTAATTGTGATACATTCAGGAAGTTTACAGTGTTCAATAGCCCCCCAAGACATACTAGTACCTCTCTAATGTCTCTAGAAATAGTATGCTGGACTGTCAAAGAGAACAGAATAAAACATCTCTCAAGCCTGGTTGAAGATATTTGCAATTCAGCATATATTTCTTGTGTACTTGTTTTTTTCCAGAATTAAGGAAGAGGTTTTGGATCAGGTCCTGAGAGATCCCATCATCCTACAAGAGACTTTTATTGTTTCGAACTGTTTAAGGCTACTGTCCTGGAACCTTAACCTTTCTTTTCTCAAACAGAAAGGGAGAGCTTATATTTTTCAAGCAAAACCTTGGCTATTTCAGACATCAACCTGAAGGGCAGGAAATCCCCCATAGGACAGGTGCAATTTGAAGGCTCTAGGCCCATACGTAGTGAGAACAGTTGGGAAGCAATCTTCTCCACAGTTTTAAATCCAGATGCTATTATTATAGCATAAACATAATATGGCCAATTTGCAATTTCAATTAACAATAAACTATAACTATTTAATAAAAATGGAAAACAGATGGTCAAAATAAAATAAAATGCCCATGGCTATCAAATTTGCTCAAATTAAATGGAAGAGCAGGAAAGAAACGTACATTCAATAAAAAAAGAAAAAAATTACCAACCCTGAGGAGATTTGGGAGGACGAGAAGAGAGAAATGACCAGAATGTGTTCTCCCAAAGTAACTTAAGCATTTTTGTGTGCTTAGATTCAGTACTTCAGTGCTGGAACTTTGACAAATTCTGCAAATAAGAACAAATATACAGAAAACGGGAAAAGTTTGGTGAAAAAATGTGGCAAGTGACACAGTTAGGTATCATTAAGTGTTCAGCACCGTAGGAGGTGCATGAATCATTGAATGGGCTAGGATCTTTTCATATGTTAAAAAGCCAATTTGACTAAATGAGAAGGAAAAGGAGATGGTTGGGTTTTTCACAGTGTCAAAAATGGAGGCTTCTTTTTTTTTTTGTACTTCAAGTGAAGCAGGTATCTGAAGGCCTGACAACCTGCAGTGGGAGTGAACTGTAAATAGGCATGTAACACAACAAGGTCACAGCTTTTGAACTCTATGATTATCCAGGGATATTTTACTAGCTGCAAACCATTTTCTTTCAAACGAATGATTCAGCATGGGATTGAATTCAATATGTCATTTCACGCTAGACCTGGGCAAACTATTCTTGGGAAACATTTTAGTTAATAGATTAGACTCTTTTTTTTGGTTGGCAGACTATTAGTAAAAATATTATGATCCCTATAAATGTGTTCATTTTCATTAAATCATTGAAGCGCTTTGTACAAACATTTTTCAACCAGCTTGCCTGTTGCAAATTTTTCATGTAATTATGTCTTTGACTATTCAGCACATGTTCTTTGCTATTCAAAGGTTGTGACTGGCCATCCCAGTTTCATGGCAGTTTCCCTCACTGTTTGCCTGAAGCTCTAAATGTCCATAAATGGAGTGGGAGAATAGTTGAGGTAAATAGCAGATAACTGCATTCATAAACAGGTGGTTTGGGGTTTGTAAGCTTATTGGTAAATCAGTGAAGAAGAGCCATTCCCAAATTATCCTGCAAACAGGAACACTGACCGAATGTTCAGCGCGGGTTTACATGTGTCCTTTTAGCAGGTTTAACATATGTCCTGTTAGCCCAGTGAGGCACCTGGATCCCACATTATCGTGGACGTACAGCTCTTCTTCCTATTTAAGACAAGCCAGGATATTTTGCTGCTAATCATATCTCTCCCCAAGGACTACTCCCTTTGGCGGTGAACACAGCTGAATTGAAAAGCAATTCAGGAGTTGCCAGAATGCCTGTCAGTTTCTACCACATTTTCCAAGTTCAATTTCAGACAAACAGTACCATGATGATATAGCAAGTCCTCAATACCAACACTTCAAGCCTCAGCAGAGAGAAACAGAGCTGACGGTAAGACCCTTAATCAGGATGCATGAACAAGCAACAATTCAGTTTACTCTTGTAGAGCTGTGCTGAGACAAATAAATCTTTCCATAAAGCTACAGAAACTGAGCTAAAAAAAAAAAAAAAGCTGACCCATTTTGAGCCCATAAGTTCAGATAAACCGAACCTGAAAGCTTTCCTGCAAAACTCAAAATCTCACATTCTCACATTTTTCAAGTAATACATTGCTCCTTCAGAATCTTTTTTTTTTCATTTTGGTGGTTATGACATTAGTTGCTGTTTCAGATAATCCTTAAACATCACACCTAAACCAGTGACAAAAATACAGACACAATTCTAGCCAGTCTCATCACAAGGGATTACAAGACCAGCTGTAATTTTACCCTTGGGCTCCACACGCGAATATTATGGAGCACAGAGAGGAGCTCCACTCTCCTATACACTTCTGAAAACCACAGAATTTTTCACTGTTCAGTACCCTAAACTTCTTTATGTGGACCCTGTCCTGAAATGTCCTCTCCCCTGACTGGGTCACCTGTCAGGAGAAGAGAGGTAGCCTGAGCTGTAGATGGGGAGTGACGTGCCTGGACTTCAATACTAGGCATGACCATTGTGTAAGCTGGGTAGCTGTGTCTCATAAAAGACAGTATGCAAGCCAAAGAGACACTGTGCTAGCTGACAAATGAGTAATGTTCAAGACATGAGTGTTAAGAGTTTGACATATGTGCTATGTCACTCCCTGCAGCCTCCATTTTAAACTCCTATTGGAATAGGTACCAGAAATTAATTTAGGGATCCCAGTTTTCCAAGTTTTCTCTCACTCCGTCCATCAATTTCAACCTCAGCTACAGACAGTGGGCAGTTTTACATGTAGGCAAAACCAGATGCTGCCCAGGACAACAGGGTGATGAATACTGCAAAGTCTTATCACCATGAATACTCACAGAATTGTCCATTGCCTTATTCTTAGGTGAGACTTTTAAAAAAGAAAAAGTACTAACTCTGGGTGTCTGGACTAACAGAGCTTCTCTTCCTGTTCTGCACTCTCTGTGCAGGATACTTGACTAGGTGGGAGCAAGGCAAACACTTACACTTCAATGATGGTAATTTAAGCTGAGAAAAGTTGAATTATAAAGTAATGTTATAATACCATAATTACCCTAGAACTGTGCCCCATGTTTAACAATAGCTGTCTGCAGTGCCATTAAAATAATGGCTTTCAGATTTGCCAAGTCTTTTATTATGAGAAATCCTGGCCACAAAAATCTTTAAGACCGTTTTTTCAATTGGTGTAAATTGGTGTACTTCCACTGAAGTCACTGCATGAAGATATGACCTTTATGCTCAAAGGACCCAAAATGTTCAGCAATTAGGTAAGCAGACAGGGCTCCAGTAACATCTGATGTTATGACACATAGCTCAAATTTGTTCAGAGAAGCTGAAATTATTTAAGCTGATATACTTAAAAGTAGGGAAAAGTGTGAAGTAAATGTATATCTTTATGGGATACCTTTCCTACCTATTTAGACCCATTGCAGAAGTACAAGTCAACAGTGTGCTGTCACATATCTGAATATATGTAATGCAAAAAAATATTGGCTCAGAGGACAAATCTAGTCTTCTTTTCTACAACCACCCCTAGCAGTCTCCCATATAGTGACAGCCAGATGACCGTAGCATGTTGTTATATCTTTCTTCTTGTGAAAATATGCTTAAATGGGTCAAAAAAACCCAACTAATTTGATCATCTGAACTTATGTGTTTTATTGATACAGTATCAACAATATTTATGTCTTTGTTTTTATCAGGTTGCTACCAAATTGCAAAAGCTACTAATTTACCACTCACTCTCCTGGAGGCAGTCTTAACTTTCATATATTCCCATATCCAATATTAGAAGCAGAGCAGTGATCCGGTGGTAATTGCTGACTTTTCACTGAATACTACCATAGTTCAGATAACACCTTTTTGTCTCCATGGCCCTCTCCTAAGGCCAGAAGAGAACTACCCAGTCCAGCCTCCTGACTACTTCAGACTAATTCAGTCTTCCATTTGCTATACCAGCATACATTTTTGTAAAGTTTAAACATTACACCAGCAATGTAGTTCACAGTTAGTTTGTATGTACCATCTGGGCTTTGTATATAAAAAGAGGTACCTAGTCTTAATTTTGGAAGCGTTTGCGGGAGGATCTATTATATGCTGTTCTGGTTTAGTCTGCTTCATGTTTGGAAGGTAATAATTTAGCAGTATTTCTAGGACTTGGCAGTTGCTGTGCCATCTGGGGTGGTAAAGGGTCCACATATGGGAGATGGTATGGTCCCAAATATTTCATCTCTCTACACCCTTCCCACTAAAGGAAACATTCACTTAAAGAAGCAAAATTCATTACAAGTGTAGTATGCTGCCATGAAGGTGAAAGGGAAAGAAATATATATAGTGTCTATCTACTCATGCAGTATTGCTCCCTCACAATACGCTTGTAATATGGCAAGTAAATGTTGCTTGTAATCAACCTAATAGTATTTTTCTCAACTTCCTCACATTGTTCTTGTTTTATGCTTTTCTGCATCACACAAAACTCCTCTCCATCCTTGAGATTTGTACTCCTTTGCTGTTTGGAGACTACCAGGTACCCTTCTATTTGTTAGTTAAGCATACATGGAGGACTATATTATCAGGTAGTCTAAGGTTCTTCATATTGATTGGCAGAAAGGGATTTCAATACATGTACAAATTCAGTGCTTTTAATCTAGACCGTTATAGTTTATCCATTTTAATCTTTCTTCACTGCATCTGACCATTTGGCTATCACTCTAGTTTCTTACAGTTCCTTTCATTAATTATTCCAAGAACACAATTTTATGCTTTGAGTGCCAGACCTGTATAGACTAGGTCTGTTTCTGTGCTCAAAATGAAACTATTTTTCTGAAATATTACTCTATCACCTTATTCCATGAGGCTATAATACATATGTACCTATAACTTCATGTGCCCTTTTTGTTGCCCTTTCAAGTTGTGCCCATTATCTGCCACAATTATACTTTATTCTCTCATATTTTCCAGACTGTTAAATACTTGTTCAATATTTGTTTCAAATTATACCAGCAGCAGTGCCTTGTACTTTTATCATTTATTTATTACTTTACCACATCAATCTCTGACACATTCTATTATTCTTTCCCCATAAAGGCATTCAAGGCTCCTCCCAATTTATGTCATGGGTTAATGAGCTGACTCATTCTCCTTTCCAAATCAGGAACGAAGATGTTAAACAAGTCTTGGTTTAATACCAGCACCGCAGCAAATGACTATGTATCTCCCTTCAACTTGATCCATCAATATTCTTTGTTTATGGCCTTTAAACTAATCTTCAATCTATGCGACAGTCCACATATTTGTCAATTTGAATTAATTGTATGAGATTTCATGGATGGTATATCAAATGCTTTACTGAAGTCAAACTATATTAGATCTGCCATTTTCCTTTCATTTGCTTATTTGGTAATGCTATCAGAAGAAGCAATCAAATTTGTCTGATAAGATTTATTTTCATAAATCATGCTGCTTATTACTCATGGTTCTCTTATCCTTTGGGGGCCATGTTGTGCCTGTAAGGGACAGTTCTTCCATACACTGATTCTGGCTTCACTACTTGCCCCCCCAAAAGAAAACTTATTGAACAGTATGTTAATCTTGGGTCCTAGTATTAGGTTGGGATCTGTTTCAGCACTAATCAGCAAGAGTCTTTTCTATTTATTTCAGTGAACTTTAGGTTAAATCATTGTACCAAATGTTGGGTTATTTCTCCTATGTATTATGTATCACACTGTCTTTTGTTATTATGGGTTAAAGAAAACCAGCAAAACGACAAGAATCAACAGACAAAGCACAATGTGTCCCTTTTATAAATTACAGAAAAACATCAGTCATTCCCATCTTACAGACTCCTAGCATTTTGAAAGGTCCATTGCACAGGAAATAAAATCATAACCATTGCATATGCTGCAGGTTTTTCATGGCCACTGCTGTTGCACTTGCCTTTCTTTTACCTGATATAGCCAAGATTAAACAAGAGACCTCCAACATGGAAATAGATTAAACAAGATACTTTATAAAGCCAAACTCCATAGCTAGAACTGTTAACAAGATCATAACTTCAGCATTTTGATTTTCAATAGACAGTGTCTTTAAAAGGAGATGTTTTCACTGCCTGTTACTTTGGCAATGCTATTGCTATCCTATTTCTAAGACAACAGAGGAACAGCAAATCTCAAAAACTAATCTCCCAGTAAAATTGAAATTCCTCTGTAAAAAAGTAGTATGACCATTGGTCTGGCTAGATGAGGCATGTTGGGTGGTTTGGGTTAGTTCTGCTGAATTTTATGCTTCCCTTTGGATCAGAAAATCAGTCACCCTACAGGGCCCTCCAGCTACCCGTTAGCTCCACAGTTTCCTAAAACACATTTCTCCCAGTTTCACACTACTACCCCCACCGTGCACCTTCCAGCCATTGCCCTTCAGAGACACACATTTTTTTCTACGAGTTTCCAATTCTCACTGTTTTTCAGTTCTCCTGTTAGGTGAGGCAGTCAAGAAGAGAGGCAGATGTTCTGGGAATCCAGCTTCAGATATCTAAAGGATAGGTGATGAAGCCCAAATTTCCACTCTAGGCTTCCCTTATTTCTAGAACCCCTTCTAGCTTCTAGCAGACAATCTGATCTGTCCCAGAGGCCTATTTTGCAATAAAATAATCTCTGTCTAGAGTCCAACATCTCCAAAAGATGATATCCATCTATTGCACTACAGTGATCCAAAGGAACTTAGAACGATGAACTATATTTTAGATGCCAAAGTTATGGTACATGAATCCCACATAGTGTCTCATAAAGGCACATAAAAATAATGTCATAAGACAAACTGATAAAGGTCTTTGTGTCCCAGAAGAGCAACTCCTAGTAAATGATCTCAGCTGAGTGTAAGTCTCAAATGACAACATTTGCCAGCTGCACAAATTCTGTGGATATGTCATTAAGGGATGATGTTATCAGGCCATCTACCTCATGGTATAAATAGTTATACCTCTATCAATTCCACTAGGACCCTATTGATTAATACTTTCTGAGAAGCAATTTGAATGTTTCAAATGTTGTAATGGTCTTCTATTAATAACATTACTTCTGCTGCAGGAACACGGCTGTTTCTCTCCTCTTTTTGTTGTTACAGCTGTAGACACAATAACAATTTCATTATTTACTCTAAACATTCAATTAAATTAACAGTTGCTTAAAGATTTTTTGAATTAATTTATAAATTTGTGGGGTTTTTCCTCTCTAGAGCTTAAACCTACATGCTGGAACAGTTTGTTTGTCCACAATTTATCCTGAAAATGGGTGTGTAGAACTAGAAATTTTCTCCCCCTCCCTTTCTCGGTAGCTTTCCCTGTTTTTTTTTCTATCAAAACTTATTGTACTTGTCTAGCTTTAGCTCTGAAAATGTATGGGCCAATCTAAAATATATTGCCCTTTCCCCCGAAACAACAATTGACACAATGTAGTCCAGTTCTACTTACATAAAACTGAGAGGTTCGTAGTGATCCATGACCTTGTAAGGCTCATTATTAGATAGATACCAATTTGTCATGCTGTGCCTAGCTATCAGCTTTCCTAGTCACTCACTTCATGCTTCTAGTGGCAAATTATATTTGACTTTCAATTTAAAATCCAGGGTACTTTAATGTAAAACCTCAGTATAATAATGGTGATGAAGCAGCAGGGCATGCAATTTGACAGAATGGATTTTTCTAGTTTATTGTGGCAGATTCCCCTCCTCCAACCTCTAAAAGGAAGAAAAGAAGGAAAGAAAGAAAGAAAGGAAGAAAGAGAAAAAGAAAGCCAACATCACGGTCTTGAAATCCTGATGGAAGTTTGGAAGATGGCAGACACAGCACCATGTTGTCATTTAAAAACAGAGGTTCTACTGACCTCATCCAAAGCTGTTAGAAATCTTTTCAGGTTGCTCTCTAAGCACAAGTTAAGATACATTAAATGCATCATGACAAGCTATAATTCATGAATGAAGATTTAATTCCTTTTTAATGAAAAAAAAAATTATTCGTACTTCTTTTGCTGAGGTGCTGAACTTAATATATGTTACACAGTTCCTGTCAGACATAAGTAATGCTGATCTCCTTTGTCTTGATGCCAAGCACCTACTATTAACAGTGTCACTGGCATATAAACCCTGATACAATGGATGTATTTTTCAATATTTTTTAATGAGGATTTGTTTTTGAACAATGCCTTGTACAGGATGCAGGGCTGTGGAAACTTGCCACTTCAAGCAAAATGTACATTGATTGAATTATTGTGTTCTGGGGATCTATATTTTTATTATAGAAACATGTCATGACATGAATTCCATTTGGGTGGTATGGAACACTATATAACACACTTAATTTACTTCTTTCTGTCCTTTCTTTTTCTACATGTAGTAAAGATCACAGAATTACAGAATTGTCATGGTTGGAAAGAACCTCTGAGATCACCGAGTCCAACCATACACACACAAAAAAACCCTACAATCTTGGCAACTAGACCATGCCCTGAAGTGCCATGTCTACACGATTCTTAAATACCTCCAAGGATGGTGACTCAACCAACTCCCTGGGCAGCCTGTTCCAGTGCTTGATAATCCTTTTGGGGAAGAAATTTTTCAAAGTATTCAATCTAAACCTCACCTGGTGCAACTTGAGGCCATTTGCTCTTGTCTTATTATCGTATGTTACTTGGGAGAAGACACTGACTCTCACCGCACTACAATCTCCTTTCAAGTAGTTGTAGAGAGCAATAAGGTCTCGCCCTAGCCTCCTTTTCTCCAGGCTAAACAACCCCAGTTTCCTCAGCTGCTTCTCATAAGACTTGTGTTCTAGACCCTTCACCAGCTTCATCACCCGTCTCTGGACACACTCCAGCACCTCAGTGTCTTTCTTGTAGTGAGGGGCCCAAAACTGAACACAGCGTTCGAGGTGGGGCCCCATCAATGCCGAGTACAGGGGGATGATCACATCGCTGGTCCTGCTGGCCATACTGTTTCTGATACAAGCCAGGATGCTGTTGGCCTTCTTGGCCACCTGGGCTGACGGCTGGCTCATATTCAGTCAGCTGTTGACCAATACTCCCAGGTCATGTTCCGCTGGGCAGCTTTCCAGCGACTCTTCCCCAAGCCTGTAGCACTGTATGAGGTTGTTATGATGCAAGTGTAGGACGCGGCACTTGGCCTTGTTCAACCTTATACCACTGGCCTTAGACCATTGATCCAGCCCATCCAGATCCCTCTGTAGACCCTTGCTACCCTCAAGCAGATCAACACTCCCACCCAACTTGGTGTCTGCAAATTTATTGAGGGTGCACTCAATCCCCTCACCCAGATCATTGATAAAGATATTAAACAGAACTGGCCCCAGTACTGAACCCTGGGAAACATCACTTGTCACCGGCCACCAACTGGATTTACCTCCATTCACCACCACTCTTTGGGCCTGGCCATCCACCCAGAAAAATGCACACCTGTCCAAGCCATGAGCAGCCAGTTTCTCCAGGAGAAAGCTGTGGGAAACAGTGTCAAAGGCTTTACTACAGTCTAGGTAGAGAGCATCCACAGCCTTTCCCTCATCCACTAAGCAGGTCACATTGTGATAGAAGGAGATCAGGTTAATGAAGCAGGACCTGTCTTTCATAAACCCGTGCTGACTCTGCCTGATCTCCAGGTTGTCCTGTATGTGTTGTGTGATGGCACTCAAGACGATCTGCTGCATAACCTTCCCTGGCACCAAGGTCCGACTGGCAGGCCTGTAGTTCCCTGGATCCTTCTTCTGGCCCTTCCTATAGATGGCCATCACGTTTGCTAACCTAGTGTCCATCACCCCTGGGTTTCCAGGGATCACCCCAGTGGCTTCCAGCTCTTCCTGTTTTTTGCCCATGCTATGTACATTGATGTAAGTGCACTTCAGTTGTGCTATTGTTCTCACCACCTCTCGGGGGGAAGAGGCCCTAATTCCTACGTGACCATTCCCTAGCACTTCTGTGGTTTCTAACACATCAATAACCGAAATGAAACAAAAAGTAAGTTTCTAGGTAGTAAAAGCTGTTATTTCCTACAAGATGGTAGCACTGACACTCCAAAAGCACAAACGCGATACCTTTCTTTTTTTTTTATGCCAGGCAGCTGCTGGAAAGGAAAGGAGAGAGTAAAAGCGAAATTCAGAAGGAGCACACTAAGGGTAGAATTTCAGCACCTGAACAGAGTCATTTTGTGTTAAGTTCCAAAAAGTATCCTGCTGTCCTTCAGCTTCCATCTAAAAGATATGGATCTGCCATCTGTGACAAATTTACAGCCCATGTGGATGTTCTGGGTAATAAAAACTGTCAGTGGCACAAGGAGCCTACATATGAGCAACTGAATCCCACCCTGTATGTCTACATCTCAGCTAGTCATCTTGTGTTTCCTTCACAGTTATGAGGCACTCAGAGAGGATAATTCATCTGAGCAGTTTCCGGTGTCTAATATAGACTAAGATGAGTTGCTCCATGCAGTGAGCAACCTGAGCTGCGAGTTTTTTTCACTGACTATAAAACAAGTCCAGGGTTTCTCTTTTAGATGTCTTCACTGTAGATATAGTCATTTAGTCAGACAACTCTCACACTCAATCTAAAATATACAGTTCTTTTGACTTTTTAGAAGGTAGAAACATGGGATGGAAACAACACAGATTCATTCTGTTTTCCTAACATAGCCCACAAAACACCCCAAAAGCACCACAGCTAGGGGCTTTGACTACAAGGATTCAAAAGCATTGAAGCTAGGGTATGCTGCAGGGAAAAAGAATGGACATTATATGTGCCACTAATATCATAGGCCCTTCCTGTAACAGACAATAACAATATCCAGATGATGCTAGGATATGGACCACAGTCCACCCTATAGAGGAGAGCAAAAACCTAAGGTCTGCCTGGAACTAGGATAAATTTTCTTCTTGACTTCAAATTTGGCAAAATATTTGATGTGAAGCTGGTGACCAAAACATATAAACAGTGGAGAACAGTGAGGAGTGGTGTTCCTCATGGGTCAGTACTTGGACCAGTCCTGTTTTCCGTCTTTGTCGGCGACATGGGCATGGATTGAGTGCACCTGCTGCAATTTTGCCAATGACACCAAGCTGTGTGGAGTGGTAGACACACTGGAGGGAAGGGATGCCACCCAGAGGGACCTGGACAGGCTTGAGAGTTGGGCTAATGTCAACTTCATGAAGTTCAACCAGGCCAAGTGCAATGTCTTGCACATGGGTCACAGCAACCCCAAGCACAAATACAGGCTGGGCAGAGAATGGATTGAGAGCAGCCCTGAGGAGAAGGACTTGGGGGTGTTGGTGGATGAGAAGCTCAACATGAGCCAGCAATGTACCCAGAAAGCCAATCACATCCTGGGCCTGCATCAAAGGAAGCACAGCCAGAAGGTTGAGGAAGATGATTCTGCCTCTCTACTCCGCTCTTGTGGGACTCCACCCGGAGTACTGCATCCAGCTCTGGAGTCCCCAATTTATGAAGGATATGGACCTGTTGAAGCGAGTGCGGAGGAGGGCCACAAAAATGATCAGAGGGCTGGAGCACCTCTCCTATGAGGATAGGATGAGAGTTGTGGTTGTTCAGCCTGGAGAAGAGAAGGCTCCAGGGAGACCTTATAGTGGCCTTCCAGTATCTGAAGAGGGCCCACAAGAAAGATGGAGAGAGACTTTTTACAAAGGCATGTAGTGATAGGGTGAGGGGTGATGGCTTCAAACTGGACAAGGGTAGATTTAGATTAGATATTGGGAATAAATTTTTCACTATGAGGGTGGTGAGGCACTGGAACAGGTTGCCCAGGGAAAAGGTGAATGTCCCATCCCTGGAAGTGTTCAAGTCCAGGCTGGATGGGGCTTTGAGCAACCTGGTCTAGTAGGAGGTGTCCCTGCCCATGGCAGGGGGCTTGGAACTAGATGGTCTTTAAAGTCCCTTCCAACTCTAACCATTTTATGATTCTATATGTTATGAGGTAATATTGCTGAAGATTACAGACTTAAATATGAATCAACTTTTCTTTCTTGTTTATTTTTGGATTAACATGCAATACATTTTCTGTGTTGCTTCCACTCTCCTGGTAGCTCAAAATTTTTCACAATACCTCCTGGTGAGTTGCATGGTTACATTTTGTCCCTGTTGTGTTTTTTTCCAAGCATTAGCTGAGCAATTAATGAACAAATCAAATAAATTAGAGCTGTTGTATTTTCCTCTAGATGCAAATGTGAAGGATAATTTTTTAAAACACTTTTATATTTCTCCCTCATCCTCTGGGGAGGAAGTACAGGCTTCAAGTTCTAAATTACTCATTCCTGCTGGCATCAGATGTATGCCCCAAGGAGTTCATTTTCAGCTCAACAGACAAGGCTTTAACTACGTAAATTCATTTCTAAATAGAAAATAATATAATATAGCACTTTTCAGACAATCTCACACAGGTGCTTTAGTATCCATAAGGGAAATAGCTAGAAAGGATCTAAGAATTGATACTTTTGTTTCCGCGCAGAGCATCTATGGTGCTGAAATCTCCCCTAATGGTTTAAGCTTTCTATTAGTGAATGATGCTTAATACTAAATTAGATAAAACAAATTTTGGAATTAATCAAGACATTTATATAAAATCTTTCTCAAACTTACTTCAAGTCTTCCCAATCTCAGTGTTGCAGTATTGCTTCAAGTTTTAGTTATTCTCATCACAACATTAGGCTTTATCACAAGATCTAGGGGTTGCAGCTTCTGGAATTGAATAGGAGGATTTCAGAATTTTAAAATATATTGCTACCCTATTTATAGACAATAATCTAGAAATATAACCCAACATTGTTATAAAATCAATTCAATAGAAAGATCTCAGATGTGTTTTCATAAATACTCTCCCTGCCACCGGCTGCAGTCATGCTTTTATGACCAGATTTCCTTTTTGTCCAGAAGCTTAACTTGTAAGAGCAGTCTCAGAAGACCAGCTGAACCAGGTTGTCCCAGGATTTCTGGTTATTTCTTATGCTGTTAGTACCAGATCAGATGACTATATTGTGACTCACATCCGAGAAGCAAGGAAAAAAAAAAAACGGAACAAAAGAGAAAAAAACCCCAACCAAACAAAAATTACCTGTGAGCTTCTGGAGGGCTTTCATAAAGACAGAATGGAGAAGAAAAGGGAAAAAAGAGGGAAAGGTGATATCCACCCTGTATTCCAAACTGCTCCTGGGACTGCTGCTGAAAAAAACAATAGATGCAGCCAATTAGATTAAATCTCTTGCTTTACATAAAGCAGATGTTTAACTATTTTCTTGGTGTTAGAACATGTGCACCCATCTAACAGCTATGATAATAAGATTTATCCCGAGTTATTATGTCGTAGGAGACTATGATTATTTTTTGCTCATTTTAGGGCAGTGAGAGGCTTGTAAATACAAGTGCCCAGCCTTGTAATAACTCAACCATGAAGATAACTGGCTGTAGGTAACCAAGAGTGTTAGCTAAGTGTGAATTCACTCCATGTCTATATGATTTCCCCCAGCATGGTTCAACTGCAAGCAGGGAAGTGTTGATACTATGGTTAGTATTCTGCAATCTATAAAATATTATTTCCGTGGCTTTTGTCATAGGAACTCTCAACTTTGCTAACATCAACATTTTTAAAAATTCTTTTAATAAATATTTCATTCTGCACATTACTTTGTCATTTCTTCCACAGGGAGTTCCACCAGTGTTCGGTCATCTCTCAGAGTTACCCGATGACACAGAAAATATGTTAAAATAAAAGGAAACTACTAAAGGGACTGTGCATTCTGGCAGCCAGAAATGCGAACAACTAAAATTTGTAGACAAACCTATCATTCTTATAACTTTTATTTTCTTATTCCCAAATAAGATACCCAGGCTGGTTTAGTTCTAGCTAAATTTTATCAAAAGCTTTGGCTCATGGCTCTTTATATGGATTCACAGACTGTTAAATGATTCAGTGCAAAGCAAACGGAAAGATTAATTTTGTGATGTGGCACCAAAAGAAACAATTTAGAGCAGGGATTAGGGATTGGACCAGCTCAGTGAAACTTCTGGAACAAGTCCATTATAACAACAGAACATTTCACAATAACCATATCAGTGATTGCAAAAGAGACAGCCTTTTTTAGTGAAATAGAGAAAATTCATACAAACAGACTTTCTCCCCCTCCCCTTATTTTTCCGAAAGAGGTGAGAAGGGGAAAGGCTTTACAGAAATGAAAAAATGATTGTTGGAAATAGAATAACAGGAAATTCTGAGTCAGATATCACTAATGAGACATCAGACTGGTAGACTGGTATTTATCTTTATACATGAGATACAGAGCACAGCTAACTACCCAGTGCTCACAAAATAGCAACTGGGGTAAGATATTTTCTCAGCTTGCTTATCATTCTATGTATTTTTAAATCTGGTTCATTTTCCTTGTTCTTAAAAACCATTGTATCAATAAGAAATCCCTGTATCTTCTTTCTTCCAGCTTGACACTGTAAAGGATATTGTTATTTAAGCAGAAGGGAGCTGAAAAAGTAAACCAGCTGAAAACAGTAATGATAATTCCTAGCTGAATTCTTTCTATCTCACATGCACATTCACAGAGAGACTTATTCAACTAATGGCTGTTTATGTTCTGTACTCTCCTATACAAGCAGCTGTTAAAAAAACATGTTATCAATTCCATAACTCTATTGCAGCCTTTTTACTTCTTTCCCTTACTTGTTCCCTTCCTTTCTGCCTTCCCATACCAATCAGCTGAGATTTGCTTATTCACATTCAGTGGTGTGGTGTGAGCCAGGAAATCTCTGTGCAAACAACCATGGCACAACCAGGTTATGAACTTGGACATCCAGCTCTGAAACTCACATTGCTGGTTACTTTTTCTTTCTGATATGTGAACACTGTGTAAGACAGCCTGGAGCTTAACACTAAAAAATCCATGCAAATTATTTCGTTATCCCATTAGCTCCAGGATGAATTGGTCTCAGCTTTCCTTGGCATTTACTGTATATTGTCTAGTCATCGTTATTTTAGTGTGCCATGGGAGAAGGTCAGCCAAAAACATGGTTTTTCCTCTGCTCCATGCATTAAGTCAGATTCATCCCACCTACCTCAACAAAAGTGCCTAGGTCAGGAGCAGACATGTTTTAAGCGCCATGCGCTGAGAAGACATAAGCATTTCTAAACTATTATTACAGTACAGATCCAAGAGACTAAGATCACCCTCAACTTCTTAAGAGAAGATGTGAAAGTGCCCAAGTGTTAGACTATATTAGTAACTGTTAGGAAATGCTTGAGAGTGATTGCTCCATATTCTTTTTTTTTTTCCTATTATTAAAATAAAACAAAAGGATAATAATTTAAACAAAAAACAACCCACCCTTTGTAAATTAATGCTATGAATTAAAAGTCCCCCTGGTTTCTCACAGCATGCCTTCATATTTTTTGATGACTAAATTTCCGTGCCTTCATGCTGATTGCTCCTGAAACACCTGGTAAACAGGATGTAACATATTCTGTTCCCTTTTACAAGGACTTAAAATCTAAGTAATTCAATCTTAGAGCAGAAGAATCACCTCAGTACTGCTCATTGCTGTTGAAGATTAATTTTTACTAGCCACTTAGAGGGCTAAGGAGTGCATTACAGCGAACGCTATTATTCAAGTTCAGCAGAATAAAATCCATCATTTCTGAGCAGGGGGAAAATGGTTTTTATTAGAGCCATTCACAGAGCTCTATAATTCAGTGACATACACCATCTCTACTTACTCATTTCCCATTGTAAATTTAATCTTGTGCAAGAAGCAAAAAGTTCATTAGTTTGCTCAAAACACTTCTTAATGAGTGTGCTAATTGAGAGCGTAGTAATGCTTTTCACTAGGCTACCATGTTTATTTCTTGAGAAGGGACACAAATTTGTCTTCTTTTGTGTGTTTAACGCTAGCAAGACTTTGTCTAAAGGAGAGCAAGGGTGGTATCTATTGTGCTCAGAAAGGTTAAAACAGTAAGAAACACATCATATAAACACTTTGTGAAGTGTATTGGAAAATTAGACTGCAGTATAATAACATTTCCTCTGTTTTTAATGGGTGAATGAAGGAGAGAAGGGGTCTCAATCTTATTAGAAACATTCTCAGTGTTGCCACAGACTCTGCAGACACTTAATGCAACACGTGGCAACCCACTTTCTATTTCTCACCATCATTCAGCAAGTTCCTCAAGTACCAGCCTCATTCTAAATGTCTGGGTAGTACCTCAGAAGACGTAGTAAATTATTATAAGACACACTAAATTATCTTCCTAAAGTGGGAGCCTTCATTTGGGCATAGAATAACCAAACAAATTTGACTAAGCGTGAATTTTTAAAAGGCTGTTGGCCTCTAAAGCCTCCATATTGTTATTCTAATAGTTAAATCTATCTTTATGGACTTATGCTGCAGTTTGTTCATTATTAAAAATGAAGAGCCTTGCTTTTCAGTCAGGCAGAACATACTCTTGCCTTATTAGCAAGTCTTTTTAACAAAGCAGGTTTTGAAATACTAACTTGTCTCTGAAAATCTGATTTGAAAATAGAGTCAAAGACGCATGATAAAATGTGGGTTTCTTTTCACAGAGCCTGTTTGAGAAAACAATGTTTCTTAGATTTCCAGTAGGAATGGATGGAGCTTGAGTCCATATGTGAATTACTTAAAATCTTATGAAAAAAAAGCAGAGGAAAGGGACAAAGATTTGCTTCACATAATGGGAGTTGTTTTAGTAAGTGCAGAAACAGTGTCTCATGCCCCCTTGATTCAAGCACAGATATCTCCCTGACCCCCGTAAAAATAACTGATAACAAATTAGTTCTGACCTCAGGGGCATCAGACTAATTCATTAGTAACATCTCAGTTTTAAACAGAACTCTCTGACCACCAAAAGTGTGGAAAATTTATATCTCTGGATATAAATACAACAGCAAAAAGCAAGCCCCTAATTTCTTTCCACTCGGAGTGGCCGCTATGTCCACCAGCCGGAAGGGAAGATGTTTTACACTTGCCTCCACCAGGAAATTCTCAGAGAATTGTCACTCTTTAGCATCCAGCTTCAGTCACAGCGGCTGATAGGGAAAGGCCCTGAGGACAAGCCTTGGAATAATGAAAGAGCTGCTGAGACAAAATGGCCCAGGGCTGTAGATTTTTAAGTTGTACCCATTTATTTTTTTAAATCACTTTGGTTAACCTGCACTCTGTCATGTTGTTTTTAAGTCAGTTTTCATTTATACAACAGGCTCTAAATGTTAAGAATGTATGTACCAGACCAGGGCAAGCTCTGAGGGAAAGTAGGAGCCAAGGAAACATAACCACTTTCTAGAAGAGATTCATCTAAATAACTGTATGCAGAAAATACAGTAGTAAAGAAAAAGGAGTATGAACAAACACTTTCCCACCCACTGACACTATATCAACATTAGTGATTAACAGGCAATTTTCAGAGTTTCAATCAAACACTCAATCCTAGAGGCTCATCTCTATCTTGTGAATGAATCCGGTCTCTTAAGTTTTGCAAATTTGTTCTTGAAATATCATAAAGGCCTTCTGACTCTACTTAGAAGTAGTTGCAATAGGCCAAATTTTGCTAATTTTGCTCACTACTCGCAATGTGCAGCAATTAATTTGCTGAGCAATTTGAACTTACATTCAGATACAAGGAAAATAAAGATAGCAAAATGCAGCCTGTGTTCTTTGACCCTTCTGATTTTTCTTACAGCCAGCACTGGAAATATGGAAATGCATGTATTTAAGTTTTATCCCAAATTTAATAATTTTAATCCATGATAGACTGGTGGGTTTTTTTGGTTTTTTTTAGTTTAGAGCAGAGTCTCAATTTGGGACAAGTGTCCATTCCTCTCTAAACTAATCTGGGAAATAGATTCCTAAATATTTTCTATTCCCTCCTGCAGTCTACCATATCTCATTTTCTATATTTAGAAGTGCTTAGATTTATTTACCTTGC
The DNA here is from genome assembly GCA_033628505.1 of Tringa tobata. Taxonomy (NCBI): domain Eukaryota; kingdom Metazoa; phylum Chordata; class Aves; order Charadriiformes; family Scolopacidae; genus Tringa; species Tringa tobata. The sequence continues at coordinate 34,370,700 of JAHREE010000279.1, forward strand.
ACAGCAACTCAACTCAAATGAGTACAGAGCTGAACCTACTCTTGCAAATATCTGTTTACATACCCTGATTTCCATTTAAGTAGTGGCCAATTAAACCTTTGTAAGTAGAAGTAAGCACCCATAGCCTTTGAAATTTGCCAGTAGATATGCAAAATATACGAGCATTTCAGGCTCTTGCTCTCCAATTAGAACTCAGAGCACAACGTCATTGTCCTTTTGACAATGAAACCTGCCTGTCACATTTGCAAGCACATGCATGAATTAAACATAACACCTAAGCATAATGTTCTTGCATCTTAGAGCTGTGTCCTAGAGCTGTTCAGTCTAATGCATTATAATGATGAAGAGGAGAGCGAACACATTGCCTCAGATCCTGGCTGTGCTGCAGCCATCATGCAAAAGAATCACCCAAGCTGACGGGGATCCTCCAGTGGCATACTACTGGGAGAGAAGTTCTTGTTGGGCAGCATCCAAGGTCTCCTCATGCACTGGCAATGTCCAGCTGCCCTTGCTGCTGTTGGCATCTGCTCTAAGTTAGTTAAAGCTGTTTGCCTGCAGCCCGCTCTCATGTACCCAAGGGTACCAGCCAGGCACTCAAACAAACACAGATCAAGGGAGTGTGACTCGCTTGATTCCCTCTTTTCAGTCCAAATCCTCAGATGCACTTTGTGCTTTTCTACCACGACAGAAGCTCTGAGCCAGAAACTGAAACTCTAGGGCAATGTATGCACTGTTGTAAGCCTGTGCCTGGGTCTAAGCAATGACAGGTCAGTGGGAGATAAAGGCAGGGGATGAGAAAATGGAAAGGGAACAGAAAGTGCTGAAAGGACTGGGCTTGGTGCAACGTTTTGGGGCAAACACATGCTGCTCCCTCTCCAAAGGTGTGGAGGAAGCAGCTGCGGCTTTGCTGCCGGAGACAGAGGGGCACATACCATCCTCAGAGCCCCATGTCAGGCTGCTCGCTGGAGTTCAACAGCATCCGTGCTGGTTTGAATGACAGCACGTTGCCTCCAGGAGCTCCTGCTGGGCTGCTCACCTCAGCACTACTTCTAAGCCAAAGCAGTGACGTTATGCGCTACCTAGCCCGGAGATGTTTTTAATTTGGTTTGATTTCTCTCAGAGGCAGGATTAGAAAGCTGGAGTTCAAGGCCCCCTGCCTCACGCGGACACCGCTGTACCTCACCTCCCTCCTACCACTGTGTTGCAGAGGTTGAAGGAGACCTCTTTAACGACGGGACAAAGGGACAGCAAAACAGAAAGCCCAGACGCTTTTCTTTCAAAGCTATCACTTGCAGAAAAATATGATTCAGACTTGGCCTGCTGAGTTCCAAAGACAGGAAACTCAGTTCACATTTGCAAGTTGTTCAGCTGGCTTTATAAAAAGTTCCCCCAGCAGAATGAACACACTTAAAATCAGCTTCTCTTTTGAAAATCTAATGCTTTTCATCTGGGATGAAATAAGCATAGGCTACTCACAGTCAAAAAAATGATATAATGCAACATGTAGAGCGTGCGCTGCCGTACTCTGCGAAGTTTTATTTCTGAACAATTACAAATGAGAAGTGCAAAACCAAAGGTGGAAACCTGTCCAACAGCTGTATGTGTTGAATATTTCCCTCGTTCTTTGGCTTAGCCTCTTGCTGCTATTATTAGGATGCCCGCTGGGTGTAGGGTACCCCCATGGAAAATGGCATCTGTTGGAATTAATCAGCAATGCTTTAGGTGCGCTCTACTTCCTCCTCAAAAAAAAAAAACCCTAGGAATCAACATCGTTGCCTATTTCTAAATGTCTCCCATGGCCTTATTAAATGTGGCTGCAGCAGCAGAAAGAATGTCCCTCTTTAAAAGCATATTGCAGCATTTAAGAGAGCACAGATGTGCTGAGATTGTCAGTCATGCAATTCAGCTTGAACAAGGCAAGTCTTCAGAAGGAGAAGCAAGGGAATGATCTGGTGGATTCACTGGCAGCTTTGTTATGGCGGGGAAAGAAGATTTCTAGTAACAGTACCAAAATAAGAGGAAATCTGTGTTTTCAAATAATTTTGTAAAATCTACCTTTGTAAAACTCATTAGAAAAATAGTCCCTAAAGAACAGGATAAATAAAACGTTAAAGGAGGTATCCTTTAGCAGCAGTAGGGCAAGCGAGGAGTTAAGATCTTGTATCTAGAGAACAAGAGCACAAAGCAGGCTTCACTACCTGAGATAATCAATCATTTTGATCAAAATTTTGCCCCATGAAACAGGCAGGATGCCACCAGCCCAGTTTCCTCAGGTCCAAAGGTTATTTTTTGCATGTTTATAGCACTTTCAAAAACAAAAGCTGTGTGAAGGTTTATGCCTGGAGCAGAGGTAGCTACAGCGTCCTGTGGTAGTAATTATCTTTCCTGGAGGGGAAGGAACAATTTTGCAGCAAAATGTAAGCCACTCTGAGCAGAGGTACTACTGACGGTGGTCTACCAGCTCCTTTCATCGGTCAACTAAGCCCCAGAATGCCTGTTGCCTGGCTAGGCATCTCAGTCTCTCCTCCTTGAACCCCGTCACCAGTCCTGGCTTGACATGTGTGTAAGACTCACCCCAGAAGACCTCTGTATGGCCTTGCCCCAGTAGGGCTATGCATTACCAATGTTATGTGTGAGCAAAACCATCTTCCAGCAGCATTCAGACAATACATCAAGGCACCCTCTCCTCCAGAGCTCTCACAACTTCTGAGATTCTCAGTTAAGTCCCTTGCTTTTTCTGCTGAAATCGCTGCATCTGTCTGCTGCTGTTGTCCCCTTTCAGGCTGTGGTCTGTGTTAAGAACATATCCCAGCAGCTAGGGCTGGGCAGCAGAATTCCCTCCCTCCCATGAGGTTCATGGCCACGCTACCATGTCTGTCCTTCCTCTCTCTGCCCAGAGGAAAGCTAGAAATGCATCCTGGATGGGGTTGCCCATATACTCCAAAGGATCTCTGGAGGATCAAAAGACCAAGACTGTAGGGCTAATGAAGAACACATCGAGAGGAAGGATGATTTGCAACCACTAAGAATGTAAGCCAAATCCAATGTGATATATAGCCAGAAGTTACAAGCCTAATGCAGCCACCAGTTCAGAATCTCAGTAAAACCATTAGGGACACATTTATGTATCAGTGGAGCATTGAAATAACTTTTTAAAGAAGTCGGGTGTAAAGGAATCTAAACTGCTATACCTTATATGCATATTTTAGCCCTCACTTTTTTTGTATAACTATCAGCTCTTAACAACCCTGTCCCCTCCAAGGCTTTCATGCAGGGCTTCCTCCATTTCTTTGCTGAAGGCATGTCTCCAAGGAGATTCCAAATGTAGCCTGAATCTATCTTTAATTTATGATGTTGGACCTTATTTCCCCAAAGGTACAAGTTCAAGCGCACTGTCAACCTCATCTTTACATTTCAGCTCTTGTGCAATGTATTCAGACTTTAATACAGCTCTGATAGCTGTGTATTTGGGATATGGAAATATCTCAGATGAAGCCAAATGTTTACAGAAGTTCACTTTGCTATTGCATAAAATCACTCTCATTTCTCTCTGCCAAGTAATCTGTGAGGTGAAATCAGGGTTGTTTACTGTGGAAATGCAAAACCAAGGAGTACAAGAGGAAACAATAGCAGAAGAAAATTCAGACCTGGGCACTGATAGAAGTCACATAGCAGTAAGTAAGCAAGTTAATAAAATTTGTGATCTAAACGAAAAGAAACTCTCTTTAGTGACTTGTAAATGCAGAAAATAAAACAGCTTATGTTTATTCCAGAACACTGTTTTTTTATGTATCTGTGCACTGTGGCAACAGCTCTGCCAAAGGTTTTATGTGAGACATCGGCAGATTAGTCAAACTATAGAGTGCTTTAGCTCTGCAGATCCCTTGCACCATCTGAAATTTTTTCCAGTTGACATACACAATATGTCACGCTGTGCTGCAAATACATGAAGGGTATTGGGCATATTCTGAGGTCTTCACTTCCTTCAATCTCCACTCTTGAGTACACCCTGTTAAGTTGTCGTCTTATGAAAATAATACATCTTTAGTTACACTTTTGTAGTTTGTTAAGGTGTCCTGGGGATTTTTAATTAATTCTAATTGAAATATGTCTGATTCTAAAACAATTCTAAGCAGTATTTGTGTCATTCTTTGCAGACAGATTCTGTATGGATGGTAGACGTGAGATCATTCATGTGCTCAAGTCCAGATCTCAGCAGGTGAAAAGTGGAGGGAAATCAAAAAATGTCACAGTAGTTATTATGCTTGGTATAGTTTTATCCTGTTTTCAAATGCAAAAGCCATTTACACACATAGCAGGAGCTTGAACTGTTAAGCACCTGCAAAGTGGCAACTGTTAAGCACCTGGCAGAAAAGGACCTGGGGGTGTTGGTTGACAGCAGGCTGAACATGAGCCAGCAGTGGGTCCAGGTGGCCAAGAAGGTCAACAGCATCCTGGCCTGTATCAGGAACATCGTGGTGAGTAGGACTCGGGAGGTGATCGTCCCCCTGTACTCGGTCAGCACTGATGAGGCCCCACCTCGAGTATTGTGTCCAGTATGAGGCCCCTTACCACAGAAAAGATATTGAGGTGCTGGAGCAGGTCTAGTGAAGGGCAATGAAGCTGGTGAGGGGTTTGGAGAGTAAGTCTTATCAGGAAAGGCTGAGGGAGTGGGGTTATTCGGCCTAGAGAAAAGGAGGCTGAGGGGAGACCTTATTGCTCTCTACAACCACCCGAAAGGAGGTTGTAGAGAGGTAGGGATTGATCTCTTCTCCCAAGTCACAGGTGATGGGACAAGAGGAAATGGCCTCAAATTGCACCAGGGGAGGTTCAGATTGGATATTAGGAAAAATTTTTACACTGAAAACGTTATCAAGCATTGGAACGGGCTGCCCAGGGAAGTGGTTGAGGCACCATCCCTATAAGTATTCTAAAGGTGGGTTGATATGGTACTTAGAGACATGATTTAGTGATAGGTTTTTATCAGGTTTTTATCAGAGTTAGGTTGATGGTTGGACTAGATGGTCTTAAATGTCCCTTCCAACCTAAACGATTCTATGGTTCTATGATTCTAAGTGCTGTTGGTCTAATGAATTTCCACAATTTCTTTTTTCATTACTTCCATACAGTCCATGTTCTTCACTCACCCCTTGCCCTTCAGTAGATTTACTAAGGTCTACAAGAAGGATTTATCCTTTGGAGAGTACCGAATGGTGAAGGTATTGAGTTAAGCATGTGATGGAATAGAAGAGCTAATATTGTATCATTGTTTATGAGAATCTAGTAAAAGTATTGACATGTCACTGTTAAACTGTCAGAAGAAAAAACTATCAGAAGACTGTTGTAACTGCAGTAAACACTGCACCTTAATCAGAAACAGCTTGCTTTCCTCCCTACTTTTAAGTTAAGACAATAAATGGGTTTTACTTTAGCAGCTCTAGGAATAAATAAGTAAATGATTTTGACATTTAGTAGAAAAAATCTCAGGTGAGCTTCATTTTCAGGCAGGTAGGTCTTTGTTTACAAAATTGAATGGAGGCTCCAAATCAGATTTACAATGGAAGTCCCATTTCACTTTCAACTATGGAGTCACTATTGTTTTCCATATTTTATTTCCCCTATCAATCCATAAAATGGGTCCACAATCTGCTCATAAAATAGTGCCAATTACATAAATATGTCACACAGTATGTAAGGGAAAACTTCATTGGATCACTTTGTGAAATCCATGAAGGATATCTGTACGCTGATATCAGTGGTCAATTTATGTTATTGGTGAACTTCACTTCAAACTGAAGTTTCACTGCAAACGGAAGTTGCAGAAGATAAATCGTGTAACAAGTTCTTTGCATGCACATGAACTACTAAACAGTCTATTCTGACTAGGGCTCATCACTTTTGTAATCCATCCTGTAGGGGGTCAGTGCTAAAATTAAATTATACCTGCCTACCATTCTCAATATAATCAGGCTGTGAACTGAAAAATAAAACAATTAAAATTAGAGACAGGCCAGCCTCCCACTGTTTATGATCTCATTCTATTTGTGAAGAGTAGGTGGAAATTCACCCGTGGTGAGCATTTGGTTTATGTCAATTTTTCTTGTTATTACAGCTGGGGCTTATTTTGTGAACTGTTTGCAGCTATTTCTGCTAAAAATAGGTGGATACCAATTTAAACTTCCTGCCGATATTTCAAGTCAAAGTATCATTAGTAGATAGTTATTATGCTGCATTTTATTGTAAGAGATCCTGCCATGAAGCCAATCTATACAAATATAAATAAAGACAGTTAGAATTACCTTCCAAATGACTCTATTGGAGGTTATTCACATTTGGTTTAGCAAAACAAGCTAAGCAATTTGCAAGAAAAGTTATTAGTCAGAGGAGCACTGAGTTAATGAGACTTCTTAAAACTCCTTATCAGGTTAGACTGTGATGCTTAGAGAGAGATCGGAGATCAATTTTGCCTTTTTGCCTCAGTCCTAAATAAGGGAAACTCACAGTTCTCCCTTGGTTTCCAAAGAATATAATTTCTTTTTATCACTCCTCCCTCCTCTGCTGTGCAGTCTCATAACAAAATCATCTTCCCCAAACACATTCCCTCACAAAAAAAAAAAAGAAAAGGTGACAATTTGATACAAAATTCCATACCTTCTAATGACAGCAAGAGCTGAGATGCGAGAAGACCACATAACGGCGATTTGGTCATGCTGCTGCATGTCGTTTCCTAGTTAGCCATCACACGGTTTACATCTTGGCCTGCGAATATTAAGTCAGACCCAGTTGCCATTAAAGTTTTCAATAGGAACCTCAGAGTCTCAGGGAAATTACTTATACCACACCTTAAACCTAAGATCTGCTAGTGTGGTTGCAGTTGTTAAACAGTCAATATTTCATTCCCATCAGTAATCGTCTGCTGCTATGGTGTGTGAATTTTGAGGCCAGTGCAAGAGTACCAAGATCTTGTTTTTCCCTTCCCCACAGAAAAGGGATCTGTTTATTGTCAAAGACAGTGATATATTCAGGAGTGTCCAGTGGTGAAATTTTACAAGGCTACTAACAGTGCATCTATCAGATGTTGTGTTGTGAAGGGCCCGCTATGCTAGCAGCAGAGTCCAAGGTATATAATTAAAGAAATCAGATCCAGCCCCATTCTCTGGTCCTGAAGGCAAAATACACCACTGCCTGTTTGGAACAGACCCTCTCTGAGTGTTGTCTAGGAAGTGCTCAAGCCCAAACCAAAATGCCACCTGTTAAACAGTATAGAGAATTAGCTACCAGCGCTTGCATTTTGTTCATTGGTCCAGTCTATTCTGCTAGCAGAGTCATAGCCAGAAAGTCAGTATACATATGGCACAAGGCATAGCAGAGTTACCCCAAAGCTCATGGGGAAACAAAGCACGTTAGTGGAGTTGGAACCGTTACCATAGTAATGGAGTTATATTTCTTCTTGGTTTTGGATTAATTCTTTCAGATAATATCCTGTTGAAATAATTGTAATGCCTCAGATTGATGTTCATCTAACTCATCTGACTTTAGTTGTCTAGAAGATAGGGGTCTAGTCTAAACTAATTGTCTCTCTATCGATTCTTGCTTCCTAACTTAACTACCCCATTTCAGTTTGGAAAGCATCTCTGGATGTCTGTGGCCATTTCTGCCCGTTGCCTAGAAGCCCAGTTTCAGACAAAAGCAGCTGAAATGGGAAAAGACGTGGGAAAAGAAATGGTTCTGAAAAATGAGGAGAGGAATGAAAGCAGCCTGGTAGCACAACTCCAAAACCTAGGCTGTTAGGCTGGTTTTCAAGAACAGGCTTTAAGTGTTTAAATGTTTATTTCTAAAGATCTTAAGGTTAAAAATGCAGATCTAGTGTGATTAACTTAAACATTTAAGCAGAATGGTTTAGACATCTTGTTCTAGCAGTGTAACACATAAAGCTGAATTAGATGCCCGGGGATCAGCTACATAAAATGGGGAAAATTTACCTATCCAGCTGGGAATTACAACAGCTAAAAAACTGTTGTTTACATTAGATTTGCTCCTTTAGTTAGCTATCTGAATAGAAAAATAACACCTCTGTAAAAATAATATTCAGGGTGTATCTTATTCTCTCAGTGCCTGCTTGCTTTCTTTCATCAGGTGCTCATGCCACCCACCCTTAAGCTGTGAAACCTGTGTGCTAGGATGTCAGCTATACATACAAACCTAATACTGCTATATCCAAGCAACATGTTTACTGCTCCTCCACCATTGCCCTAAAAGTTGGGATGAGATTAGATTCAGGAAGGATTAGGGGAACAAAAGGCTTAAGCAGACAGAGAAGCAGAGAACCAATGATGTGAGTCAATAGGACCCAAACACAGAAAATAATAGAAGAAAATGTTGCGATTGCAGGTTTTGCAGGAAAAAAAATTATATGCTTCCTAAGGAATCCAGTAAGGAAGAGATAACAAGAACCAAAACTCTTTAAATTGTGTGAATGGAGGAGCAGTTTCAATGTCTGTTCAGAAAGAGAAGGATCTTAGACATTTTATAGAAGCAATAACAGTGGCATCGATACACAGAGAGAGATGCTTTCTTGTGTGCAAAGCAAGAGAGAAGGAGCATCTAAAATGACCTCCACAGTTACAAAAGATGTCAATGAATTTTGTTAGTGGCACCAGCAGGGAATTGGCGGCTGACAGGGTTTCAGAAGAAGGGTAAGGAATTAGCTTTTATTTCTACTAGACTTCAAGAGAGGCGGAACATACAGAAAGTCTTAAGGGAGACAAGGAAAACGAGTTTGATGAAGAGAGAGATGACAATGAAGATGTTGATATGAGAGTGATTGAAGTTAAAATAGTAAATGAAATTTTGTCTTCACTTGATGTCTTAAAGAGATATTAGCCCCTAACAAAACCCTGCATCTGACAAAGGAAAGGAGAGGGGTTTGTTTTTCACTAAGGTAGTGGAAGAGCAGCCAGAGAAGTAACTGGAAAACCAACAGTGAACAATCAAAATCCCTGCAAAAGGAGAGAATACTAAAAATGAAAATGTGATCTGAAATGTAATGAAGCTTTAGGAAAAGTGTGAGGAATGGGGAGAAAAGAGGGAGGTCAAGACAGTCATACTTAATCTTCTTTTTGAAAGAGTAATTAAGATATTGCAGGAGAAGGTGAAAGGCTAGAAATAAGGAGCGTTTTAGGAAGGTGTCAAAAGCTGTAATTAAGCTAAGGACAAAGGTAGGCATGCAACTCAATTTCATGATATTCTGGTTACAGGGAGTGGCAAGGCAATCGACTTTTTTTTATTACTATACTACTGACATAAATTTACTTTTTAAATTTAAGAAGTGGCTCTATTAAATTTATTCTGTTCTTTCCAGTGCAAAGCACATCATATTTACATAAATATATTCAGATGATTAGCCAAATCTGTCATGCACATGATATGTTAATACTCCAGTCTTTTAAAAATTTGTATCATTGTGATGCTATAGCTTACATGGCTACAGTTGATTGATCATTTAATACCTGATAAAATAGAATAAAAAACTATCAAACTGGAATTTTCACTCCTTTTACTTCACTAAGTGACCATGTACAAGTAAAGTTACTGTACAGTATGAAAAACAGAAGGGACTCATACCATTTGTACCAAAATGAGTTTCCAAAAGACAGATGAGGTATGTTTTTTAAGAGGATGTAAAAGGCCTGAAGAAGAATGTAAATGTATTTTCATTCTGCAGATGACTGACATAAGCCAAATAATTTTGTACCATAAGTTAAGGGTGCCCCTAGACGTGCTATTATGAACAATTCACATTCATGCAAAGGGTTGCAAGAGGAGCTTGGTTGTTCAGCTCCATCTTGATTCTTCCAGACTTCAGTCACTGGAGAAAGATTCCAACTGTCAGACGTCAAGATGTGACAGCTTTGCCTTGGATATTGTTTACACTTCACCTGTCCAAATTCTTGGAATTCTGGTATGAAGAGACCCAATTCTGCAAGAGACTAAAGCAAACCAAAACAACCCCACCCCCCAAATAAAAATACCACCCCGCTGATTTCAGACTGAAGTTACACATTAATAACTCCCACATACTTCTTGCATTAGAGTTTCAACAGCTGGATGATCATCCCTCCAGGAATACTGCTTCCTATCACTCAGTTTTGTCAAAATGAAGTCTCCTAGGTTAATGCCTTTTTATCCTTTTTCCTTTTCTTTCTGCAAGTGCCTGTTGTTAATGAATTTTTAACTGTCGACAAAGCTGATAAGTAAGTTATTTTTAAGGAATTGCAAATCTGCATGTAGCTATTTGGCAACAGTAAGTTCTGTTTATTTGTTAGAGAGCAAAATAATGGGCAATGAATTCCACTGCCACCGGCAGTCAGAACTTCTCTAATACGCCTCTATTTCTGCATTAGTTTAGGGTGAAACACGACCAAATCTCTTCCAGACAAAAGGCAGTTCTGTCAGTGGACTGTTTCACTGAGATAAGAATAAAGGAAAAATAAGTCTTTATGCTTTTAGCACAGATTGTTTACCTTGTGATAGATGTAGGCAAGTCTATCATTGGGGAAAGTTGCATTTCAGTTGACATGATTGAAAAGTATATTAAATCTCTTTTTTTTTTAGCAAACTATGACCAGAATTAACTCTTTCTGCTAAGTCCTGTTTTAATGCATTGGCCTATCTTTTTCAATTGTTTTCTTTGTTTTTTGTTTTTTTTTTTAAAAAAAAAACAAAGCAAAACAAACTACAAACATTTCTGTAACCATGAAATGCAATCTCTTTGTTACCAGCTCAGTATCAGATTTTAGCAATTACACAGTCATTTTTCTTCACTGACAGTTAAAGTCACAGGGCATAGCTGCCATTTACTTTATTGAGACCAGGATTTGAACTACTTTGTCTTGACTTATCCCGGCTGGAAAATCTTCTATGTTGTCTCTGTTATTCACCTTTTGCAACCAAAGTAATACCACGCTTCCATCCAAAGGAGGCCAGCACTCCCCTAGAGAGCCTCTGTTATTCCTAAGCACAAGCAGTATGTTCAGCACTATTTCTGTAGAAAATAAGGATAATCCATGCTTGAAAGGTCATGAAGCTCTTAGACTTCCAAATTCAGAGATCTCAGACTTAAAGTTTAATGCTAAATCCTGCAAACATACTTAAAATTTTACATACATGAGTTCTGTTGGCTTCAGTGGAATTACTGTTCTTAAGTTAAGCATATGAATATGGTTTTGTGCAATCAGGGTTTAAAGAGATGAAGTGGAGAAGTTGAAAAATTTGGGAAGCTGAAAGGAAGCATAGGTTGTGAATAAAATGTGTAAGGACGTAGTTATCTATTCAGGTATTTCACTGAATTTCACTGAATTTCACTGATTTTTAGAGTTGGAAGGGACCATAGAGATCATCTAGTCCAACTCTCCTGCCAAAGCAGGACCACCCAGAGCATGTCAGATCATGCTACTCAGGACGGCATCCAGGCGGGTCTTGAAAATCTCCAAAGAAGGGGACTCCACGACCTCCCTGGGCAGCCTGTTCCAGGGCTCCATCACCCTCACTGTGAAAAAGTTTTTCCTCATATTCAAGTGGAACGTCTTATGTTTTATTTTTTTGTATTTTTGGTATTTTTTTGGTATTTTATTGAGTGAACATGCATATGTGTGTGAGTGCTGACTGAAATATGCCACTACATTATCCAGCTCCAATGATCAGCCTGCCACTTCTAACTGCTAGGAAGAACAGTTTCAGGAAAAATCCAACTCACCCTCTGTATATCTGGATCAATAAAACTCACAACATGTGGACACTTCAGAGAATGTAGCCTCCAATCTCTACTAAGTCTCGCTAGAGTTTATTTATGGATGTAGAACTGAGCAAGTGGCACGTTCCCGACATCTAGGTTAATCCTGCTGCTTAATTTCATATCTTTGCTCGAATATACTACTACAATTCGCCTGATAAAATCTAGAAGAATTCAAAAATAACAAGGCAACATATTTTCCTAGCCCTTTGCAGAAGTTTTACTGTTGCTGTTGATATTTCCTCAAAAACAGCAGCCTGATGTACACACTGGTCATGGAAATATTGGGGTCAAACAGTAAGAGTTTGGGGAAGTTGCAAGGAAAAAGTAGCCAAATGTTTTTAAAAGTATACCAGGTAATCATGATTATAGTCCCTACCACCTGCACCACATATAAATACTATATTTTTCTTCAGTTTCATAGAAGAAACAAATACCAAACTGGGACACCTTTAAGGAAATTCCTGCCTTTTTTAGGATGTTTTACAAAGCTTGAATTAATGGAGCTAGGAACCCATCCAGTGATTTACAGCTACAGCTATAACACAGATAAACAGAAGACAAACAAATGTTTACATCAAAACCTTTATTATCAGTCTAATAATAAGAGTGGAAGTTTTAGTAATGCAAGGATTTTTCTCTGTCTTCACGCAAAGTCACTATTACAAGTTGAATAGCACTTTGCAAATTCAACACACAAAGTCAATTCAGCTTTCTATTCTCAAGTTTTATCAGAAGTATATATTCAGTGAGGGAAAACTTCCACTGATTTTGCGGATAGTTTTGCTTGACTAAGGCACCAGAAATTGTGCTATGCTAATTATTTAGAGCCTAAATTATCATACACTAAGCACTAGCCTGAGCTACTATATCACTAAACTAGTTTTGTAGCTCTCTGACCCTCTATATTACAGAATGATTCATTTTCATATGGACTTTATATTGTGTCATATTTATTACAATTTAGTGCATTATGGTTCACTTAAAATATGTTTACCATCATTCAAAATGAAAGGGGGGCAGTTTGTCACAGAGGTTTCTCATTTGTCTGTGGGCTGCAGCAGATAAAGTGAACAAGACACTTCTTCCAGTATCTTGGAGTTGCCCATGTTGTGGTGTGTATGTTCTACAGTATATATATTTCTTCAGCAGAACATGGGCCAGAGAAAATCCTGTCTCTAATAAAATATCTGGTCCCAATGCAAAATGTTTCCTAATGATGGAAGAGTAAGCTTCTGTGTATAGAGAAAATATTGGCTTACCAATCAACCATCTGGTGTATAGTGGGAATGGTCCGAGTAGCTTTCTCAGTTGGAACATTTGGAAAATGAATATATTGTTGCTGCAGCTCAGACTGTTGGCCATGATGTTTGTGATAATGTTGTTGATTTACCAGATGTCCTGCAAATTCCTGGTGTGGTAGTGTTTCCTGCTCCTACTGAAGTCTTCATTATGTGGTGGGTTTATGATTGCAGTCATTTCTCACAGAGTAGGAGGGAGCTGGGAACTGTGTCCAAGCACAGCATGGAATCCATCATCCACTTGCCATTCAGTTTGCAAATCAAAATCTACCAACATGTTGCTTCTAGATCTCTAAAAATTACATGGGAATACATGTAAAAGCTTGACTAATACCATAGGCATCATTTGCCATTTTTCTAAATCACGCAATGCCCGATGCAGATGCTTACACATCTGTCTTCATGTAAGCACGCCCAGCCCCTTTTCCTACTTTCAAACTAACGGGCTGGAATACAAATGGGAGCACTAAAGGCTGTGTTCACTCATTATGCTCAAGAAGTGTATCTGAGGTTTGAATAAGTATGCCTCACCACTCTGCTCCTTTTCTGTTACAGTTGATTAATGAAGATAATATATGATGTACAGCTGAGCACCTAGGCTTTGACTTAAGAAATTAACTCATCTCTTTTACTTGCAAAATGAATAAGCACATGTACTGCTTTCTCTTTTATAGTTTGTCTTGTCAATTCATCGATGAGCTATATGAGTACTCTTAGGGCAGAAGTGTAATGGAGACCAAGGCACATCTACACAGAAATAAGTGTTTTTCACAAGACTAGCAAACACATCAGTTTATTTTTATCTTGATCCTGACATGCTCACCATTCTTGTCTTCATGGTGTGAACATTGCTCAGTCAGCACACTTTGAACATAATGGCACCTTACAGGCCTGAAGTAAAAATTGTTGTCACTGGTTTAGAAAAAGTCAAAAAAATGCACAAAGACCTTTAAATGTCAGTTTGGCTCTGGAACAAAAAATCAAACAAGAAATCCAAACAAGTATGAAAAATATATAAACACCATTTACAAATTTAACAGGTAAACAATATTTTGTTCATCCTGCACTGTGTTTTGATTGCAGTATGAATGTTTAAAAGTTAAATTACTAATTTTAATTCAATGAATTTATATTGCTTAAGTACTGAGATCCCGAACTACCTAATGGATATTTAAAAGATGAACTTACCTTTGTCACAGGCATCGCAAGTTATATAATATTCAGCTTGGCTAAGTATCAGAATAAACATTAATTTTTGGCAGCAGTGTGCAGGGACCCAGGGAGCTGCCATAGAGACATGTGGTTCAGGTAGCATAGTCTTCTGCACACCACAGAATTGCATTCTATGACTATTGCAGATAAGTCTGGTTTTAGTGGATATTTGTGAAAAGTCATAAAGAAAATACCAACAGATCTGTGATTAGGTGGATCCAATGCCCACAAAATCTGATACTGGAGGCTTGGTATTCCAGACTAACTATGGTATAGCATCAATAACAAATCTGCCTCCCAGCTCAATATTTATTTTTTTTTACAACTAGGGAGCGGAATTGGATGGCAGTAGGGGGAAAAAATATCAAGAAGGAAGATTATTCATGCCTCATGCTTCATGAAAGAGGGTGACTTTTTCTGTGTGTGAAAATAGATCCTAGGCTACATGTTGACTATGGGCTATTAATCTGAAAACAGAAAATAGCATAGTATATATTACTTGTGTCATTTCCACATTCAGGAGCAGGCAATCTTTCTGAGATATATCCAAATTTCGTATGAAGGAGTGTAGGTTTTCTCATGAAAGTTTCACTAGTGCTTTATTCAGATAGATTGGAAAACCTTCTTTCTTTCATATAAAGTCTGTCTCCAGGCTATTCAGATCCAGCTACAGTGAGAAACTATAAACCACTTTCCGTCAGTGAGAGCAAATTTTACAAAGCCTCTCTTGTAAAGGAAAATTAAGACAGAAAATATTTAATTTGTACTGAAGAAATGGTGATTCCACATGGCTGATCCTACTGACTTTTCCCCGTGTGAGATTTCTCATTCCTCATCTCATCGCCAAGAGCTGTCTTTTAGCACATGTAATTTCCACCAATAGTCTGGATTCTTCCCAGGTGAGTTTCACACAAAAATACGAGAGGCATGGTGCAGCTGGTACCGCTCAGAGTTCCTCACTAGGTAACTAGAAACATCCAGGTAGGGAACCTGCAAACAATTATGTGTTTTATTAGGGCTCACTGTATGTTTCACTGCTGAAAGGTGTTGCTTCAGCTCAGAGAATCAGTTGTAGTGCAATGAAATGGTCACTTGAAGACTTGTCCCAGGTGTTTTGGACAAGCAACTCACATTAGCACAGACCTCTCAAAAGTAATGTTTACAAGACTGTTACGATCAGCAATTTCCAAGCTGTTTCCAATTGTGACTACACTTCCAGTTGAGATACACTTGCAGAAACAATTTAATTTCTTTCAGATGAATGCTCCTTCTCACAACGATTATCTATGGAATTGCTGCCTCTGCTGTGTCCCACTCCATAATATTGTCAGTAGGCAAGACTGAGGCAAAAACAAAAACAAAAGCTCATTTTTTTTATATGCTAGCTTTTATAAGTCTGGCTGTGTTTAAAACGTTGTTGACTCAAATAACTCCAACCCCTACCTCTCTGCTGGCAGATATCACACCACTAATAAAGTCTGCAAAAAGGAAGGCACAGCTTAAGTATCTTAGCCTGACTGGTTTTAGCTCACGCTGCTGATGAAGGTGGATTTAACTAAAATGCCAGAATGTAAAGTGGAGCAGGTGGAGTGCTGGCAATTCTTTTATGCCAATTTCCATGAGGGCAGTGGCATCCTCTGGCAGAGAGGTAGGACAGACAACTGGGGACGGTAACATCTTAAGTTACCCCAGCAAGAGTTGCCAGAGTTTTTATGTCAACAGCGATTTCCACTCAACAGCAATGCCATCTAGAAATTAAATATCCAGATTTCTCAGTGGCAAATCTGTTAACCCTTAATCTTTCTCTTAAACAGGAAAAGAAAAGAACAAAAAAAGATAAAGAGGAAGTGAAAATTTCAGTAAGCACTGAAATTGGGTTCAACCCAGTTTTATGAACCCACGTTGTTCCCTTAATCAGCTCCTGTTTGGAGAAAATTTGCATCTCACCTTACCTCATCCCTATTTTGGGGTCAGATCCTTTTCTTTCTGCATTGGCATTCTGGTTCTCAATGCTTTCTTTGAAAGTAGCGAATTTCATGCTTATTTCCCAAAGGAATTTCTTTTCCCCAGAAGCTGTATGTACAGCAAATGGACCATAATACATTTATGAATTGTGTCCTTAGTAGTTCTTGAGTTGGTAAAGCATTTAAAAGTATTAAGTCTAATCATTCTGGGTAGTTGTAGGTTGTACATTGCCTGTTGGGACTCTGGACTTCCAGATATGTCATAAATCTTTCTCCGGATATTGCAGTTGGTTGCCTTTTTGTCTTCATCATTAAGTGATGGGGCTGATGGAGATCAGCTGCTTCACTTTGTAAATGGTTAGCATTCTCTCACCTGCTCTGCATGACTACTGAACTGAGGTATGTTGTGACAGTCTGCCCGCTCTTCCCTGTTCAGATTAATGAATACAGCTTTAACTGTTAATTCAAAGGCAGTCAAGCTTAAATCCAACAATTAGAGTACAACTTCCCTATTCAGATAGTGTATGTGTAATTTGGCATGGTCTTTTATACCAGTTTGGGGTTAAAATGTGTTTCGGCTCTAGAACTGACTTTGTTAAAAGAGCGTAAGGATTCAGGGGGCTCTGCGTTTATTTTCCCCCAGAGACATCCAAGGGAAATTCACTATTTTCCCACACAAAACCGTTTTTGCTCCAACTGCCAGCCTGCAGATTCAACCTGAGCTAGGGAAACTTCTCTTCTTCCCATAATTTTTTCCAGTAATAAATATACTACAGCCCAAATTTTGCCCGTAGTTATGTCTGAGCAACCCAAATGAAAACAAAAAGATGATAGCATTCCCCTGTGATGGATCAATCCCAACCTGTAGCAAGTGCTTCATTCCACTGGCTGGAATGAAGTTCTCACAAACCTCCTTTTGCCCCATCCTGAGTGTATGTAGGAAACCATTCATTTTATCATACACCCTGATACAAATAGGCTTCCCAATGTTTGTCTAAATCATAAACATTCATTCATTAATGACAGTGTGTGAGTCAAAGGCAGGTTCCACTAAAGTGAGAGGTAAACTCTCCCAGTTAATATCACATGTTTTTTTCTCATTGTCTCCCCCTCTTTATTGAACATTCACTATGAAATGTAGAATCAGACTTTGAAACACCAGCTTGTTTAAGGTTCTCAGGGAATTTACGCATTTAGTGAAAACAGTCTATTTATGCATGTAAACAAGAATAATATTTCTGCAAAACACAACTCAGAAGATCTGGATTCAGTGCCTAGTCCTAACTCTAATTTCCATAGGCTTAGTATTTTGTTGTAAAATGGCAACACCACCACTTCACTTTCAGCAAAAACCTTTAAAACTTGTCTCTTCCAACAGATAAGTAGATGCACTGTCACTGCAGATCCTCATCTCAGCTGATGTCTCTAGGGGGTAATATAAGTACGGACTCAAACTGCATCAGGGTAGGTTTAGACTGGACATTAGGAAGAAATTCTTTACAGAAAGAGTAGTCAAGCATTGGAATAGGCTGCCCAGGGAGGTGGTTGAGTCACCATCCTTGGATGAGTTTGAGAGTCGCTTAGATCTGGTGTTGGGCAATATGGTGTAGGGAAGAACTTTGTAGAGTAGAGTAGATGGTTGGACTTGATGATCCCAAGGGTCTTTTCAACCTGAATGATTCTATGATTCTATGAAATATTAAAGATAACAAATGAATGCTTTGTTATAGACCTATCTCCAAAGCTTCATTGAATTACTCCAAAATGTACAATTTCTCTCCATTGGAACCATGAATCTCATAAAATGTGATTAAATCCTGGCAAATGAGAGACACCTTTTACATTCCAGAGACATCATATAAAACACCAAGTGGTATTTAAGCAAGAAAGAAAAGCCAATGCCAGTGTAAATATCTGAGAAACCAGCAACTTTGCATGTGACTGACACCTCCACCTCTTACTTGGTGGACCTTAGACTAGGAGGAGGGGTTGGATCAGAGACTTCTTAAAACATTGCTCTGTCAGGATAATAAATGAGAATTATTTTTTTTTTATTCACACTTTCCTACACTTTTAAATATTATTTAGAACCATTTGATGCAGACTATCTGTTTCAGATGCCAGGAAACTTTGTGTTTCATAATGCATGTCCCAGATGAGCTGAGTTGACTTCAGGTTTTGGCATGTGGTTGAAGGCTGCTGTTCTGAAGTGCCTCCAGGGACACGTGTTTAAAGTCTGATGAAGTTTGTACTTGTTGGAATTAGGTGGTCCAAAACAAGCACAGTGTTGTTAGCGTGGCCTTGCTTTGGTCATTAAACGCACCTCCATCTCCCTTCTGAGAGACATTAAAGCCTGAATCAGTACTATGAAACATCTAAGAAATGGAAAAGGGACCATTTGAGAAAAAAATTATTTCTTTGTTGTTTTTTTTTTTATCAAACTTCAGAAGTTGTTACCTAAGTAAAATACAAAGCCACAAACACAAAAATGCAATCAGTGACAGGCACATAGTAGGAGAGCAAGCAGCCCCAGATCAAGATTCAAGCCTCAGACCGAGCGCGCTAAATTTATACAGTCCAAGTCCTTGTAGCACTGATGCTGCCTAATTAGCCAGATGCCATCATCCTACACAGCCAAAAGGAAAACATTTAATGCCAAAATCTCAGCACTGTCACCTGGATTTATTTCAGGAACCTTCCTTTTTCCTTTCTGCCCACTTGCAGGGTTAAGCTTTTAACAGGGTAGGTAGGTTTCTGAGTGAGACCAGCCCCTACAGCATTAGCACTAAATGGTGGCCAAGGATGGAGGGCAGCCCTCGATGGCCCCAGGGGGAAGGCAGCGCTCACGACACAGCGCCCTGACCTGAGACCTCGCCAATCCGCCCCTGCTTGCTCTCGCTTTCTCTGGCAGTCACAGGTTTAATGCTGTGCTTCTGTAGCTTTCCAGAACTTAAAAAAAAAAAAAAAAAAAGGAAAGAAAGAAAAAAAAAAGAGCTGTATTAGAAGTTAATAGTCCACTTTCACAGCTACACTGCAACTAAATGTAATCTTTCTCCTCCTGTGTGACAGCCTTTTTGTGCATTAGATTGGAATAGACTGTTCCTGCCACTGTCCAACATCACGCTGACTTCAATGACTTTGTAAACACAGCCCAAGACATTAACAGCGTGCGCGCACGCTTGCGGACGGGGCCAGCACTTCGGGCGTGCGTATTGTCGGTAGCAGGGCACTGTCAAGGTTTAATCGGGTCGGGTCACTCTCTATTTCATCACTGAACTGCTGCGATAGATCTGAGTTAGGCAGCTGGGCATTCACGATGGGGATATCTCCCAAATAGTTTTCATTACACACCCTCAGAGGAGTCACTGAAAAGTGCTGTCTTTTTCACTTGAAATGGACGTAACTATAGCCTGCCAGTCTATTTGCTCCAACTTTGTCTTTAATAAGCTCTTAAAAACTCACTTCTTTGAGGCTCTATGGAAAGAGTAACCTTAGCAGAGAATACAGCTGTTTCTCAGAGCAAAATCCCCTTGAAACCCACATTTTGTTTAATTCTCAGGGTGGAGAGGAGGGAGGGAAAGAAGAGATATACACATTTTTAATATGATGATATGTTTCCAATCAAGGTTTACAAGATCCTACGCAGCATGGTTTGCAGCAGAATGCTGAGCGCTGCTGCCTGAAAAGAAACATGCCTTTTAATTATTATTTATTCTTCTCTTTCTTTCTCTTTTCCATTTCAGAGAATAACAAGACTTTTGCAGAGAGGAAGAGAAGACAGAGTCTGCAAGATATTCCCCCAAACACAGCAGCTAGTTAAAGCGTATGAATGTGTAGACAATAAAGTTCACACCAGACAGTTAATGAAGCTGGGGAAAAAAATGTGAATTGGAGTGTAATGAAAAATTCATACTTTCAGTGCATGAAAAATAAGTGAATGCCCTTTAATTGTTCAGTTTACTTGCAGAGAGGACAGCTTGAATAAATTGAAAAATTATTCCAGGTTGTTAAAAGGAATAATGCCCAGTCCTCTGCACCTTGTGCTAAATCCTTCAACCCTGCTGGACATGTGATGGGAGGAAGTGAACTAATATAGTCCATCTGATAGCCCACAGACCCAGGGACAAACAGGGAGCAACTGTGTGGGCAGGAAGCTGGACTCATCCTTTTCCACCCTGTGGAAAAGGGGCTACAACAGAAAGTGAGGTGGGTGCTGGAGAGCTGGGGAGCAAGGAATTGGGATCTTCAGCCAGAGGGAGGGAAGGTAACCACTGCCACCACTGCTGGAAGGACTAGCTAGGAAGAATTATGGCCAAGAAGAGGCCTCTTGGTCCATTTTCCAGCAGTGTAGCACCTCTCTCCGTGTTCTCCATGGTCTTTTACCAAGAGCATAAATCTTTTCCAGACTGCCTTTCCAATCAGACTGGGAAAGGAGTAAGGGAGGAGCCAACACCATCTGCAAGCCTGCAGTTAGAGAAAGACTACAGTGGTATTGGTTAGTGGGACCCTTGTGAATGGAGAGGATGAGCTGGGAGCAAAGGTGTAGGAGGAAGGTAGGGAGGTCTGATGAGATGCTGAGAGCAAAGGGGGAACTGGGACTAGCTGCATAAGGGTTGTGTCATTGCTTTCTCTGTGTACAGATGTCTCCTGTGTGGCTCCTTGCACTTCTGAGAAGATTTTAGCACCTATGCTCCTGTCTGTGTCTTACATCAATATCCTTGAAGACTGTTTGCTTGTTAAATGTTTACTTTGGTGGATCTGCATACACTTGTATAGCACTTATTTCGTGTCTTTCATCAATAAGCACTTGATAAATGCTTGACTAAACCCCCAAATAGCACCACATTCATTGAAAAGTGAAAATTTAAAAGTGTAAATTAATGTAAAAAAACCTATATATAGGAAAAGGGAGGCAGGAGAAATGACCTACAGAAGCTCCCAAATGAAGTTCATGTCGTAGCCAGGACCTGCAGCTCCTTTCTCTGCTACTCACTGGTACAGCTCCCCAGACACACTTTCACAATGACAAGACACCCCAATGCTATTAAATGATCATATTGCATCAGATGAGTTTCTTACTGCAGGAACTGACAATTCATTATATTTTAAAGAAATGAGACGGGGGGCACTATGAGTTCAAGTATAACCCCACTGAACAGGAAGCCTTCCACTGATGCTAAGGTTAAATATTTTGTCTGATATCTTTAAAAACAACCAGTCATAGAGTGGCTGAAAGGAATTTACCTTGGTTTTGTACTCCAAGTACAATAATTTGTCGCAAGAGGGTTTTATGTCCTCTTCACTGTGAACAGTGTAGCAAAGCAACTCTTTTAAGCAGCTTGTAGTGACATAAATGGGCAAGAAATGTCTCCATTCTGGCATTCTTGGGCATTTTTTTTAATGACAGTCTAAAATGCCAAGTGAATTGTTTCAATTTCACAGCCATTAGCAGAAGAAAAGACCAAGTAGGTCAAGACTGTCACGTTAGAAGCACTTAAATAAATAATAGTAATAGTCTGACACCCGACCAAAGGAGGATTTTTCCCTTTAGCACATCTACTAGTTCTTTGTTGAGTCTGGTTTGAACATGCTATAATTAAAACACAGTGCAGCCTGAAGTCAGTGAAGTTACAGCAAGGGAAATTTGCCCATTATTTTCCAAGCAGATAATCATCAGTTATCATTAGTCAACCTATTCAGGCAGTGGGCAATATAGATGGATTACTTTTAGATCATGTACATGCCTTTGCTCTTTTTATTTCTACAGAAGCAGAAAAAAAAAAAAAAACCTTAATTCTATGAAGTACTAGAGTCAAATTTCAGTCATGTACAGGACAGCAAAGCAGAGTTTTGTAAAAGCTGATATGTTGGCATGAGGGGACTTTCTTCTAGAAAAATCTAAACCTTTTGCTGGTAACAACATGACAGCACCTCCTTAATTTCATTCAAGCCTCTACAGAAACTAAGGCTACACAGGCTCATCAAGAGTATACAAGATACACTGAACTAAAAATAAAAAGAGCAATGTGACTCTACATATAGGCTTTTTCACACACTATTATATCTTTTAGCTGTCATCATTAACTGCAATTCCAGAAATGTCTTGTTGTTCTGTTGCCTTTGAAAAATGGATACAGTGATTAGGATAGATTTTACTTGGATATACTGAAAAAAAAAAAAAATCCATGGCAGGTATATGCTGCTTTCAGTATGTTTCTGCAACACGTATTCATTATTATAATGATTGAATCCAAAAATTTATACATCTCTAGAGGAAAACAAAAACTAAAATTTGTAAATTGTTTTCCCAGAGCAATTAGAGTGAAAGTCAAAACTGGAAGACTAGTGGCAACAGAGATTTACATATTTGTATAAAAGATGAACCCTTTTGCCTATTCACTGTTTATCAGAAAAGGAAATAAAGAGAGATACAGTACTGCAACCTAAGAAAGCTGATAATGAGTTTTGCTTCACGATATCTGGTGGTTCTTGTAAAAATAACAACAGCAACAACATAACTAAGGTAGGACCCTATGGCAACAGCAAGCTATACAGTAGAAATTAAGATGGTATTGCTGATACTAAAGGATAGCTATCCTTTGCAAAGTGACTGATGTAATTGTGTCAAATGATAGCCAACTTTGTACTGATTTCCGTGACATATAAAAGGCAATGACTCAGTGACTGTCACTTAATGTGCATCTGTTTTGAATGAATAGTAACATTCATCCACTTCATAATAGGGATCCTGTTGTGAATAAAATAATAAACATGTTCAAGGTAAAACCCATCAGAAGTGAATGTGTCAGTCAGTGATAAAAATGCTGATTTGCTGATTCCTCCCCACCTCCACCCAAATCAAGATAAAGCATATATAGAAAAAAAGAAAATGTTCCCACATCAGGTAACAAATTTTAAGATCACGATAAAGCACAAACAATTTCCAGCTGAGAAAAAGTGTTTCTCCTGTATTAATCTACAACATGGTATCAGTGTTGACTGGCTGGACTTTGGGGCAGGGTGCCATAAGTCATGATGACTGCAAAGTGCTTGACAAAGCCTAAATAGGATGAACCTAGTCATTGGTAGGGAATTCCACCTGAGGAACGCATTGGAGCAATTTTATTTTCTTGTAGTTAAAATCTAACTTTTTAAATGTACTCTGTAGCTAACAGTTTTGATACTGGGTTGATGTGTTCTGCATGCAAAGGTTCCAGAAGAAGAGAGATTAATGGCACGGAAATTGAATAGAAGCCATGACACTATCACTCTTTCTGATGCCAAATGGTAGCACTTGACTGCATGGATGGGATTCGGTTGCATAAACATAGGCAGCCAATGCCATCTGAAACATCCTAACATCTTCTAACATCCGTGCAGGGCTGGCAGTCAGGATTGGCAGATCAATGCTCTCCTGAGCTTCAGCTGCTGCTCTGGAAGGGCATGTGTTCCCAACAGGGCTTGCATCACATATTCTAGTCCAGACTTAGATACAGCATTTCAAATGGCACTAGTTGACTGTGTTAGACAACTGACTCCATCTTTGCTGCCTAAAATTGGGTTCTAACAATTTTAAACTAGCAGAAAGCTACCAGGTCTCAAGCCCACAATTTTTTTTTAACAGCCATTTCATTCCTCTCAACTCAGCTCTTTGCATACACTGTGTTATTTTAGTGCAGTATTATGGAACCCATGCTACCGACCCAGCTGAAGTCCTTGGTTATTTGTGACCTTTCACTGTAAAACAACTCTGATGATAAAATGTAGCCTATCCATTACTCAGTACTATCCCTAACTGACAGGCATGAATCTATTTAACCTTATTCACGTGAACTTAACGAGTCCATTTTCTTCCTGTTTCAACAGTTGGCAGAATATGGGCCTAAGCTGCTAGGTCTTACGCTCCCCTGCTTCCTTCCTCATTCCCAGGATTGCATGGTGAAGTCACCATGAAAAGTAATCCATCGTATTAAAAGGGGAACTAGAGAACTGAATAGTAGCAGGCACTTGATTCTTCATCATTGGATGGTAGCAAAAGCCAAGTGCTTTTTCAATGGTTGACACTGGTTTTTTGCTCCCCACAGCAATTCTGGGGCATTATATTTGCTCTTGCCCTTTGCAGGAGTAATTACCTTCAAGCACCGCTGCTTGTATGTTGTACTTTATGCCTCCTGCCCCACAGTTTCACCCATGAAAGCCTTAATTTGGCACTTTAAACATTCATATATCGCTTTACATCTTCAAAGCAGTGTACATGCGTTAATTAAATTACATGCCTAGGAGATAACAAAGAAAAAGATACAAAAGCATTTTAAGCACACAGACAGACTATCAAGTTCTAGCACAACAAGAATAAATTAATAATGGCCTTTTATAATGACTGAAATGTGAAATGCATAGCTTTGTTTTTCTTCCAAGCAATAAACGAAATAAAATTATTATGAATGGAAACGTAATGGTTTTCATGTCCCAAGGCTGGTGGACCTGCAGACCTAGAAACTGCTATATGGCACTGGAAAAAAGGGGACTCCCAAGCTTTCAAATGAAAAAGCATTTAATTCAAGTCCTGGGTTCCAAAGAAAATATTTTTTTTTTTACATATGGAAAAGAGCTTTGTGGCACAGGTTGGTACATTTACTGCACATGAAAACATAGATGGATAGGGCAGTATTTTCATATATGGAGATAACTTTCTATAGAATCTTGGGCTCACTTTTGACCAGGCAATAGCTCCAAAAGGTATTCAGAAAAGGTATAAACATCTCATGGCCATTGGCACGTCTCCAAATGCAAGTCCTCCAGCCTTCCACTTAGTTGCTACCTAGACAGGGAGGTGTACATAGTCCTTAGGCTTTTGAACCATCCATGTTTTCACACACCAAGTTCCTTTGGCACCCAAAGTTCTGCTTTTGAGGATACTCAGTACAATTTAACCTTGACCATGCTGAAAAGTTTTCTGCCTCCCTCCCTTCCCAGCTTCGTAAGGATCTACCAACTCTACCAGGAGCACTCTTTCAGATTTAGGAGATTTTAATTCCATTTCTACCCCTGTCTAGGGAAATCTGATGGTGACTTCATACTAGACTTTGGGGACATAAAAGTGTGATGGCATCTCTTTCTTCTCCTGCACTGCAGTTGTAAAGGTCTGAACTATTCTTAGTCCTTCAAAGATATTCTCTCAAACTCACAGGGACAATAAAGACCTGGGCATCCTATACAGTAGGAATCAGCTCTGGGAGGCGCAGGGCAAAAAAGGCTTAAAACATATTTTTTTCCAGATGTTGCCAATATAATTGTACTAACTATCTGAGTTTTCTAGTAACTATATTTGACAGTAAGTGGTTAGCATGCTGGTTTTGGTGCAACCCCTGCTTAATTAATTGTTCCTCTTCATCGTCTAAGGGACCTAATGTGGGTGACGCAAATTCCATCGGGTGGATGATTATGTACAAGTTAGCTGAGTCAACATTCAACCATTTTAATAACAAGGCAGCAGCTCCATCAAAGATTTTTTACAAACCAATTATAAGCTGTAATTCCTCGTTCTGGTTTCTGTAATTGGGACTTTTGGTAGCTAAGGCATCTGGTTTTGCTGAGACTGACCTATATAATTCATACATTGGCACTTGTGAGTAATACAGCCACCCAAATCTAGGTCATTAAAATTTTTCCAATACTCCACACTATTCGCTCTATAGAACTCCTTCATTCGTATCAGAAAATTAGATTTGACTCATGGGAAAACAGTCTGTTGTTAGTCTTTTTAAATTGATTTCATTATCCCCACAAAAATGGAAAACGAGGAGCTGAGAGATTATTCACAGTGATGTCCATATTCATTTCAGTTTGCAAAACTAGTGTGTGTCTCTGTGTGTGTGTACGTGCATGCATACATATATGTGTGTATGAGAGAGAGAGAAAAGGAAGGAAACAATCTTTTCACTTCTCTTTCTTGCCTGCTCTTCATTTAGAAATATTTATTTGTTGCGTGAAGCTAAAAATGTATAAAGCAAAAATATACCCCTCCCGGACACCTGTGATTTCTCGGCATCTTTTCCAGATTTTGAGTAGGAAGTCTAATCTCTTTAAGATGAACTAATTGCAACTCTTTTTTTTACCTTGAACAGAAGCAGGGGCAGGAGATAAAAGGTAAAAAAAGGACAATGGCATGGGCTGAACTATGTCATTCTTTCCTTGTACTGATCAATATGTGAAGCTCATTGTAGTACACTTCCAGCTTTGCCTTTGTAACACAGATCAAGCTGGGTCAATGAGACAATCCTTTAAACCTTCTTTCTTCTGTAGTCTGCGGACAACTTGTGAACCGAGTCTTCTGCTGGATAACTACAACAGCACCTGCTTTCAAATGAGGCTTGCTCATAAGCAGTTCTTTGTGTCATTTTTTTGTGTGCTACTCACTGACTGCCATCAGTGACTTAAGAAGAACAGCATATTTTAAAGCCTTTGATCCTAAGAGCTCTTACTCATGCAAGTAGTCCTCAGTCACACCACTGAAGTACTGGATAAGAAAAATTAAATAGCGTTATGTGGATAAATGTACGAAGCATGAGAGAAAACAACATCCACAATCAGAAAACCTTTTTTTCAAGGAGAACTGCATTTGGGGGAAAGAATAAAACAGCTCAGAACCACAAAAATATAATTCAGCAATATTTCATGGGAAAACATTTCATATTCAGTTTCAGAGCCAGAGGTTTAGAGGACAACCCTTTGCCAAGGGAAGGGATGTATCTGGCAAAAGTCATGAATTCTGCAACACCTTTATTACAACTGGTCTGCACTTGTATCCTATATCCAATATAATCAGGAAGGCAATTCAGTTTTCACAGCCCACTTTTGGTGTGCCTATATGATACTCAAAGCCCAGCTTAACACCAGTGACAAGTATCCTCTTCTTCCAGCAGTGATACTGGCTGTAGTACACCAAAGACTCTTTCTGCAGGTGCAGCAAACACCATATACCTTTTTGCTCTTCTGCATTGCACTGATTGACATAGCCTTTGTCATTACCTACACTCGGTTAGCTGGGTCCATCTGACTGAGAGGCATGAAACTTTTTTCTGTCTCTCTCCATTGGTACAAGTGAGCCAGGAACAGTCTCATTCAGGGAAACAGATTTACAGATGAAAAAATGACAATATGGGAGATCATAATGCCCAAATTGTTACAAAAGATCCACTGCAAAAAAAAAATAATCTGGGAATTATATTTATATTTTCTTCCATTTTTATATTAATTAATTTTAATACTCTCCCTCCCCTAAAAATCTACACAACCAATAGTGTATACAAACACCTGATTTCTGAGAATGGACCTGTTTGTGAGGTTCAAAGATACATCATTCACTAACACCCTAGAATAGCCCCATACTGATAAATCATGTCTGGATAGATATCCCTGCAAGCGTTACTGTCAGAGACATTACAGTGACATTGATAATGCATTTTCATCTAATATCTACTGAAAGTATCTACTAGAACATAAGAAACAGCTCTTCCCCCACAGTGAATACCATAGCCCCTTAAAAACCTAATAAAGTAAATGTAATGAAACAAACTAAAAAGATATCATTTCAAAACAAATTGGTTTCCTGTTTAGTAGTGTAGCTTCAGGTGTGGGTACATATATATTTAATATATTCCATAATACTGAAATTCTCTTGAAGAAATCCAAAGTACAATTTTTTTTTTTCCTGAGTTGTAAAAAGCAGTACTCCATAGGCAAGAGTTAAAAACTCTTTTTCAGAAGTAAGTCCTACCCAAGCCCTATAAAGAGTAGGTGACCTCAAAAAAGATCCAAGCTTCGCTACACCAGAAACTGGGTACCACCACCGCACCCCTTCATAAAGGACATTATTTGAGGGATGGGTAGATGGTTTCCTGGCTCCTGTGAAATACCTGCTTAATACAAAATGCACAAATTCAAACTCTTGCTATGTGAAAAAGTGTTCTGAGAACTGCAATAGTTGGGCACCTTTTGGAAACTCTCCAATATCACCTTGATGAGGAAGGGAACAATGATGAAGAAGCAAACCATAATTATGAAATATTGAGCTGACAGAATCCTAAATTTATGTGAGAATTTAATTTTTCTGCTGCATTAAAATTTGTGAGCATTAGTATGGGACTCATATAGCGTTCACAAGTTTTCTCAAATATGTCTTAAATGAATCAATTTTGGCCCTCAACTGCTGTCAATAACTGTGGGCTTTCATGCCTTTAGAAAATAATTAAAAGCTTTAAACCAACATTTATTTGCTATGTGCAAATTATTATTTCAGGTGCTAACATAATTACTTGATGTTTCAGCATCCTTATGCTGAGGAAGATCAAAACCAAAGAATATAACCTCTGTTTTAAATGGGATCTCTATATGTGTACCCTCAGCTCCAGTTCTGCAATGAAGTTTTCAGTTTAGTTCCTGAACATAAGGATATCATTTCCCAGTATTAAAAAGGGCCATTAGC
The DNA here is from genome assembly GCA_033628505.1 of Tringa tobata. NCBI lineage: Eukaryota > Metazoa > Chordata > Aves > Charadriiformes > Scolopacidae > Tringa > Tringa tobata. The sequence continues at coordinate 34,399,455 of JAHREE010000279.1, forward strand.
TTTCTCACTAGCCTTCCTAAAAACTCTATTTGCACAGATAGAGTCACTCCTCTATCTAGGACACACGCACATCCCAAAATCATGTAATACCGCTGCTCTGAGATGTGAAAAATTATTGTGAAAAGGACTAATTTCTTGATTGAAGTGACATGTAAAAAACTTAGGACTCTGTTCCAGATAAAACAGTACCCTAGACAGGACTCAGGTGCCTAAACATCAACTGCCGTGCCTCTTGTCTGCTGTAACCAAGAAGACAACAAGGACCAAGCAGAGGTAACATAGGATCTACCGGAGGTCCATGTCCATGGGGAGTGCAAGTGGCCACAAAGGATCTAAAGTGGCACTATGTGTCTGTGTTTAGGGATTCAAATGGAGCCTTCATGCCTAGCTACCGAGGAAAAAATATGCTGCCTAAAAAAATTCTAATTTTATTTTCTTTCTCTTTCAAAGATGCAGCAATCAGGCTCTGAAGTAAATGCATTTTGATGGAATTCTGCATTGCTACCAAGAATAAGCATGGCTACTATCTTATTCTCCCATCTTCTGACACTGCTACTCTGCCTTGCTTCTCTTCTGGATGCCAAGTTATTAATTTTGTGGACTTGCAACACAACAGAATGCAACAAGAACACTGTAAAACTCACCCTAAACCAAAATTTAATGCAATATCCATAACTGTAATCTGTTATTTCTAATAGATATGGTACTCTCTTGCTCTCCCTTTCTTTTTTCTTCTTATAATTGTGCTCATTAACTTCATGGTAGAAGCATGCCAATTCTTCTAAAAATTCAGGCAGCAGAGACTTTATTCACACATGTATTTGTAAACAAAGATGCAGAAATCTCCATAGGTTTTAGTCAGTCTGGCAATAAATATATATATATATATACACACACACACATATTGCTACATAGCAGAGGAACTACTGTGCAGTTTCCCTGTTTCGTGTTTTATTGGCTGGCATTACGAAAATTGATGAACTGAAGAAACAAAGCTATTCTAAAGGCAGATTAACCAGGAATACTAGTGAAAGCATTGTCTCCTAAGATTCAAAGTGAAGTAAAGAAAAATGCTGTAATTACAAGTAACACAGCCCTTTGAGATTCCAACAACGTTAAAAATCAAGTGATTACCATTTAACTGCTTTCAATCAACTTTGATGTAATAACTTAACATGAGGGACTGAGAAAAACAGCAGTTAAGAAGAGCTGAGAATTATGTGGATAATAACCCCTTCGTTACAAAAGTGATTTTTATGCCTGAAAGATGATTGATTGACAGCCCCAAATAAAGTCCTCTGTGTAGCAGCAGAGAAAGTTCATTGCGGCCAGCCCTGAAACAAATCTTCTCCCTGCGTCACTAGTGCCTGAGATCGGGTTGTGAGGTTGTCCGTAGGCAGGCTGGGGTGCACAGATTTGCAGGGGGAAGTTCAACGGCATGTGAAAGTAGTCAAATTCTAACAAGAGAGAGAAGATAGGGGCGGTAGGGATATTAGCTTGCTTGGAGTTTAAACAAAATAGGTTTAAAATGACCCTATATAACTAGCTATGTGTTTGATTAACCTTCACATCATTATTTTGCAGAACTCTGAGTTCTGGTCTCCTTTCAGGCTAGGGAGACTCTGCAAATTTCACTAAGTTGCCAAATATCTGAAGACAGCCCAGAGCTCGTGTAGGACGGTTAGGTAGCGTGACTGCAGGTGTACGTGCTATATGTAACTTGATCTATACGAACGTAGTTAGCAAATGGAAAGAAGGATTTGATCATCAGATCAGTGAGAAAAAACAGAATGTGATATTATTATTTTCCTGCTATTATGTATTATTAATGACTTGATTCCTCTGAGAGGGGTTGACATCAATGTCAGTTGCCAGTTCTCGACACTTCTAAGGAACAGGCCTATTATTAATTAATTATTATTATTGTATTACTGCACCGGCTGTGTGATAGGTGATTTACAGACATATTCAGGCAGGGTCCCTACATGAAATGTTTAAAAACTAAAACATGAAAATTACAAACAGCATTACAGACAAATGAGTGTGGGAGAGAGACAAAATGACAGCAGTGATTACGTTTGCTGCAGGGTCACTGAGCAAAACCCTAGACTCAGGGGAGTCCACAGGAACTTGGCTGTTGAGCCCACAGGCTCAGGAGTTTGCTGCTTAGTTTTGCTTGAGAGTGAACTCTCCTCTTGCTGATTCAAAAGGAGAGATGGGGAGGTTCAAGTCTATCTTCAGATGCAGTTGCAGCACCAGCTGAGTTACAGGTCAGTGAAATGAGATGCAATATCAAGGCACCTGGGTCCCAGGCATAAAGTTTTGGTAGAAATAAACTTCTGGAAGGACATGAAGATGAGCATGAAGAAGTAGCTGGCAGTTGATTAGTGGAATACCCAAATTATTATGTCCAGGGAATGTGCCGTTTTTCCCCACTGTTAAAAGGAACAACTTATTCATGGTTATGTCCACTTCCTAAAATAGATGGAGCTGTTTTTCCTCTCACTTATATGTATTTTAACTCAGTGAAAACTCAATGACTTCAGTGAATTTGCTTATTTCACTACATGAGAAAAATGCTATCCCTGGATTAATCCAACCTAACTGAGGCTCCTAAGAGCATCTTTCCCCAAGGCTGTCTCTGCAGTAAATATAGGGGGACAATGACGTTCAGAAGATAATTCTGCCCACTTAAGAGATTAATCACCCTCTGGAGTTTTCTGTCTTTCTCCATTGACTGTGGAGTTTATGGTGACCAGATTCCTAACTCCAGCATCTCAGCAAGGTACCTAAATTGAGTAGAATGAATCCACGCCTCTATGCCTATGCATAATTTAAATCTACACCTCCCCGTAGCTCTGCTGCAGACCAAGTAATTGCTGAGACCTAAGTGACAGCAAAAGATAGTCAATAGATAGGAAGACCATTAAGGACTGCTTGGATTACTTGCATTTTGCAGGGCTCTTCAAGAGTGCTTTCTGCCTGTTAACATTTCACTTATACTGTTCTTAAATGTCAGAACCTGACTGGACTTGTCTCTTTGTGAGAGGCATATAGTTAAGGTTTGTATCCTGCACCATGCTTATTTATTTACAGCCTATTTTGAAAAAAGATTAGTTCAGTCAATCAAGGATTTTAATACATTTATATGGTGCAATGGTGTATAAGCTTATTGACTATGATTTCATGATGTGGAATAGGGAGAAAGCTATCTTGGAAAAATGTATTGTTATTTTATATGAAATTCATGATGCTATTAAGTTTTTCGTCTTGTATACTGTGGAGTGTAGCATTTCAGAGATAAACTATCTTGATGTTTTCATTTCAAAGACAGGTAATAAGTGGAATACAACAATTTCCTGGAAACCCCAGACAGGAATAATCTGCTTTATGCAACCAGTCACCATCCTGAGGCTCTTAAAAGAGTTTTACTTTATAGCCATTTTGAGAACCTGTAGGATTTGCAATCATGGCACTGGCTGTATGGTAAAGATGGATTATCTGGTTAATAAATACAGGGAGTGGGACTAAGAAGAGGAATATATCATGGAAGCAAATGGCACTTGCATTACGGGAGAACAGTAGGGAATTGCTGTAGACGGAAGCAGATAAAAATAAGGAATTTTGCTTTTCGATGTTACTTTATGGATCATTCTGTCTGAGACGGTCCATAATGAAACCGCTCAGTCTTGTTTGTCTCCCAGCATGACCCTTTTCTCCCATAATCTCACAGAACTGGACAACATCTCTTGGCTTCCATGCTGAATGCCTTTGCCTCATTGCACATGCCTCTTGCTGATTGGGTACATAGGTCCAGCGTCTTTTGTCCATGCTCCAAATTCGCAGGATACCTTAAGAGATATAAGCATGTGTCCTGGGTTGAGAGACACAGGACTAACTTTTCTTCTAATACTGGGAAAATTGTACTTCTAGAAGACTCTAGTGTCTGAATTTGTGAAAATATTTACTTTATAGCCAGCCAGGCTCTGTGGGATTCAAGGTCTTGGTGTTTTCGAGCCTGGCCAGGTGCAGGGACAAGGAGGAGCAAGGCCTGGGCATTTGACCCAGGCTGGCCAACAGGATTATTTCATACCATAAACGTCACATTCAATATAAATTAGAAAAGTTTGCTGCGTAGCTCTCTCTCCCTTGATGGCGGCGGTCCAGACAACTCCTTGCCCCGGTGCCGGACCCCTGAGGCCTTCCCTTCCTCCTGAAGCCATTGCACTCGCAGTGTCTGACATTTGTTGTCCACTGCTGGGAGTGCACAGCTTCCTACTGATATAACTGGCTGAGTATAATTCCTGTATCTTATATCAGTATCGAGATTAACACTGGTTCTTTAGTATTATTGTTAATTGTTTAGTCTTAGTCTATTAAATCTATTTATATTTCAACCCTTGTGCTTCCTTCTGTTTCCCGATTCCCCTTCCCGGGTGGGGAGGGGTCATCAGGTAATAGAATAATTGTCTAAACGACAATAGACTGTTATGGTTTTTTCTCAAACCATAACAGCATGTTAGGACAGCACTGTGTCCAGATGACTGTGTTCCATCAAGACATCCACAGGCACAGTGTCATTTTAACATTGTTATATATGTCTGGACTGAGACAATATTACATTAAGCTGGTTCAAAGGATGAAAAGAGATATTCATGTCTACCTATGTTTAACATGTACAAACATATATATTGTACCCATTTTTTGTCTTAAACCCTGTATTTTTCACAGCATCAGATCTGTTCTGTGCTTGTAGAGTGTCTAGCACTGGACACACTGGACTATAGAGCAAGCTTCTGGGAAATAATCCAATGTTAGTCACAATAAAGAAGAAATTAGCTATTAAAGAATGGTTTAAGTAAAGGGAAATGTGATATCTAAGTCTAACTACATGGTCATTAAATCCCCAACATGGATATGACTTTGAATATACTTCTTCACCCTTCTTTATTTAAAATATACATACAACACCAGTTTCTAAGATACAGGCTCAAATTAGTCTCAACTAAACCATTAGAAATCCATAGTAATGCTACCAAAATTGCTATCAAAAGCATCCTGATTTAACCTGACGTAGAAGGATGCAGAATTAGATTGAAATTTCATTTGGAAGTAGTGTATTGATTACCACCATTTCACTTTTTGGTTACAGTAACATAAATCTGAAATAATTTCAGTGTAAATGAGTTCAGGATTTGGCTTTTTGGCAAGTTTTTGTGCCATGAGGCTATGTCATGGTAAAGGGAGAAAGAAAGATACCTCTAGAGAAAAACTGAACCCAGAAGTGGACTAAATCAACCTTAAGAGGTATTTACCTACCTTCACAAGCTACGCAATTGTTTGGCAGTAACTTCATTTCCATCTTGCAGACCTTTAAGTTCTTTCCTGAAAGTTCTTTCTCTTTTCATACTCTATGACTCCATGGTAGAGCTCATTAGTCAGCAGAATTCTTCACTGAATTTCCCCAGAAATAGATCTGAACAAGGTTTTTGAATGAGAGATATAATCAGGCAGTTCAGAGGTGACTTTCCATGTCTAGAATACTATAGGATCTGCAAACGCACAGATCTTAGGGGACAGCTAGAAAGAGACTTCAGACATGCTAGAAGAGAAATTATAAAAGTAAAAACAAATATGCAGAGAGAAAACAGAAAGACTACCTTTCAAAAGACTCCACATTGGATTCTGCTAAGCACCTTTTCTCTTTCTCCTGACTTCATAAGGACCCAGCATGCCTTGGCATTTACCACAGTCCAATTCTGTGATGATTCTAGAACAATTACTTATTTCTTCCAGAACTGAACGTCTCTATCTCACCAAGTGATCTAGTAGGCAGAAGTGGCTTTTTCAGTTCAGAAATTAATACAAACTTCAGTGGTCAAAATTTCCCACCTGTATTTTCCACAGAGATAAAACACAGGTTAGAATTTTTTGCTCCATCTGGAAACTGTTCCGACAACCTTTCTGCAGGAAGATGCACTTACAATTCTCAGTATGGAAAATGCGTTTCTTACCATCTGCTCCATATTTATAATTCTTTAGTTTATATTAAAGGAAACAGTAAACTACAGGGACATTATGCATGCAATTGAGGTTTTTATAAGGTTCAATAAATTCCCTCTTAACAATCAGTTTTAAGCCTACATAAATTCTAATCTTTTACCTGCTCTACATTTTACTTTCTCAGTTCCTCAATCAGTTTTGTTCCTCTATTCTCTACTTTAAAATCAGACAACAGTTTTACTACAAGGTAACAGGCTAAACTCCCTTTTCTAAGAGAGTTTGTGTGGAAGAATTTCAGCACCTAATCAAAACTAAAGCCATAGAAATCACTGATTTTTATATTTGTCTGTCAAAAGGAAGAAATGGAAAAAACATTCCAGAAGAAACAGACTTTAAAAATTCTGACTTTTCTTGCCAAATTGTCATTTTGTTGACACCAAGAAGCTCATTCCAAGAGCTTGTAAGAAATAAAGGTGATGATGACCTACATTTAGAAAATGGTCAGAAAAGATCATCATCTTTCTTTTACCCAAAACTTAAGATCAGTGAGGATGGTCAGGGGTGTCGGTAACCCAGATTCAGCTCCCTTCTGGGTGGACTAGAAACACCACAATCTACCATCTATGAGACTGGGCAAATATTGGGCTGCCTTGGCATCCTTGTAGACCCAGGTAAGCATACACTGGAGTAGGGAATGTAGCCCTATTCCCCTCAGGTGAGTGTCTTCCTCTACTGGCTAGACAGTTATACCAAATAACTGGTGACACATTTTACAGGGGTTGAGTTATCTCTTCAGTATACCCAGCAATGAAGATCTCTCAGAACCTCTTCCTGAAGTAAGTAGGCAGAAGACTTGAACGGGGCTTTTCCACAGGGAAGTCCCGAACTGCTAGGATGAAGCGTTCTTTGAAACATGGTTTCCTCTTTCCCTCTCGTTGGTGCTCTTCTACTTCATATACCACATAGAAACATTTACTGGCAGAAATAGCAAAGCAATGAGTCTAGATATTCAGCCAGAGAGCAGTTCACCAGCACAGGAGACAGATTCCCATCCCTTGTCGAGACTGCATTTAGTTATTTTTACAAGATGACACAGCATCAAGAAATCCCTACTGGAGTGGCATTTAGGGACTTGTGACAAGGATTCAAAGCTTCTGGAAAGAAGAAGGAATTCATAACACTTTCTTCCATGTTTTAACCAACTGCTCTGACTCCTGCACTACTGGTAAACGAGAATAACTAATTTGCAATTTTGCAACATTTTCCTAAGCCAAAACAGTTTCACAAGTTAGCTGTGTCATCAGGACAATGAGAACCACAACTCTTAGTGAATTTTCTGTTTGCTGGAAAAAATGGTGACCCAATCAAAACTATCTGAGAATTAGTATTACTCATGACAGCTATGTTCTGTTGCTTCAAGTTGTTTTCTGTGCCTCATTGTGTCACATACTATTTTCATAACATTTCTGTGTACTTTGTAAATACACAAAATGTTTCTGCTCTTCATCTCCATTTGAAGAATCCCTCTGACTTCACTCGACATATCTCAGATTTATGACAGATTATGACTCACTGCTCTTCCTGTCATCTAGGAAGACATGTGAAAAGGGTTAGTTTCAAATTAGCATTTGGAGTCTTTCAGCCTCATTCTTTTTCTAGTGACACAATCCTTGGCCTCTGGAAATTATACTGAGATTCACCCTGAAAAAGGCTTGGTATCCAAGGAGACCCCCATTGACACTAATAATGATGTCCCTTGGCACAGTCTTCAACTCGCACTGATTTTGGTGCAAGCTTGTGGCCTAAGCCAGCAGTACACTCACTGCAACAAATGGAGAAGCTCGGTATTTACATCAACACAAGCAAGAGCAGAATCGGTTCTTACACATTTTTATGTTTTCATTTCCCTGAAGCTGCGCTGTCACTACTGTCTCTTTCGTTTGAGCACACAAATAAAAAGCCAAAAAGGAATAACATCTATATCGTGCAAGAAAAATTCTGTAGAAGGGATGTAGGTAAAGAACAGGGAAGAGGTACACAGCTGTTTTCTTGCAGGTTACCAAAGCACCTAGGGGCTTTAACACACATCTCCAGAAAATAAATAAGGCTTTTACAGAAAGATTGACAATTTCGAAGAAAAGCTAGATGTTGGTTCCAACTAGTGTATACTCTCAAAAATATTAAACAGTGATAAAAATACTGTTACTTAATAAATCGAAGATACTACAATAACTGCAGGCCAAAGCTAGCTCACAAATGACAAGTATTTTAAAGACACAGAGTTTTCTGGTTGCAGAAAAGGTTCTGCCAGTGGCTGAAACCACAACATGGACTGTTGTTTTCTTGGAAGTTTCTAGAAATAAAATCAATGAGAAGATTAATATAAATTTTCCTGAGTCCTTTTTAATAAATGAAATAATTTATTTCGTCATTTTTCTTTAAAAAGGGGGATTTGAGTATTTTAATTTGTTGAAAACAATTAACTACTTAGGTTAACTCTCTGGCTATGTAAGCACACAGGACATAATTCTGGAAAGGCAAAATGAGTCTTTTGGTGGAGGCTTTGGAGGAAATGCGAGGGCAAGGGAAAGCAAGTGACCGTTCTGCTACTAACCCCTCAGTAAGTTTTCCCAAAACAAGGTCAGTGAGCTAAGGGGTCAATTTGTGTCTCACTGTCCTCTAGGACCCCACTTGGGACATTCATATGCTGGGTGTCACACTGTGCTGTGGTGACCAGCAGCACAGGAGCAGCTCAGCTGGCCCCAGGAGGAAGGTCACAGGATTTCTCCTTTTGCTTATGGACACTTTCCCATGAGTTACAACACAGATAAGGGCCAACCAAGTTGCAAGTTTGTTTATCTGGACACCTGTAGCTCAAATCCCAAGCCTTTTATGTGGTGTAGGCAACCTAAACTATGAGTGCCTCCCATGAGTTAATATAGGGAGGACATGAGCATGCACCTCCTTCCTCCTTGATAAAAACAAAGACAGGTTTCTGTGCTGGGCTTACCTTGGTTAAACAGCACCCTCAACAATTCTCCATTGGTGTTGTGAGAGCTCCCTCTCCTGTTACAAAGGACTCTGTCAGCTGCTTTAAAGTCTCAGTTTGGGGGAGAGAATTTGAAATCAAATGTACCTGCAATAAGATGGCACTGCAAGAGGAGTGATCTTTCATACACACAATTCTTCAGCTGTTTTAAATGGGCTGTCAAAATTAATTAGACACCAAAATGCAAGTAAACAGCCCATGTGATTATCAAGCATCCCTCTACCTTTATTTATCATTGATTTCAACTTTCAACCCTATGCTCAGAAGGAGAATTTGGTATCTTAAATAGGCTTTCAGTCATATCTGAGTGCTAGAGATAGATAAGGTAATACAAAGAACTTTTGTCATTCTTTCAGGGGAGGGGGGAAGAAGATGGACTAGAACTGCTTCAGCTGGGGAAGTGAGTTGAATCTGTGTCTCCTGTAGCTGGATGAATATTCAGACATGAGGCTGTGCACATTTTCAAAGAAAGCATGAGCCACCACTGTACTTTTGTCAAAGATATCTCTTAGGCATGCCATAAGCAGTTTCTAAGAGCACCAGATCAGGCAGAGCCTCTTGGTGGACTTAGGTGAGAACTAAACATTTTTCATCTGTCCTCTCCAGACTGAACGCTTCTGGACAGGCACAGAAGTAGAACATGAGGTTCTCAGGGAGTTTAAAGGTTAAAATCTGACACACCTCTAGAGGCAGCTTGTGAGGTTTTTCAAGGTTTGAATGAGAGCTGAGCAGGGATTTTCAGGTTGCACATTTTGATGTCTGAATTCTTCCCGGTTCTCCTAGGAGGTACCAGTGTCTTTTTGATTTGCAGGATGTAAAAGCAGGGAGCTTCACTGCCCGTGGTGGGACTTAACACCTAAGCATCTGTCTAAATGCTTTAGAAAATGTGATTCATAGGTCATGACCAATACTATTCCACCCATTTCTTCTCTCCTACACAAAGCTTGCAATTAGCTGGCAGGTAACGAGGATTATAAAACCTGTTTCTGCTGGCTTTTAAGGGTTTTTTTAGATGCAGTCTGTCAGTAGAGAGCATTTTGGTAGTCTAATCAATATGTTTGTGGAGACATAATAGAAAAGCACCTTTGGAAGATGTAGGCTAACTTTGCTCTATGCTTGCATTTGTGGGGACAAAAAAAAAAAAAAGATAACCACTTTTTTGCTACCTGATCATTTTCATGGGTAATTGTCAGGTTAAACTGAGGCTATTCTGTCTTTTCTAGGTAGTTGAAATAACAACATAGTTCCTTACCCACAGCAGTTAATTATCAAACACGATCAGTTGCAAAGCTATTAAATAATTATAACATATTTTACAACTGCTAAAAATGTATATGAATTTTATATGGTGATATTATCATATCCCTTGTTAATATTCCTCAACAGTTTAATAGAATGACTTATGACAATTAAGTACAGTAAACAGCTTTTATTACAGTTTTAACATAATTTTACACTATATTTTCTGCACAATAAATCACAGCTTCAGAAGAATCAGGGTGAAACGTTAAAATGCCAATCATCTTGGGATCCTAAAGGGGCAGTGGTGGGGAGTGTACTTAGTGCTAGTAAAGCTAGACTGATTGATCTCTGGGGACGGTGCTTCCTTCACTCAAGATACTCTGTAGGCCTTCAGAACAACCCTTAAAGAGCTGAGGATAAATTCTTGGTGCAAGCAAATTGAGCGGTGTGTGGAAAATACTAACATAGATCAAATTCATTGCTTTAAAGTCACTCTACAGAACAGTATGGAGTCTGATCTCTCCATTTTGTACCACAGCACCAATTCCCCCAGTATCGTGGGATCCCCAGAGAATGTAGGTGGATTTTAGCCTTCGAACCTTTTTCTCTATTTGTGCTGCACATTCTCAACTGCAGAACATCAATCCTGAGTTCCAGTTTTCTGTCACTTTTTTATCCTGTGGCACCAGGCAAGCCATGCAACCCATCAGCAGCTTGTTGGCAACAGCAAGTGTTGTTCTGAAGACTTGCAGCAATTAGCATGAGTTGGGTCTAAGTAGCAGAGTTGTTAGCGTAAACCCATGAACTTTAAGTTCCTTTCAAAAAAACCTTGTTCCAAAAAAAAAAAAACAAAACCAAAACAAAACCTTGAATGTTTTTTGTGTACTCAAGGAAAATAAAAAGCCAAGCTGCACCAACAACCTATTTAAAAATCAAGAAGATTCAAACTTCTGTAAAAGTGTCCCAAATAAGTACCAACAGCAGGTGCTGACTGTGAATGCCAGCAGTTTCAGCAGCAAGTCAGAAAAAGAGAATGGGATTTGTAGGGATGAGTCACCAAGGAGGTATTCCCTACCCAGTACTGTAACCAGAGAAAAGGGGCAGGGGCAAAGACTCCAGAGGGAACCCAGGAAAAAGAACCCGAGAGACTTCTGGGGAACTCTGGAGACCCCATGGCCCAGACCCAGACCTATCCACCAAACAGATGGGACCATTGAACTGACCCACCTGGCATTCGTCCCGGCCCACTTCATTGCTCCCATGAAGCAGAGAAGTGATGCGATTCATAAAAATGCATATATCTGTGATTAAAGATTACTCTCCTTACTGTCATTCATTTTATAAATATGACAGGGCACCTTGGAAAAGGGTATATAGCAGTGCAGAAGGGATACATACTGCTGGTTTAAACCACACTTCTATAATCTCACACTTTAGAAGCATCCAGGAACTTTGGAGAAAGGGTAGATATATTAAGAAATTTATACATCATCAGCAACTGGGATTTAGTCATACTCTGCAAACTGATAAGTATCAGTACGTGAAAAAGGAAAAATCCACTGTTGTATAAAATCATGAACAAAGTATTATTCGGGTCCCAAATGCAGAAGCCTAAGATCCTTGACCACAGTCACCACTATTAGCTAAGGAGTTTAACAGTTATGGGGAAAAAAAAGAAAAGGAACAACTATCAAAATAATAGGATTCACTAGAAATGTAATAAGATTCTACAGGAGCTCTTCTGGAAACATCTATCATTTAATAAAGATAATCAATAATTAAATTAATTATTCCTTATTTTGAATTGGCCAT